>ML681997.1:4156988-4190001 GCA_007922195.1 Podocnemis expansa
GGGGGGGGGGTAAAGCAGGAAGATGGGGGGGGGAAGGGAGCAGGGCAGGCAGGCTGGGGGGTGGGGTGAAGCAGGCCAGAGAGGAGGGGAATGAAGGAGGAAGGCCAGGCAGTGGGGGAGGTGGTAGGCTGGGGGGGATGAAGCAGGGCAGGTGGGGGGGAAGGGAGCAGGGCAGGCAGGCTGGGGGGAGGGGAATGAAGCAAGAAGGGCAGGCAGTGGGGGAGGGGTAGGCTGGGGGGGATGAAGCAGGAAGGTGGAGGGAGGGGAAGGCTGCAGTAAGGCCAGGCAATGGGGGAGCAGGAAGGGAGGGGCAAGCTGGAGGGAAGGGGGAGGTTGGAGGCAGGGCTGGCCTAGAGGAATAGGAGGTGGCAGCTATGGAAAGAAGAGGGTGAGGAGGGGTGTTGTGACTCAGGCTGGGCTTTAGGATGGGGAGCAGTTCAGGGAGCAGGTACACAAGCCACCCAGCTCCCTCTTTCTGAGCAAAGCTGCACTGGCCCCTAGAGAGACACTATAGGATCCTTCACTTCTTTCCCCAGAATAGCTCAGCTCCTGCCCCCTTCAGCTACACCAAGAGTCTTCATCCCTCACGCCAAAAGTTCAGCGAAGCTCCTAGGTGAAGACACTTGAGAACCTGAACCATGAGAGCTGGGCTGGAGCCGGGCAGAGAAAGGAGCCAGATTGTTTTGAAGTGTCATGACCTGCTGATATTATCAACCCTACTCCATTTCAGCAAGATTCCTATCAATAAGAGCTGGAGCATGAGACTAGAAACCTTGGCTTTGAGTGTTCCGCAAATTAAGTAACCACCCATCCCTTCCTGTAAGACAGGTAAGCAACCACTGGCACACAGGTGCCCTCTACAGTACCACAGAAATTGCAACCCCTGCCACCAAAAGCCACTCTGGGTGGCTCCTTTCGGGCACTGCTGGGACACAGGAGGTTACTCCATGCCTACTCCTCCATGTGACACAGGAAAAAAAAGCTGCCTGGAGTGGCTCCTTGCTGTAGTGTGTTGCTCCCCAGACGAGCCACTCCAGGCAGCTTCTTTCTGCAGCATGCCTGGGGACTCGTAAAAGGAGGGGCTTCTTTCTATGGCATGCCTGGGAAGTGCTCCCACTCCAGCTGTAACAGTAACTGCTGCTGAATTTTCAGGCAGCAGCTACATTATTTCAGCAGAGGGGGCCGTTGGCACCAGCTGAGGCTCAGAGAAGAAGGATCGGCACAGGGCTGCACAAACGTTGCCAACCCCTGCTGTAAGACTCATCTCGTGTTGCGTGCCAGAGTTTACAATACATTGAGGTACCTTAAGTCAGTGTAAAAGATAGTTCCCTAAATAAAGTCTCATCTTCACACATCCACCATTCTTGAACTGGAATGGTGTGGTTATCCTCACTTCACTGCATCCACTTCACCTCTCATTAAAAATAGGACATGACCTGTTACAAAGCCTCTAGAACAGCATTACCAGTAGAACAAAGGTAGCACACGATTGGTTGGAAACTTTTAGCCAAAGCCTGTCAGAGCAGGGTCAGGGTCCAACACCTCCTTTGGCCACTCCCGTGGCTATATATATATATATGTCCCCGACCCTGATCCTCCTCAGTCCCTTCTAGTGGCCAGCTCCGAGTAATGGGGATAGCGGAAGGGTTCTGAATGTATGACAGCAGCCCATCGCGCCGGAGGACGGTTACTGGTAAGCAACCCCCCATTCTTCTTCGAGCACTGCTCACATCATTTGGTATTAGGTGATTGCTAGGCATACCATGGATGGTGGGTGGAGTTGGGTTTTTCCCACCTTCAGCACGACTGCCCCCATAAAGGCCAACCCAAGGCTTGGAGGGGTGCCTGCATAATAGGCCTTTCAGCCTACCTAAAAGGGAGTTACTGTGTCCCTCAATTGTTCTGAGACAAAACTGTCTGAGGGGACCAGTGAGAGGCTGTGTGTCACCCTGTCTTGGAGGTTAGAAGTATTAATGCTGAGCTGTTCTAAAATGCTTTGAACACCCACAACCCCAGGGCTGAGAGGGGTGGGGAGGCTTCCCAGGCCTCTTAGAAGAGCTGAGAGTTACACAGTGCACTCCCTCTAAGTGAACACTGCTTGAGAAGACTATTGAAAAGAAGTGCATTACCTTGTTTTGAAGGTAAAGCACAATTAGTGGGCCATTTTAACTGCTTTGGAGGCCCTCAATATTTTGAGTGTGGTTAAGACCATCAAGAAAGAGAGGGAGCTCCAGACTTGGGCTACCCACTGTGAGGCGATTGGCTCTCATATCTCCAGAGATAAGGGTTAGGCTAAAGGCCTAGCCTCCCTGCTCTAGCTGGGTTTTGACAGTAGAACTTGCAAGCATCTAGGAACTAAAATGAAATTGTTGAGCAAACTTGCTCTAGCAGGGTGGTCCCAATCTGAAGAGGGAGTCCCCATCATGAGTAACAGTGGAAACAAGGGGAAAGGGAGCTAATGGCAATGCAACATAGAATCCAGAAGGCAAGTATGACATGTGGGTCCCTTCCGTGAGTTGGAACGATCGCAATACGTACACACGAAGACACTGATGAGGGGCCCATAACCTCTAGCTATAATCTTACTAGAGCCTCTGAGAATGGGCTTGGTGTTGACCCTTCCCTGGGAGGCAGAACTGTCCCTGAACTGGCGAGGGAAGGTAAAAACCGAACGGTGGCCTATGTAAAAATACTGAAACAAAAGGGAAAGGGGGATTTTCTGTTTCATTTCCTCCCCTTTCTGCTGGGAGAATGCCAGCAGGCCCCTAGATACTGGGATCAAGACACAGGGTAGTAAGAGAACAAGGAATAAAGGAGAGTCGGTAAGTGATTCAGAAGCCAACCTTCTTGTATCCCAAGGCTCCTCTTGCAATGTGTGCAAAGGGAACTAAGTCCTCCCCCTAGACTTCTGTGGTGAATGTGCAGGGGAATGGCAGCCTCTTGGGATTAAAACGTGGAACGCCACAGGGTTGTAAAGGGATGAGAGCTGGGAAAGCTGTGCAACTCAATTACCCTTGGGTAAGGCTAGAACACCGAAGTGAACCAAACAGTATTCCAAGGCTTTCCCTGGAATATGAATGAGGCTCTCTCCTCACATGGGTCACTCCCCGTGACTGAGAGAGCTGGGCGCGGGGCGGGGCGTCCCCCTTAGGCCTAGAATTGTAAGTGCCTAAGTGACTTAATCCCTCTTTTTGCCAAGGTCGTGGAGATCTGAGACCACCTCCCGATAGTCCGTATGAGGAAGAGATGGAAAGAAGGGGACTATCGAGAGTACCAGCTCCCTGAGGAGTAGGGGGAAGGGGTGGGGGAGGATTACCACCCAGAGAAAGGGAGTAAGACCATTTGCGATTTATGTGGCAGAGGATGCATTGTTCACAGACATCAGAGGCACATACTGCCACATGTGATAAGCCCAACAAAATAAGGGTTTTGGGGGAGACGAATAATGAGGGAGATACCTATGTAGGTTACGCCTGAGAATGGGGATACCCTGCTGTACTTAACTGAGAGGAAGCCCTTGCGTCTACCATGGGGGACTGCGGAACCCCTAACACCTCTGCTTAACATGCAGAAGGTCCTGGGTTCAATTCCCAGGGGGTTGGACTCGATGATCTCATGAGGTCCCTTCCAGCCCTATGACTTGACTTGACTAGGAGAGGGATCCATCGGTTTTACCCCTCTGACAACGATGGTTGATTCTTACCGAAGAGTAAGGGCACTAAGGCAAACTGGTTCGAAGGTTTTAACACTTGAAGTGGTGTAGGGTTGTGATGGAATCAACAGGATATCCCCACTTATGGGTCCAGGAACCCCAAGGGGTTTATGGAGGGCCTATGGGGGTACATCTCTGTGGGGGCTGATTGACTAGCACCAGAGTCCCTTGGTCCCTGTTCTCTGCTATTAGAAACTGTGCAGTTTGAAAGGGAAAGCGGTAGACCGGTCACCATCCCCTTAGGGAATGCGGGGGAATTTTTTTTACCATACCCCAAACTATGAATGGGTGCCACCTAAGATCACACTGGTGGGGCGACCCAGCTAATCCATGGGATTGGTTAGGAGGGGTTGGGGATATTCTGTTGTGTTCTTTCATAGTAATGGGAGGGCCAGATAAAGGGGCCCTTAGATCTTCAGATGCAGGGCTAGGAGGCATGGTAAACATACTCCATTGATCAGCAATTGATGTCACTAGGATCCAGTCCTGATGTCTGTGAGAACAGGATTGTGACTGCCAAGTGAAAGGTAATGTCCTGCATGTAGGAGCATTTAGGATTGAAGCTGACCCAGGCTCTAGGCGAGTGAAGGGGATCTGGATAAAATGATGTTTCAAGTGGCTGGAGTCACCAGGAATTTGTGACTAGATGAGATGGTGAAGAGGGAGGAAATGGGAATGCATTAATGTTCATGTACCCTGGGGACCCACAGGGGCCCTATGGGTATCTGGCTAGGAAGTATAAAACCCCAGAAGAGAATTAAGGGGCGATTTGACTTAAGTGCCTGGAGCCAGTCTGCAGGTCTGGAACTGGTTGGCTGGGAGGGCAAGCATTGATGAAGACAAGACCCTGGCATGGAAGGATGGGGTTGCCTGAGATAGGGCATCCTGTCCCTCTGGCATGGGAAGAGGGGGTTCTATGAACTCAGGAATGGTGCTCCCTGCCCCCTAGCTGCAGGTAGACCCCATATAGGGTCTCTGCTGCTGATTTCTGAGGGGTTGTTAAGGTAGGGATTGGGGGGAGCACCAGGAGAGGCCTCTCAGATGAGGGCCCTGGTATCTTAGGGGAAAGTCCCCTGTTGAGAACGGGCTCTTGGGTCCCTGAGGAGCTGATCTTGCCTCCCACGTGGTAGAAAAGGCCGTTAGCTGCCTTCGGCATTCTCAGTGTTGGTGCGGGCTAGGAGGGCAACTAGGCATCTGTGATGGGAGCATGCCCAAAGATCAGAGGGCTGATCTGGGGTCCCTAGCGCCACGTAGCAGGAGGTCTGTTTCCTGTGTGAACAACCACCATTCCTTGAAGGAGAGGTCCTGAATAGCCTGTTGCTTATCTTGAGGCAAGCCTGCCTCATGCAGTCACACCGCACATCTCACAACGAGGGCCGAGGCTATGCCCTGACTTGCAGTATCTAAGGCATCCCCTGCAGCCAAGAGTGAGTCTCGGGATGCCATTGAGCTCTCTTCTATGAGGGAGTTGTAGTCCTCCCTATGCTCCTGTGGGAGAGGTCCCTGAATCTCCATAAGGACTCCCAGATATCTAGAGTGTACTTTCCCACCAATACTTGGTGGTGGTTCTCAGTCCGGAACTGGAAGGCAGAGGCTGAGTATACCTTCCTGCCCATATCATCTAGCTGTCTTGCCTCTCTGGATCTTGGCATGGGATTGGAAATGGGGGTTGGCTTCCATGCCCTAAGGTGGCTTCCATCACCCAGGGGCTCAGACTCAGGCAACGAACTAAGAAGGCAAAATCCTGCAGTGGGACCTGGCACTTGTGGCCTGCTACATCCGAGACTAGAGGAACAGAAGCGGGGCTTTGCCACTGCATTCTGGCAAGCTTGTGTACACTAGGGTGTAGCAGCACCGCTGTTGTGTCTGGGCAAGATATTAACCTGGGGTTGAATAGGGGGTCCTGGTCCCCCTGATGGGTTCAACTTCTAGACCTGTGTGTGCCATAATGTGGCAGAGGAGGTCAAAGTGGGCCATGGTGTCTTCTCTATATGACCATGGCCTGGGGTTTAAAGCCCTAGCCGAGCTTACAAGTAAAGTCGAGGCGGTTTCTGATTCCTCAGTACCCTGGGAAGCCAGCTGCATGGTAGCTTCCCGTGGTGTGGGTCAGTTGTGAGGCCGGTGCTTGTAGGCACTCAGTGCCAGCAATCCTTCCCCGGCTTGTCTGCCCCTTTGTGATGGAGTGGCCTCCTCAAGGCTCAGGGACTGCAACCATTCTTGGCCCCAACTTGATGGACCTGTTTCAACACCTGTGTCTGTGGTTGGTGCTGGGGATGCAGTGGTGGTATGGTGCCAGGGGAAGAAGCGTGCTTTCTACGGTGCTTGAGTGTAGAGCCTGAGGCGGTGTTGACGGGCCTCTTGGGGGAAGCTCCCTCCGGTTGTGGTGCTGGAGAGCTCGGCCCCGTACTAGGGGATGGAGATTGGTGCTGCTCCTGCACAGTCCATTTCCCTGAGAGGAAAGCAGGCTTTCCTCTCTGCTTTGGAGGAGGTGGTGGCGGCAAAAGCAGGAGGGCCTTTGCCGCCTCAAAAGTCTCTGGGGTGGAGGGGACCTCCATAGTTTCCTGGCCCCAGCATTGAGAAGGACCTGGATGCCGAGAACTTGATTGGTGCCCACGCCTCAGCACTGATCTTGTCATCTTTTGCTCCCACGGAGAGTGATGCCAAGAGGGTTCTGGTGCCAGCACCAAAGATGACCCCAATTCTCTGGGGATAGCCTGCTATGCTTGCTCCAGTGCCAGCGCAAAGTGCCTCTGCTCCCGTCTTTCAGCATCCTCAGTTTAAAGGACTGACAGATGGAGCACTCAGTAGGCCTAGTACAATTCACTGAGGCACCAAAGGCATTTCTTGTAGGGGTCATCCTGCAGGAAGGCCTTGTGATAAGCAGCGCAGGGTTTGAAACCTGGCATCGTAAGCGGCTGTTGGGAGCTGTCTTCTAGCTCCAAACTAATATGCTCAGTAAAGCGCTGGTTCTTGGTGGAATGATGTCCACAAACATTTTCCAGATGATTGAACAGGTGGCTCATACACAGCAAATCGACAGGCAATTGCATGATCACAAGGGCTGGACTGTCTGAAACCATCGCTGAGGGTGCAACACTGAACTGAGGAGGGTCAGGGTCACATATATAGCCACAGGAGCAGCCAGAGGGGGCATTGGCCCTTGACCCTGCTCTGACAGGCTAGGGCTAAAAGTTTTCAACTAATCGTGTGCTGCGGCCTGTAGACACCTAATACTGAATGATGCGAGCAGCACTCAAAGAAGGTTATTTCCTGGGTCCATGACAGATGAACCACCATTACCCCACCACATTTGCTACTACTATAGCATCCCCTTTTTATTTGAAAAATAGTGTAGATAAACCTTCCTATCTTTAACTTTCTGATCAAATAGCTGCTTGTCAAAAGAGGTCCTTCAGTAATAGCCTTTGAATATTGGGATCTCTCCCATAGACCCCTGCATTTACCCCTGTGACTGGCATTCTGGGTGGCTCTACTTTGTTGTGGATAGTTTCTAGTTTTGTTGATACGACTTCTGTCCCTATTTTATGCAGACAATTTAGCATTAAGTGCACCAGCCACCCCTAGATTGAAATCTAACATTTACAGGTGAGTTATCTATTTGGCACTTGTCACAGAATTTCTTTTATTCTAATTTCCTACTTTATAATTCTTTAACTACTGCAGGGGTTTTGGTGCAAGATACATATTAGAAATTAGCAAAAAAGTATTTTCCTCTGGTATCAAACTCTTAAAACTGGTGATCCTAATGAGACTTTTGCAGTGTAGCAATCGTGTAAGAGTGCTCAGCATGAATCTCTAATAGTCACCAGTGTTTTTGGTGCAAGCTCTTATTACTGGTTATGATTCCTTGTTTGTTTTGCTGAATGGCTATCCCTTTGGAACTTACCCTTCCAGTAAGATCTCTGACTATATGTAGTAAAGTCCTGAAAGGGTGTACTTGCACTGATATAATAAAAAAGAATTGCCAAAATAAGTCATTGATCAGCTCATCTAAAATCCCATGACAAGCAACCTACTTTTAGTAGTACATCAGAAACATTGCTGCTTGGTCTATAATCCAATTTTACTTTTTAAATAAACAGAACCAACTTTATCCAGTCCACTAGGTGGATTTTCCCCATTTAGTTCAAGCAGATTTGTACCAGCATGTGGTTTCAGTGGTTGCTTTGCAGCAATGTAAAATTCCTTGTGTAAATGGCAGCGACTTTCTTAGCTGCTGTTACACGTTAGGGGAAAGTCGACCGCAAATTGCTTGTGGTCAGCTTTCCCCGATGACCCCGACCCTCAAGACTCCCGGGGTCGGCTTCTAGGAGCGGTGCAGCAAGTTCATATTCACTGCAATCTGCTCCAGAAGCCCAAACTGACGGCAACAAATTTGCTGTCATCAGTATAAACATACCAGGAGTTGATTGCAGAGTTCACACTAATTTTTTCTTCAGCAGAATCATTAATGCCCGGCCAGAATTGGACGCTAGGGGGTCTATCGTACACACTTAATGAAGAGCACTCTTTGGAGCATTAGACTTATTCTGACACAGAACTGCATTGTATCATCCAAAATCCCCTCTTGTACCAATTTCATCTCCACAGTATATGGGTGGTTTTATATTTTGGAAGGCTGGGGGAGACCTGGTACCTCAAGTCAGCCATTCATCTAGAATCACTTACCTTAAACTCAGTCTTCCATGAAGTTAAGTGACTCAGCATTACCCAAACATAAAAGCAACATATTTCCAAAATGAAACAGGACAGATGCCTATTCCTGCAATTTTGTTGCCCTAGTTTGTAGGCATTCTTGAAAGTATATTTCCTTTGGCTCACAAGACATGGATCAGGGTTATAAAAAGGTATAGGAACTGCATGACCCCATAACTATCTCAGCCAGCAAACAAATAATGACACACAAATCTCAGTCAAAATCCATATATATTTTCTCCACCACAGGGCAAACTATGAAGCAGAGGCGGCTTTTGGGTAAGCGAAGCAGGCGGCTGCCTAGGGCCCCCAGCAGTAAGGGGGGCCCAATAGCAGCCATCTGCTCCATCTACCCTTGCTCCCATGGGGGACCAGGGCTGCTGCAGACTGTCAGGGCCGAAGGCTGCTCTGCCTGCCTTTCCGCTCAGCCTCCCCACAGAGGGGGCGGAGCAGCCAGCCCAGCCTACCCCCACCCAGCCACGCTTCCCCTAGGGGGCGGAGAGGGCTGGTGCTGAGCTGCACCATGTGGCGCTGGGGCCCTGGAGTTCATCCCCAGCTCCTGACCCCCAGGCCCTGGATCAGGCCCTTTCAGGTATAGGGGGACTGGGGGGGGAAGAGGCCCAAACTCTTTGGAATGGCCGTGCCAGGGCCCTGGCCATGCAGACTGCAGCTCAATGCTGGCCCTCTCTGCCCCCGGGGAGGCGTGGCTGAGCAGGGTAGGCTGGGCTGGCTGCTCTGCCCCCTCTGCAGGTAGGCCTGGCGGGAAGGCAGGCAGAGCAGACTCCGGTCCTGATGGTCTGCGCCCCCCCCCCCCCCCGTGGGAGTTGGAAGGGGGGTGGTTAGGATAGCAGGGGGGGCCAATAGGGGGCCCCATAAAGGGCCTCCAATTGCCAAAAGCCACCTCTGCTAAGAAGAAAGTGTAACTCCCTCTGTATTGAAGAAATATCATTCCCAAGCCAGAACTAAAATTTCAAAGAGCAACGAACTGGGACAAAAAAAGCCAGCTGAATTGCTACAAATCCTGAACAGAACCTTGGTGGACTCTAGTAGACTGCCTCATAAAAACAAAACGGGTAGAACCAAGACAAACTTGCTAAATTTAAGGCAAAACGCCCTACAGTATCTAGAACTTAACAATGGTTAGGCCTAACATTTATTTGGTACCTCGTCTACACCTTCAGTATTGCTGCCTTAAGCATGCTGCCCTAGTTAAAAAAAAGCGAACACCCTCATATAGGTCATTATACAGATATACAAGTATTGCTGGCATAACTGTTGGAATAAAACTTTAACTATAGACCAGGCCTAAGGCTGCTTTTCACTTTCAAACTCAGGAGGCTTCGCCCAATGCAAATGAAGTGATTTGCAACAACTTTAAAGTCAGTTTGTAATGTTCTGTTAGCTTTAGTGCAACCAAGAATCAGGCCTATAGTTTTAAAGGTTATTAGAGGATCAGGAAATTGTAAGTTAAAAGGTTAAACTTGTGAATTTCCATACTTTAAAAGTTCTCAGTTCAAATAGCGCACATAGTGTAGAGATTCGGCTCCCACATATTGATTTATCACAAGGGAGCGCAAGAAAGATTTCATCAAGGAATGAGATTTTTCCATTAGTGAGAAGGAAAAACAGACTACAGTATGCATGACTAGGTGATAGGAAATGCTTCAGAAACAGCAAATCAGAGCATTTGTAAGGATTCAAACTCCAGGAAACAGCATATAGAGGGAGGATAAAGTCAAATTACCTGTTTATAATGTGAAAAGAATCCACAGCCAAAATCAAACTAACATGCAAATTAAATTGTGTGAAAGCAGGGCTGAATCATGACTATGGATTCTCTTCACATTATAAACAGGTAATTTGACTTCATCCTCCCTCTATATGCTGTTTCCTGGAGTTTGAATCCTTACAAATGATTTGCTGTTGCAGTATGACCTGATCCCATGTCTTACGCTCCCCTGCATTTATTTTCATCCAGTTCTGTAAATTCTCCCTCTTCAAAGCATCTGACGAAGTGGGATATTCTCCCATGAAAGCTCATGAGATAAATCAATCTGTTAGTTTTCAAGTGCCACAAGACTCCTTGCTTTTTTTTGCTTTACTAGACTAACACAGCTGCCCCTTTGGAACTTGGCTAAATGAGATTAAATGGGAGATAAAACTCCCACAATATCGTTAAATCTTATGGGCAGAGGCTTTGTCTGTTACAGTGAGTAGGGGAAGGGTGGGTGTGGTAGAGAAAACTTTTTGAAAAAAAACATAGCCATTTGTCATTTCCCAAGCAGTCACTTAAGTGGCTCAGTGAAAGTCAGTTCCAGGACAGCTTTATCCCCTCTGGAACTAGAGTAGGGTTTATCTTAGTTGCAGTTAAATGAAAGGAACAGGATGAATCTTTAGTCTCTGCCAGCGTTCCCTCTAAGGGGCCAACACAGCTGAGCAGCATGTGTTGCTTGCTGCACGCCCCCCGCGAGCCTGATCCTGCCCTCCCCATGGCCAGATCCTGAGCCCCCCCCCAAGCTCTGCTGCCTTCCCAGCCTCACTGCAGCAGAGCAGAGCAACCAGCCCAGCTGGCCACAACTCTCTGGGGGCTGGAGCTGAGCTCCAGTGTGGGGGTCAGGGCCCTGGAGCGGCCCACCCCACTCCCAAAGTGTTTGGGCCTCTTCTCCCCCCCTGCCCCCTGCGGCCTGAATGGGCCTGCAGATCCAGGGCCGAAGTGGCCCAAACTCTCTCGGAGCAGGGTGGGCTGCTCCAGGGCCCTGACCCCGCATGCCGGAGCTCAGCACCGGACCCCTCCACCCCTGGGGAGGTGTGGCCGACTGGGGGTAGGCTGGGCTGGCTACTCCGCCCCACTGCAGTGAGGCCAGGCGGGCAGAGCAGTCTCCAGCCCCCATTCTTCCCCCTTCCCTGAGAGTTGGAAGGGGGATTAGGGACCCCTTCCCTGGCCACCCAAGCTCCGGCTGCTCCTCCGGCCAGGGGAGCTCTCACTGAGTCTGCACAGAGAGTCTGTGCAGGCTCAGTGAGAGCTGACTGAGCAGGAGTTTTAAAAACTCCCAGCTCAGAGTCTCTCTCCCCGCAGGGACTGCCACTGGTGGCCATGCACGGCCACCAGCCTTCCCTGCTCCAGGCAGCGTCGGGGGCTGCTCGGCTGAGCAGCTTAGAGGAAACATTGTCTGCAACCCTATAATGAGGAGAGCACTGCTACGTTGCATTTACTTCTGACGTATAGACACGGCTTTGTCTTTTACTCTGACAATGCTGCTTTATTTTTTGTGCTAGCATTGCCAGCTTGTGCAGGGCCAAGACTTGTAAATTTTTCTGAAACTGAACGTAGCACTGCATCCAAAAAGATAGCAACAGAAGAGGAAAGAGTGGGGCATAAAACACACATTTTCTACCTGGGAAGTTATTAAATCAGGTAAAAAGTAGTTTGTGTCTGAAATGTCAGTCTCACAAGGACTTGGCCTTCTTTCAGTCACATATTTGAAAGCAGCATTGCAGGCTCTTTGGCCATGTTGCCATGAACACACACATACCCTCAGCAGACTGTGCTTTTAAAGTCTTCAACATGCAGATGGGTGCAACACTCTTGCACTATTTGGTTCCACAGCAGGGCTGCCTCACAAATTTGTGGACCTGCAGGATTAAGACAAATCTGGGAGCTTCACTGCTCAATACCAGCATGAGGCCATCAACCAGCATCATTCTAGGGTGCAATGGTCTGAAATAGTCTGTGTGTGTGTGATGATAAAGTTATTCATGTCCCGGGGTCATAGGTGGTGCTCAACTCTCGGTAAATCTGGACTAGTTCATCAGCTATTTTAATTAAAAAGTAAGTGTCTTAATAAAGTTTGTATTTTTCCTCAAGGTGACAAAGTCAGTATTTTAAAGTAGCTTTCTACACTGAATTGAGAAATTGTTTGTTCACACCAGACTATGCTTACATACCCCACATTTTGATAGGGCAGTGATACTGCAGATCAAAACCATCAGATTTAGGTTACCCTTTCTTGTCCAAGTCCAAATCCAGATAATTTGTAGAACCTTTGTCCACCACTGCAAGTGATTTATTTTAAGAATAGGTAGCTTGTCTGTTTCAGCTACCACTCCCTAACATCAGTTGACAGCTTCTAATCTGACCCAGTACTATCAATGGTCTTCAATTCATTGTCAGTAAGGGAGATGGCAGCAGTGCCACATGGCATAACACCTGATCTATCATTCTCTGGCCCAACAAAGGATAATACAAAAGTTGTTAGTAAACTCACGTATCTGGATGTTTGACAGTGAAGTGGTTCATGTTAAATTTTGTAAGATGGAGACAAAAATGAGTTCTGAGTTAACATGAAATTAGCTTTTAGTGCTAGAAAAAACTGATCAAAACATTAAAGATTTAACAAGACTGATCTATGGACTACCTCCATTGATACATCCACTCTATTGCAGAAACAAACAGATTTCCATTAACTGTACTGTAAAATATTTTATAATGCAATGATTCTTATTTACATGTCTGTTCAAAAGTAAATGTACTTTTGCTTATTGTGTTTCAAGTTCTGTGACAGACTTCAAAGACTGAACTCATGAGAAACATCAAGTCATAGCAAAAATGCTTCAGACAATTTAAATTGCATCTGTCTAGTAATGGTGTGTCATGTGCTCAGCATGCCTTTGTATCTAAATCCATAATTCTGAGTAGCATTCAGTGGTACTCTACTTAAATATACAAACCTACGCTTTCCTTGGACTTTTTGGCAAGAAAATTTAAGATGCTTTCTTGAAACCCTTTAGAATTGGATAGATGTTTTCAAATGCCTCATAGATTTCAGAACGCTCTTTGGCACCTATAAAAACAGTTTAATATAGTCTTAGATCTTAATGTTTTAAGGATGGCTCACAAGGTTACATTCATTACTATTAAGTCAACACCAAATAAGTACTGGTGTAACAGCCAATAAAAGCATTCACAACAGGTAGAAAAAGAAGGTTCTTAAAGATATTTAAATAAGGGGCATAGTCAACATTAAATATAATTTAGAACCAATATTCCTTTCCATGATCTTATCAACACCTTAGATTAAACAGCAGGTGCATTTTTTTCCTTGTTTTCATCTTGAAAAACCCAAGCTAGACTGGTCAAGTATCTAATCTTCCATTTTGAGTTCTTGTAGTGGACTATTGCTGTGATTTTTGGGGTTGCATGTACCATAAAACAGTGGTTTTCAAACTATGGGTCATGACCCAGTCCTGGGTTACAGAGCCTCAGCTACTGGGTCATGGTGCATCCTGATGCCGCTGCTGCAAGACTGGAATACATTGGGTTATGGGCACATTGGAAAAAAAAAAAAAAAAAATCAAATTGGTCCCCAAGGAAAAAAGTTTGCAAACCACTGACATAAAAGAATGCTGCATTCATAAAAAGCAAAAGCAAAAAGCATACAGTGCCCTAGGTAAATTTTTAAAATTCCCTGGAAGGGTTAGTTTTTGAAGAAGAGTACATGTATCCCATAATTTTTGCATCCAAATTTATCTGAGTCTGCTATTTAATATTAGCCATAGGACTGATTAGTCAGCAGTTAGTGTTCACTATTGTTATGAAACATTCAAAAGAATGGCTATCCTGCCTCATACCAGTGGTCCATCCAGCTCAGTAGCCTGTCGTCCGACAGTACTCAATGCCAGGTGCTTCAAAGGGAATGAATAGAACAGGGCAATCATTAAGTGATCCTTCCTGCATTTTCCACTTCCAGCATCTGGCAGTCAGAGGCTTTGGGACATCCAAAATATGGGGTTGCATCCCTGACCATCTTGGCTAATAGCTACTGATGGACCTATTTTCCATGAACTTATTTAATAATTTTTCAAATCCAGTTATACTTTTGGCCGTGCAACATCCCCCAACAATGAATTCCACTGGTTGACTGGGTGTTGTGTGAAGTAGTACTTCCTTTTGTTAAGCCTAATGCTTATTCATTTAATTGGCTGAACCCTGGTTCTTGTTTTATATGAAGACACACACATTTATTCACTTTCTTCCTATCAATTATGATTTTAGACCTCTCAGTTATCCATCCTTTAGCCATACCTTTTCCAAGTTGAAAAATTCCAGTCTTTTTACTTTTTCACATGAGAAGTGTTCCATACCCCCAGTCATTTGTGTTGCCCTTCTATGTACCTTTCCCATTTCTAATACATCTGTTTTAAGATGGGGCAGCTAGAATGGCACATTTTTCAAGGTGTGGATGTACTATGGATTTATGTGAAGTGGCATCATACATTTTCTGTCTTATCCACCCCTTTCCTAATGGCTCCTAAACATTGCTCATTTTTTGACTGCCAGCATACATATTCTTAAAACATCCACTTCACTATCCACATAAGACAGATCTTGAAATCATAACAGCTAATGTAAACTCCATTTTGTGTGGATAAATGGAATCATATTTTTACTTTGCATTTATCAAATGCAAAGTATTCACCTCCCCGGTTTTGCATTCAAGTACTCAGTATTGTCTGAACATTGACTAACAAACAGCATTTCCCAACTCTAGAGCATTTCTTACCCCTCAGTGCTTTGATTAAATTTGTATTGTTTCTTGCATCATTCATGTATAATCAGCCTTCAGTCTAATCCAAGAACATCCCTACTTCATAATGGCTTTTTAAACCTGCTCAAAGCCAAAGGCGAACAATATTTGTTCCCGATATTGTAACAGTAGCATGAAGGAGCAATCAGAAAACAACAAAACACAACACTCTTACCTATATGCCTGGTCATGCTGGCAGAAAAGGTGCCAGCTCATGCCAAGGTTCCTATGCCTCAACTCAATCAGGCCAAATACATAAACACAGTCTAAGAATGCGGTTAGTGTTTAGACGGAGTGCTTTGCAGTGGCTGCTGGCATTAATCTCACTTATATTGTCCATATCCCATATTGTAAGATGGTATTTGAGCATTGATGTGGTAAGCCTTTGT
The DNA here is from genome assembly GCA_007922195.1 of Podocnemis expansa. Classification (NCBI taxonomy): domain Eukaryota; kingdom Metazoa; phylum Chordata; order Testudines; family Podocnemididae; genus Podocnemis; species Podocnemis expansa. Next base: position 4,172,390 of record ML681997.1, read on the forward strand.
AATGGTGTAAAAACAATTAAATGTGTATATTGTTTATTATAGGATTGGGTACAATAATTTTCTTTGGTGTAAGATCTAAGGTGCAAATGACCTATGTAAGTGACCAAGGGTGGTAGAATAATTTTTATAATGGCAGTGCTAATGATATTAAACCATGTATTTGGTATTTAGTATTACAGCTTCAAGCCAGACAGCACCCTAGTTCCAGTAGTATTGCAAGTGATTAGTCCTTTGGGACTGGAAGTAATCAGAACACTGCTGGACTTCATAGAGTAAGGCGGATGTTCTCAACCAGTGTGTAGGGGTTGGTCTGGATTTGGCCTGAGGTTGGGTTGGTGAACGGGTGTGTCCTGTAGGGCGGTGCATGCCACCCAGCATGTCACTATCCACAAAAGTTTAATGGACCGTCTCACAAAAGTTAGGCTTGCCTAGGTGATGAGATAGATCAAAAGAACCCAGGGAGACTGTGACTCTGGTTATGCTGTTATAGAGCATAATTCACACTGATTATTGGGTGGTGAAGTCTACATACAGAACTACCAGCTAATTCGGGGTTTATACTCTGAGATTGGTATTCATGCACAAGTCACTACAAGACAGCTTGACATACATCTAAAGCCTTTTTAGGTTCCCCTTTCATAAAAAGGAAAGGAGAATCAAAGAGCTTAGGCTTGTTTAGCCTAACGAAAAGAAGGTTGAGGGGAGAGACAATTTCTTTCTATAAATGCATCAGAGGGATAAATACCAGGGGTGAGAAGAATTATTTTAAATTTAGAACCAATGTGGCCATAGGAACAAATGGATATAAACTGGCTAGCAGGAAGTTTAGATTTGAAATTTGGCATAGGTTCCTAACCATCAGAGGAGTGAAGGTTTGGAATAGTCTTCAGATGAGAGCAATGAAGGCAAAAAAACCTAGCAGCTTCAAAACCATGCGGAGTCAATTTGTGGAGGGGATGGTATGATGGCGCAGCCGTCTAATTTGGCAGTTAAACTGATCTTTGGTTACTAATAGTAAACATGCCATGGCCTATGATGCAATGCTAGAAGGAGTGGGTTCTGAACTGGTGCACATAATTCATTTCTTGGGCATCCAGCTGGTGAGTGTTGCTCACATACTCAGGAATTAACTGATCACCATATTTGGGGTTAAGTGAGGATTTACTGGCAGGGGCCCTGGAGGCTTTTCCTCCTTCTCCTGTTAATATGGGGCATGGGTCACTTGCTGGTGGTTTCTCCGTACCCTGAAGTCTTTAAACTATGATTTGGAGACTTCTGCAATAGGCATCTAACCTATGATTGAATTGCTGGAGTGGGCAGAAGGTTCCCTGGCTTGCATTATTCAGGAAGTCAGGGGATTATATTGGTCCCTTCCGACCTTAATCTATGAATCTAAAAGATAAACCACACACCCAGTGGCTCTGGTCCAGAACATTATTTTTTGATGTTTGGACCATCAGAAAATTCTTTTGAGTCAGGGAGGCAACCATAGGAGCTCAGGAAGTCCTGTTTTAGAATTGCAATAAAGCCCAGGTTTTAAAATAGGACTTACCTAAGCCCTTATGGGCCTGCTGTGTGCTTCAGCAGAGGTATGTGTGCGCGCGTGGGTCTTTTTTGGTAGAATGGCATCCAAAACTGTATTCTGGAGGCATCAATGAAGTGTAGATGGCCAGCATGACTTCATGAGACCTAAGGAGGAGGGTTGGAGGAGGATACGTCTTAGCTTTTGTCTTTAATGCCCATTCATAATGATGACCGTAAGATCCCTTGGGAAAAGGTGCATGATTTCTCTTTGCCTTTGAAGTGCCATACATACCTCTGTTGGTACACTGGCACCATTCAGGATGCATGTCTGATAGAGAGAGTTTACTTTTTTAATCAAGTTGAATAAGGGGGGAAATGTTCCTTAGATGGTAAGTGTTCCAGAAGGAATGCTCAAGAGTGCTTACCCAGGAATTTTATGTTTATGTACAGACTTGGATTCTAGGTTCTGTGATGTGTTCTGATTCATCATAGCACTTAAAATTAAGTGCTTTGCTGAATAAGGATGAAGATCAGGAGAGACACCTTCCTTTCCCCATCAGTAACTATTACACTAAAAGAAATTTTCTAGTTCAGGAGGAAAAAGCATGACCAGGTTCTGTGGCAACAAGTTGATTGAATCTCTTGAAAGTATCAGTACATGTTTGGGGCTTTTCTGTTTTGTTGTTGGGCGGGGGGGATTGGTATTTGAACTTATGTGGCATGTTTTAGTAGTGCATAGTATTTTTATATCCTTGAGGTTTTGTTGAAAGGGATACCTGTTTTACTCAGTAGTGTTTGTATTATGCAAGAAACATCAGCTTAGCTAACTTTAGCCAATCAAAAATAAGTGTCATCTTGCTACACAGAGTGCTCAAAGTTACATAAAGAGGCCACTTACCAGTCAACACAACTTTTCCAGACACAAAGATAAGCAGCACAATCCTTGGTTTGACCATTCTATAAATAAGGCCAGGAAATAGTTCTGGTTCGTAACTATTTAAAGAAATAAAAAGAGAAAAGGGTTAGGAGCCCTGCTGGGCCGTTTCATTTTTACTACATTAAGTTTTATGAAATAGCAATATAATACATTTTTTAGATTTGGTTATCTACAATTAGATCCCTGAACAAAAGCCCAGTTTTCAGGAGTACAGAGCTCCTGTAGCTCCCTAATGAAGGCTTGTAGCATCTTCCACCTTAATGCGGCAGTTTGGCACCTTTAAGATCTGGGCCACTTACTAAGAACCCACCATTTAGTCACTCACATTCAAGAGTACTGGCATTATCTTAGATCATCCCCAGGAATCCTCCTTTGGACTACAAAGAAAGCTTCAGTTAAAATTACTCATGGCAATACAGCAAATTGAGAGATAATCAAGTAGCTCTTCTACAGTACACACTAAGCCACGATGGCCCCAGATAATGATAGGCATGAAACCAAGTGGATTGAGTATGAAACCAAATAGCTCTACTGCAGTGGTTTAAAAACCATGGGTCACGGACCCTCAGATACTTTGTCACAGCACCCCCAGGTGCTGCTGCTGCTGAAAAACTGAAATGCATTAGTCAAAGATGTAACTGTTGGCTCGCAGGAATAAATTATTTTCTTCAACTGGGATGCAAGTGAAAAGTTTGAAAGCCACTGATCTACAGTACACTCTAAGCCAAGATGGCCCCAGATAACGATGCAATGGGTACGGAGCTTAACTCAAAGATCCAATCTGAACTTTTGACATTTCTGTTGCATTCAAACATCCCTTTTTCTAACTATCCTCTCAGGTCCTTTGTGATAGACAATTTTGAATGAATGCATCTTAAAATATGGTGTCAGTCACCTAGCCATGATGTTACATGTTAACTTTAAAAAAAAAAAAAGTCTAAACAAAGCACACATCACAACGTACAAGATTATGCATACAAGAGGTTTTCACATCTGCATTTCCACATATAGGCAGTGCTCTACATTTGCTTGAGTATTTTTCATGACATTAAGATCAGGATTTCCTCCTTCGGTGCTTCTAGAAACACATTATACCTATGTGTACACAATTCCCATAAAACTAGAGATTTTAAGTTCCAAAAGGGTGGTCGTGTTTGTTTTTGCTGACCTAGACTAACAAGGAGTCTGGTGGTACTTTTAAAGACTAACACGATTTACTTATTGCATGAGTACCAGTTTTTTTGCCCACAAAAGCTCATGTGATAAATACATTTGTTAGTCTTTAAAAGTACCACCAGGCCCCTTGTTTGTTTTAGAGATTTTAAGACTAGCTTCAAATGGTTCAGGCTGCTGGAGCTTGATCTACACTCTGGCTCCAAATGGTTTTCATGAGTTAGTTCAGCAGCTGACCCAACCGTGAGACTGGTTAGAATCTGAGGAAGTTTCTCATTCATTACAGGCCAGACCAATGGGATCAACACCTCCCCGTAACCAGATGTGTCATTTGGCAGTGGCAAGCACTAACATGAGACCAGTCTAGTCTTCTCTTAAATATGAAGACTGTTCAATCAAAGTTCTTTGTGCACAGCAAGGATGCCTCAGCATTGGATGTTATACTGATACTTGTGATCCTCAATCAGCAGGAAAACTGAACAGAAGCTTTCCTCGAACACTGAGCGAAAGAACCAAGAAGTCCATTTATACTTAGATTTATTACTCTGTCCACCGTTTTAACCATGTCATAGAACATTCGGATTGGAAAGGACCTCCACAGATCACCTAGTCCAGCACCCTGCTCAAAGCAAGGTTAACCACAACTAAATCATCCCAGCCAGGACTTTATCAAGCCAGGCCTTAAAGACCTTTATGAGTTTCCTAAATAATCTATTCCAGTGCTTCTCTCCCACTTTCCTAGGTAATCCATTCCACTGCTGCTGTCCCTAAAGATAAACAGGAATATACTTTTAACAGCCATCCACCAACACTGAGAGTCACTTCCTCAGAGCTGTGACCATTCCTGCCAACAGCAGGAGTACAGCTGCAACAGTCATATGGACTTCTGCCGCCTTAGCAACCAAAAGATTCAGCAGTTTGACTCTTTTGCAGCAACGTTTATTGAGAAACAAACTACAGCAGTCTAGTCTATGTGAAGTGGTCTATAAATGCTACAGGGCAAGTGGATGCAGCAGCCAGTCTTGTATGGTATCTAAGCACCATACGCTTGACCACACTAGCGTGGGAGCACAGCATCTGAATTTCTTCTCTGTCCTTTTACACCTGACTTCATCCTTAAGAAGCTGTTTATAACTGCACCCCCCAAAAGGTGAGCATAACCCCCCTTACCCACATACCTACTGAACTGCTGATGAGTTAGAACCAGTCCTTCCAGCCTGATGGGGAACCTCACATCACAGCTGCCCACCATATTCTGTATTTTGAAGTCCAGGAACTTGGCAGGGAACCCAAGCTTCTGCACCACCCGAGCATACTTCCTTGCTGCAAGCCGTGACTGCTCTTCACTGAAGGAAGCATGGAGATGGAAGTAGGAGTCTGAGGGTTAGTTCTTTCTAGATTTAGAGCCTTGTCCTAATATTTAAATAAGGAACCCCACACCCTATTGGCTGTACTTACATTCTCATCTCATTCAATCCCATGTTGTGTATAGGAGAATTTGGTGTTTTCAATCCAGAGAGCAGGACAGACTCAAGAGTCTGAACAGCATTAGTGGCTGTATGGTGAAGCAATCAGCATTTACATGGACGGGTGTTTTAAAAGGCCACTAAACCGTACATCACAAGAAGGCTTTGCATTGCTGCATCACGAGGTGACATACCACCACAAAGCAGCACAGCTCCTCCTGAATTTCTTCCCAGATGAGTTTACAAAGTTAATCAGCAGGAGAGAGGAAAGAGCAGGGGTAAGGTGAAGATGATGATTTGGCTGAAAAGCTTTGTCCATCAGTAGGGCTAATTATTTTTCCAGAAGAGTGTTTTGCAAAGTCATGCAGGTTTCATTGAATTCTGTCATCCAAAACACTAAATATCTAGCAAGTGTCAAGCCAAAACATTTAAATATTTCTTTTAATTGTATTAAACATTCCAAAGAGGCTCAAAACCCAACACAAGTTGTTCTATTTCAGGTTAAGCAAGGATTTACTTATTCACACAGCACATCAGGCCTTTCTGATGCAGAGGGGGGTTGGTCCAGAGTTGTCATTAGGCCACCCTGTATTTCCCTAAGAGCAGCAGCACAATTTAAGACAAGATTTAGAACAGGGGTCTCAAATTCAAATCACCATGAGGGCCTCATGAGGACCAATACGTTAGGCCAAGGGCTGCACCACCGAAACAGTTTCATAGAACAATATTGCAAATATCAGCAACAATAACGTCATGGGCCACAAGAAATAGCTTTAGGGGAAGTGTACAGCCCGTAGCCCATGTGTTTTGAGACCCCTGATTTAGAAGAAAAGCCCCCCAGGAACCACTGTACTGTCCCATCATTCCTGAGACACAAGGCAGTCCCTAGCACACCTTCCTGCACTGAGATGCAGAAACCAGGAGTGAAGAACAGGCCACCTGCTAGAGGCTTGTAGCAGGACTGGCAGGGCCACCCATAGGGGGTTGCAGGGCCCTGGTCAAATTGCCCTCTGTACGGCCCCCACTTCCCCCCCCCCCAGCATCAGGGGGGCAGGGCTGGCTGACCCAGGGGAGGGGCAGGCCTCTGCTCTGGCTGTCCCATGCCAGGGACTGGGTGAACCAACCAAAAGGGCGGCCCGGTTCAGTGCTGCTAGTCCACCCTCCCCACCATGCGTGCTGTTCTCGGCTCTGTGCTGGAGCAGTAGGAGTCAGCGTGGCTGGAGGGATGGTGGCGATATGGGCCCTGCTCTGTCTCCTGCCCCCTCCCCGCTGCTCCAGCACAGAGCCAAGAGTAGTGTGCGTGGTGGGGGGGACTGGCAGCGCTGAACTGGGTGCCGCTTCTGGCCAGCTCACCTGGTCCCCAGCATGGGGGGGTGGGCTGTGCCCTAAAGCATGGGGCCCTGGGCAGCTGCCCCTCTCACCTTACCCTAGGGATGGCCCTGAGGCCTGGGATTCTACAGGACCCGCTGCTGTAATAGTGGCACCGGGTAAAATTTACTTCGTTGTGAGTGGAACTGGTTAGGCAAAAGCAAACCCCATGCAGACAGACTGTGGTAATCTGCAGGAAGACTATAATTAGGCTATGTCTACACTGCCAAATTACTCTGGATTAAGGAAGCTTAGTTCAGACTAATTTAGACCTTAGTTACACTGGCCTTTCCCTAGTCCAAACCAAGAAAATTCTTAGTTTGGACTAGGCAAAAGTCAGTCCAGCTAGTAAGACCCAGGGTTAGTTCAAACTTCTGCGCTTAGTTAGTTCAAACATTAGTTCAAATTAAGCACAGGCAAGACCCAAATTTAGGTTTAGTTTGGACTAAAGAAATTCAAACTAGCTGGTTAGTTCAAACTTTCTAGTTGGAACTAAAACTTTAGTTCCAACTAGAATGTGTGGCTAATTTGAACTGAAAGCCACAGTGTTTGAACTAGCCTGAGGTCAGTTTGGACTAACCTTAGACTTCTTTAGTTCTGACTTGCAAGTGTGAACTAATTTGCCAGATGTGGACATAGCCTAAATGTCTCATAGGCTTATCATAATGAAAATTTCAGCAATGTAAAGGAAGTTTTATTTCTAGTTATAGGTTTTAATACTTAAATTTAGGCAAGGGATCTAAAAGAGATTCAGTGTCTTATGACAGGTATTTTCCCCCCATGGTTTAAGCAAGATTTGCTTTATTTTACTGGCAAAACTGTGTCTGAGTGACATTATTTTATTTATGTTTAAATATAAAGTAGCATGGGGATCTGTCTGTGTTGCAGGATCTAAGGTTTCTGCAGGTGGGAGTGGGGTGAAAATGCAAGAAAATACAGGTGTGGGTATTACATGGAGGGATGAGAGTGGGTTAGAAAAAAACAGTAGTCCCACACAGGACTCTGGTGCTTTCCACTCAGCTTCCCCTGTAAAAAGAGGAAATTGGCCATTTAAGCCAATTCCTCCATCTCTGTGCTGAAATAGCTCTGAAGGTCTAGGCCAGTAAAATTAGGCAGGCCCCTGGGAAGTGAAGGAAGCATTTTAGCAGTTAAGAGTTTTTGGAGGGTGTAAGTTATGAGCTACAATTGAAAGCAGGAAGCTGTATTGCTAGTTCTGAACTAACCCAGTGATTCCCGTCGGGAAGGCTGAGATAACAAGAGGGACTTACGGACCAAGCATATGAACTAGAGAACACGAGGATTCAAAACACATGCAGATTATTTCTGTGCCACGGAGGCACCTCAGCTAAATTGAAACACACCTGCTCAGAGACACTACACAGCAGTACAGGCTACACTGAGGCTACATTTGGAATGAATGGGAAATGGGAGTAACTCAGTGAATCCTGGCATTTAGGGATTTTTGGTTAACATCCACTCCACTCAGTTTACAGTTTAGAACAGCAGCATGCAGTTTTGCAGTCATGAGAGCCCCTATTACCTACAGGTAGGTGGGTTCAGGGACAAGTATCCATCTTTTTGGGCTTATGATGTTGCCTTGTGTGTAATGGTAAGTACACTGACAGTTTTACCCCAGAATGCCCTCTTGTTCGAGCCAGACCGAGAAGAGAAAGAGGACCTACCTTTTTGCTCCAGTGCAGACCATTTTGCCTGAACTGAATATGAGGGCAGTTGTCCTTGGTTCTCTGATTCTCATGATCACAGCAGCAAACCTCTAGAGATTAGAAGTGAAAATGAGAATACTAACAGGTCCTGGTCTACAACTGGGGTCTAGGTACTATGGTAATACAAATCAGAGTGATACCTTGACACAGGGTGGGTACAAGTTGGTACCAAGTTTCATAGTAAAAAAATACAAGTTTTAACAGGTGTTTGGTTAAGCTTAATTCTTCATCATTATGAAGCTTGATAATAGTGGTTATGGACTTCAGCATCCAAATTAAGGTTTCCATTCTGAACCTTTGGGAGAAGTGTAGCTACAAGCCTACTAGCTTATCTCCACATGCAATTTAAAACCATCTTTAATTTTCCTTAACAAACACAAAGAGCTGCATTAGATCCCAAATCATGTATATGGGCTGCTGTAGTAGAAAGTGAAACAGCCTTTTTATTATTATTAATCTTAATGGGAATTTTTCATTGTTTAGCCCACAGTGAATAAACCCAGACAGGAATAAGGCATTTATGTTCTGGAATAAACATCCACAGATGGAGTTGTTCCTGATCAAGCCCTTTATGGGAAGTAGAGGTTCTGCTCATGATTGCAGTGGGGAGAAAGAGCTGTTCTCAGGGCTGTATACCTCTTGAACATGCCATTCCACAGCCAAGAGTCCTGTGTTTGTTTTGTACTGAAAAGTACAACTGGAAGAAGAAACCTCAAGGGACATGTAAGCTACTGGCCTGCCTTCTCAGCCCTGGAAGGGGTGACTGACAACACCCCCACAGGCTGGTTCAAGCCTTGAGTTTGGTTTCTTCCACAATAAACTAGCACAGCGCATCAACCTCCCTTTCCCTCTACCCAAGGCCTTCTTCAGGGAGCTCTACACTGCCACTGTTCAAGCCACTTGTCAGAGTTATAATCCTGGAGCAGGACCTTTTACAAGAGTCAGCCTGCTTCCTGGAGCTCCCCCTTCATCCAAGGGCTTCCTGGCAGAGCATCCATGCTTCTAGCAAGTTCTCCCCTGCCCCACCTGGCCCATTTACTGGCTTTTAGAATAAACTGGTCCCAGCTCATTAGTCACAGGAGCAGCTGGGCCTGGGTCCTAACACTCTTTAAAAGGCCAAGCATCCTGTTGCAGGATCACTCCATGAATGATTTATTCACCACACAGCAAGAACGATAAGGATCTTAAAAAAAGGCAACAAAGATGTTTGACCTTCATGGAACAGCAGTGAGTCTGCAAAAGCTTTTGCTAGCTTGAACTTAACTTTGCCTTTCTTAATGAACTGAGAGGGCTATTAAAGGACAATCCATTGCTAAAGAAGTTTGAAATAGAATCCAGTGCCCTTAGCTAGAAAACCCCACCAAAATCATTCTGTAAAATCTCACCTTTGGATTATATTCTGCATTTCTGGCATGCAGAGCTATATTCTTCAGATCTAGTTTACAAGCCAGATTTACAGTGGACACTATATTCCTGAAGAAAAGAAAGTGACCACATATTTTTAGAAAGTCATCATAGAAGTGATTTATTTAAACAAGATCAGCAGCATCACCTGAAGCCATGGTGCAGATAATGGTCACCTTCTGTTACTTTCCTGCTTATTCAATTACAACTTCACTATAAAGTCGTGTAGCAAATTGTGAAAGTAATAATACAAGTGGTCCAATACCAATGTTATTAAAGACCCCACTGTTGTAACCACTGAATACTAGTCCCCCCTCTATCCCCCAGTATGACAGCCGTATAGGCCTGTGTGTCCTGAACCTATGTTCGTATAGCTAACAAAGTTTATAGGCACTCTGAAACCAGTCAGTGAACTACCCTCATAGCTACAGAGATGTCACCCTGACCTATAAAAGGAGAAGTCCAATAGCTGCAGAAGCCACAATTATCTCTGCTTCTGCAGCCGTGCCCTTTCCTGCCCCACCCCAAAATGAAAAGCTATTTCAGCTCGTTAAACCGAGTTCGGATCTTCCTCGGCCAGCTGCGGCTGCAGTGTAGATCCCCGAGGCATCGACAGCATGGCTGTCTACAGAGGTCCTGCTTCTCAAGTACTGTTACTTTGGGTCCAGCCACGTAGGGCACAGGTAGTGGTGTAGGGCACTGGAGGCTCAGGGTCTGAGTTTAGGGCAGCTAACTAAAATATACAATAGCAGGGGAGGGCTTCAGCTCCCTCAGAGGCCACAGTTACAACACGTGATTAGATTGTATCAGTCATCCCAATGCTAAGCTGTGGGCATGACTTGCAAGGAAATCAAGTGACTTATTTCTCTTAGAGAACTTCTCACTAGTAAAGCCTGAACCATGTTTGGCTATTTGTTTCTGAGCTCTTTAGTTCTACAGTTTATCCTTTCCCTTTTAGTCTTTAGCCCTTTGTCCAGTTACATGGTATGACCTCTTCATCTGCATAGCCTTGATTTTACTTACTGTAATTGAGGAACTATGCCAGAGCTTTCCGAAGCAGGCGTCATTGGAGTGATAGGAGTCATAGGTGTTAAAGGGGGACAGACACCCGATGTTTCAGGTGAGGGCTCAGTTTCATCTGCGTAGCTCAGTTGTGACAAATTGCTGTCATTTACGAACCCACTGTCCTGTTCTGTCAGCTGGGACCTGTCTTGCTCTTTCTGCATTTCATGACCACCTTCCAAATGAGAGTGTTCTTCATTATCTTGGTTAAGATCATCTGGAAGAAAGCTGAGATCTACAGAAAAGTCTGTAGAAAGCTGTTTGGATTGGTCAAGATGAGAACTGAATGATGCACTTTGAGCTGCTTGAATCTGTAGGTCTGTATCAAAAGGACTCATGGGAGTGTACAGTTGAGGACCAGTTGATGGAAGGTCATCCTTCATGTAAAAGGCAAAGAAAGACATGTTTTAGAAGACAAAATCCCATGTACTTCAAGTGCCAGTATTTGAGAAATGCATCTTCCATTCCATAAAGGGAATTCAATAATATATTCCTTCCCACCATGGCTCTGTTATAAGAGAACAACTTCAAGTTAAAATTTGAAAGTTGGTTAAAATTAACTTTATAGGCTCCTGTTTCAGTGACTTCTCTTCCTCCTAGCTCACCAACATCAATGTCGAAGATCTAGAGGATTTCTATGGGTTTTTCCAAACTAAGTTTTATTATTACACAAGCTAGGTCAAGCAGCACAGAATGCCAATAACTCTGCATTTGTGAACATGCATGAAAGCCAGAGGAAGACATTTATTTCAAGGAGCTATTGGAATGACAAAAGATTTGAAGCTGCAAAACATACACTGGATAAACAAGGAGTCCTGTGGCACTTAAAGACTAACAAATTTATGTCAAGTTCCAGAAGGACAGCTGTATTAGTCTAGAAGTCCATCAAAAAAAGCAAGGAGTCCTGTTTTATCACATGAGCTTTCATGGGAGAAAATCCCAGCTTTTCAAAAAAAATAGACCATACATGCACACGTGTCCCTTCACACCCAACCACAGCTTCTCCCAAGGATTTAAGGCAAGAAGAGTTCTCAGATGGAAAGTTAAGTCACTCCAGTACTTTGGGACATTGCTAGAAATAGGCAAAAGCTAAAGGTTGCACAGTTTTTATAAATGCTGTTTTCTTAAGACATGGTACCTAAATGACCTAAATGAGCTTGCTTCTTGGGCATGATCCAACCCACTAGAGTCCCTGGAAGGACTCCCATCGACTTCAGTTAGGCACTGGATCGGACCCTTACTTAGGTGTTGATCAATTCTAGGAGTTCCACAAAAGCTATTGAGTGAGCACCCGGAGGGCACCCAAACAATGCCTAGATTACTAAAATAATGAAACCCCAAGAAGGGAATCAAAGAATAAAACTGGCACTAGTCTTTAGGTCATATTTAGTTCCTTGCCTATCACACAATTAGTTTGCATGATTGTAGCAGGCAAAACATTTTACCTCTCCAGTGCAAGTTAATTTTATGGTTTAAACGTTATTTACATGGTAAGTTTTAGGAATTAAGTGGTAAGTGATAGTTTGGTTGGAAGTTTTAAGGTTGATCACTATGGCAGGCTGAAATAACCTCTTTCCCTGGCATCATCTAAGTTGCACATATTTGGTAGCAGACGCTGACTAAATAAAGTCTTAATATGCCCAATTCCAGCCTTTGTTTACTCAATTGTAAGGGCATTTTGAGTCCAGCAGATGGCAGGGATGAACTTGTAACTTGTCAAAGGGAACCACAGTGTCTTTTTCCCTGCTCCCCAAACTTCAAGACTTGCTTGTTATCAGTGGTCTCAGGAGACAAGGGAACTGATTTTCCCCACCTGAAGTTAGTGGAAACTGCAGCTGCTCAGCACTTTGGAAAGCCAGGACTGGCATGTGCTGAGCTCTGCCATTACTTACAAAAATAAGTGAACTTATGGTCTGGTGAGGTGCTCTTTCTAGACTCTTCTCACTTTGCTTTATTTATAAAAGCTATTTTCAGAGCCTTATGAACACTTAGGAGTAACTACAGTGTATCTAGATTTCTCTCTCTAAAGGACAGTTCTAACATTCAGGCTCTGCAACAAAGATTTTGACAACTAATGCGTATGTCCAGAAATTACGTGTCTCTTTGTACACTGTGCATGTGAGGACATTCCTTAGAACAGCAGTTCTCAACCACTGTGTCGCCACACAGCGGTAAGTGTGTCATGAAGAGCTGGGGAGATGGCTGATTTGACTTTTGAAGGGTGGACTGGTGTGTCCTGTAGGGTCATGATATGCTGTCAAATGAGTTGTGACCTACAAAAGGTTGAGAACCACTGCCTTAAAGCAAGAGGCACCAGCTGTATTTGACACACTCAGCATCGTTGATTTGGGGAGGCATGCAAGCACAGGAAACCCCTCCACCCCAGCATGTTTGGTGTAAATGTATCCTCATTTAAAGTACACATTGCTTGTTTCTTCTTAGCCAGGGTCGAGGAGAGGTCTTAGCCTTCTCCACACCACATGAAGAGGACTCGCAAAATGGAAAGATAGCTTGTACAGAATTGAGACACTGTGGTAAGACTGAATAGTTTAGTGATGGCTAGGAGTCCATGAAAAATCCCAAAGTTAGTCATCCAAAGAAATAGCTACTATGAGTGGAACCACTCATATCAATGACTCTCTGTCCAAAAAGAGAGAATCAACAACTTCCTGGTTACTTGCCTCTAACATTCAGCCTTCCTGGCCAATGGGACAAAGTTCTGCCCCAAATGATAAAGTAGCCAGGCAAAGTGAGGATCAGAAGTTAGATGGCACCATTCTTCTGCTCACCTGGCAGTTCATTAATATTAGGAGTCATGTGGCACTTAAAGACTAACAGTTAGTCTTTAAGTGCCACATGACTCCTTGGTTTTTTTGCTGGACTAGACAGACATGGCTATCCCTTTGGAAATTCATTAATATTAGCAGATCACTTCTTTGTTGGAGCGAAGCAAGCAATACATTGACCATTAGATGCTATGTTCTTTCCCTCTAGAAATCACAGGAGACACATCTGCACCCCAAAGTGAAGGTGAATCAAAGCAGACACTCATAGCATAAAGTCGGTCAGTTAGAGGCTTAGAAGTAAGAGAGAACCTGATGGAATGTGAGACCCAGAGGGAAGGATTAAAAAGCTTAGAAAAGGAAGAAGGGAGACAAAATAATGCAAGTAAAAAGAAATAATAGGAGGAAAGTAATTTCATGAGAATGGTAGAGTCAAGGAATTAAATTCTTTTAAGGAGAGAAGATCTGAAAATTAAGTGTGTGTGTAATATTACAGACAGATGGCCTCCAGAAAAGAAGCTAGAAGCCTAGGGGATTCATACCAGTTTCGGCAGCCTTTGGCTATTGGGGGCTCTAGGTGAAAGCCCATTGTGTGGGTCCTCTAGAGGCCCAAAGGGTCCCCCATGGTCCCAGCTCCCCACTGTGAGCCCCAGCAGCGAGCTCCTCCTGCTGACTGCGACAGATGCAGCTTCTGGGGTAGGTGAAGCAGGCAATGTGCCCCCCGCCCATTCTCTTTGGGCCCCCAAGCGTGTGCCTGTTTCGCCAACCCCAAAAGCTGCCTCTGCATACCAGCTGCACAAGAGAAGAGGGAAAAGGAGCAAATGACAAGTTTTACACTAAACTGGCTGCCAAATGTTACCTAACAGAGTCTAGGTTAGCTGACTTTATGGATGATTGTCAATGCCCACAGCTATGTAGGTTTGGAGAATTTCCCAGGACCACTCTGAAGAAATGAAATCTTGGACTGGATATGCATGCCAAGAGGTCACTGCACATTGAGGCACTTCATTGGCAGCAGAGGACATTGTGTACAGTATAACTGGGAGGACAGTACTGATTTAGACCCCAGATGGGTCTTGTGTGGCTTCTAACTGCCTCCCCCCCCCGCCCCCGCACACACTTAAACAATTACTGCAGTGAGCTTTTCCTTTGGATTGTAATTGCCATCCAAAAGTCAAAAAAACAAGATCAGGCCCCTCTGCATTAGTCCCCATTCAGGAACACAGGAAGATTGGACCCATGCTCCAGAAAGTTTACAGGGTAAATCTTCCAACATTGTGAATTGACTTTTTAAATCCTAGATTTCTTCCCAGGTGCAGAGAAGTTCTGCATGGTCATAAGGAGCGGCAGATCCAGAGACAAACTGCATGGCTCAGTTTGCAAGGCTGAGGATTAGTTCAAGACAAGACAAGGAATTAGTGACGAGCAATGGGAGGAATGAGAACAACAGAAAAAAGTTCTGAAGAGGTAGCCATTTAGTCTTATTCAGCAAATCAAACAAGGAGTCTCCCACAAAAGCTCATGTGATAAATAAGTTTGTTAGTCTTTAAAAGTGCCACAACAGAAAACAAGTTACATTAGATACGGGCCCAGCTTTGTGATTCCAGACCATTTAGTTTTTGCTTCTTCCAGCATGAATATCAGTAACTTCTACAGGGCCTCCGCCTACGCACTATCAGTTACCACCATTACTTAGGGCTGGATTTCCTCCCCATATTAGGGCAAGGCCTGTGTTCCAAAACCTGCTGCAGCCCTAGGAGGGCTGGCTAAGGAATCAGGTTTAGCGGTTGACATGAATATAGTTTGAAAATTTATTTCCACCACCCTTAAAAAAATTGGAGGGCAGGTCTACACTAGAACCGCTACATTGGTGCCACCACAGCGCATGGGGTAAAGATGCTGTATGCAGACAGGAGCGTGCTCTCCCATTTGCATAATTAGTCCACCACTGCAAGAAGCAGAAGCGCACCTCCTGCTGCCATTGTGCTGGTGGGGACAGCACTGAGATCACCTCATTGCCCTGGGAGGGTCTTTTTCATAGCCCTGCGTGACACAAGTTAGATCAACTTAAGCAGAAGCGTAGATCTCCCTTAGCCTTTGCAAGCCACATTATAAAAACAGAAGCTTGCCCCTCTGCCTCATTTACACAGGCCAGCCTCAACAAACTAGCTCAGTTCTGTACAGGATTGCCAGACACCAAAGCCTGGAAAGGAGGACAGGGAAGTACAAAAAGAAGGACATTGGAGGACACATGGAGAAATAGTAGTATTAAATGTAATATTCTTCTGGTTTTGGGGCCCTGGAACACTTTCCCCTAAAAATAAGGTATTCTGTGACATTCCAGCAAACTTTAACCCCTATAAGTAAAAAGCAGATAAAATCATGCATTTTAAAATGCCTGCCAGACCAGAGGACATTGTCCTCCTTTTGCCTGCCATGTGGTAACCCTAGTTCTGCTGGAAAACTTTTTAATACTGCACATGCTGCAGTCCAGATAGGTCCTTAAAAATCCTGCAGTAGTGCATGAGACCTCAGAAGGGCCTAGCTAGTCCCAAAAGGGATTTTCTGTGTTTCCCACCTGCTCAGCCCCACAAGATCTTCATGGTGGTGGAAACCCTCCTGTCCTGCATCCACCAGCCCCCTGATTAGAGCTGGCAGAATAAGTCATAATGCTTGAGGACACCACCATCTCCTCTGCACTAGCACACATAGCTCTAGGGAGGAGAAATTTTAATGATGAACAGAGGGACTCTCTAGTTTTCATCAGCAGAGCAGACTGAAGTTCAGAGAGGAGCTCGAGACTCTCTGTGGTCCTCAATGGGATTGTTTGGAGCAGGAACAGGGCTGTGTTGCCTAAGAGCTCCAGCAGCCAGCCAGCACTACATCAAAGGAGATCAGGTGAAAAGGGGAGACTCCAGCTACCCCTAACATGGGGCACCCCACTGCAGGCTCAGGAGGGAAGGGCAGAGAGGAAGCCAGCCTCAGCCCCACCCAGGGCTGGCTCTACTGTGAGGCAAGAGACAGACAGGGCTTCAGGGGGCAGTTCTTAGGGGCACCTGACCTAGCCCCCCTGAAGATCAGGCTGGCTCCTGCCTCTTCAACTCTTTCCTAGCAGCCCAGGCCCTGTTAGTCACCCTGCGGCATAAGTCATGGAGGCAAACTGCACTTGAAATCCCTCTGCAAGGAGATGCTGGAGATTTATGCACTTTGCAAAAACCATCTTCAACCTACATGAATGAGAAAAGGGGGTGCTAAATCAAAATTTAGCTTGGGGCGCCACAACCCCTTGAGCCAGACCTAGTCCGAGCCTTCAGGCTTTGCTGTAAGTTGGAAACCTGTCAAGGGCTGCAGCCAGCCCTGTCCTGCCCCAGCCCAGCCCAGCTCCTGGCTGGGGGCCACGTGGGATTTTCTCCCACTAAAGCTCATGGGAAAAATAAATCTGTGTCTTAAAAAGCCACACAACTTTTTTTTTTTTTTTTTGCTGGACTAGACTAACAGGGCTATCCCTTTGGAAATTGCCACTTCAAGGGGGCAGCAGGGACTCACCTGGTCAGGACAGGGGTCCCAGTAGCTCTCCAGGGCGGGCTCCATGCGGCCAGCGGACGGGCAGGAGGCAGCAGCGGCCCCCGGGGCATTTCCACAGCTGCCCTCGCAGCTTCTCCGGATCAAGCCCACCTGGGACACAGCCCAGCCTGATTGCAGCGCCCTGCTCACAGCATCTGGAGCGAATCCGGATCCTGCGGAAAGGCGCCTGCCTCGCCAAAGCGAATCTCCCTCTGCGCCGCCTTGACTCCGGAGCGCGTGTAAACGGAGCGGCGCCGCTGCGCTGCTCTCCCCAAAGCGGCGTCACTCGCTTCGCTTCCAGCAGCCCCGTGTGCACGGGGAAGCTGCGTGGTCTAGCAGCCCTGAGCCCAGACAAAACGCTGATCAGCTGCTGCTCCTCTTCAGCAGCTGGATTGCTTCAAACTCCGCCACGGAAAACTGCTTTTGTGTTAGGGGGACAGTGTCTCTTTCACGGGGCAGGCTTGGATTTCCTGTAAAAAAAACAACAAGGAGTTGTGTGGCACTTGAAGACTAAGAGATTTATTTTTTGCATGAGCTTTGGTGGGAGAAGATCCCACTTCCTCAGATGCTTCGAAGGTGGGTGAACTTACAGAAGGGAATGAAACTA
>ML681997.1:4195001-4465456 GCA_007922195.1 Podocnemis expansa
TTGTTTGGGACTTAGATGCTGTGCTGATGCGTGCTAGAGTAAAACCTGATCCTTTGAAGACCTTGAAGTTTAATGCCAAGTTTATGAAGGGTGGGATGTTCTGTTCTCAGTGACTTCTCCTGCTGAAGAGGAGACACACTGTGATCTGCCAAAGATATCTCTTTGTACTACATATTTCAAATACCCCACAGTGTTGGCTTTTGTGCCATCGGACATTTATCCCAGGGCATTCTAAGGTATACAGATAAGAAAAATGTTTGACTAAGCTTGATAAGCTGATGGGGGGATGGGATGATGGAACAGCCTACTTTGGCAATTGACTGATCTTTGACTGGTCAGTGGTAAATATATCCAATGGCCTGTGATGTGATGTTAGCTGCAGTGGGTTCTGAGTTACTATAGAGAATTTTGATTTGAGGATGCCTACAATTCAGTCATAAGTAGGTGTCTACTGCAGGAATGGATGGGTGAGGTTCTGGGGCCTGCATTGTGCAGGAAGTCAGACAAGATGATCATAATAGTCCCTTCTAAGCTTCGATTCTATTAATGTAACTCATTTAATTTGATTTAGTTTTGGATTTGCCTCCCACCTGGTATTTGGGGTCAGATTCTGGTCTAGATGATGGGCTAGATTCTGAGGACAGAAGCTGGCAACAGATCTTTCTCTCTCTTTTCTAAAAATGCTTAATTTCAGGCCACTGATTTCAATAGACATTGCCCCTAGCCCTGTGCCACTAAGGAATTAAAAAAAATTACAGCAGCCATTAATGACGAACTGCAAGTAATTTCATTTACAATCGGGAAGTTACATGATGGTCAGTAAGAACTGAATTGACTGTTGTGGTACACCAGGCAGAGTGTGGTCAGGCACGTCGGGCAAGATGTATCCTTATCAGCAGTCTTATCAGTGTTGTTCTGGGTCCAGCTCTGTCATCAGTTTGGCTGTGTGTGTGAATGCATGCATGAATCTCTGAAGGAATGCTACCCTGACTCAGATCTCTAACTGGGAACTTGGTTAGCTCAATGATTTGGATCCTAGGCATACCCTGTGTGCAAGAGGTAAACTGAGGCAACACTTATGATTGAGGAAACCAACACGACCATGGATCCTTGTAGAAATGAAGGTGCAAGGCTAGGCTTTATTGCAAAATAATACTATGGCAAACAATCTATATCAACAGATTTGTTAGCAGCATTGCTGCTCTCAACGCAATGGAACAGCTCAAATGACAGCAGGACTTGCTGTCACCCCCTTCAGCTGCATGAAGTCTGAACTCTAGGGCTCGTACTTTTACATCCTTAGCTACATTTACATTGATTGGTCCACACATCCCTTTTTTGATGCCACCCCTCAAATTGATTGGTCCACGCATCCCTGGGCATCACCATCCATCAAGGTGTCATGATTTGACCAAATCTTACTTTTACATGAGTCACTTATGCAAAACATACCTCCTTATCTCTTTTGGTGTTAAACTGACCTAATGCCACCTTTCTCCAAGTACATTCTCATCTTTATACCTAGACGCTTCTACTTATCTTTTTATTTTAACCTTTTACTTTCTCCTACAACTATTAGGTCTGATTTTGGTCTCACTTGAACGAGTGTAAATTGAGAGTAGTCCTCTAACTTTGATGAAGTCACAGTGGTGTGGAACTGGAGTGAGATCACTGTCCTCATCTTTTTTGGGTCCATGATGGCAGTAAGGGAAGAGCTCCCATTCACTGATGATAATATCCATCAATGAGTCAGGGGCGTGGTCAGATCCCATTTTCTGGCTAGGCTGCTCTCAAGGGTGGGCTTGGCTAGTCCTCCTTCCAATCACGTGACCAGAAGCTTCCTGATGAGCTAGCAAGTGGGGCGTCAAGAGGAGAAGGGGGGGGGAGAGAGGCAGCCCCGTCTCTACCGCATAAAGGCCATAGTGGCTGCCTGGGGCCAGAGCTCTATGGGAGGAAAGCAGCCCAACCTTGCCCATCTGCCTGCAGTGCTGCCACTCGCGCCCCCCCACTGCTGGCCAACCTGTGGTCCCAGAGGTGAAATATGATGCCGGGCGGGATGGGCAGGCCTGCTGGCCAAGCACACTGGCCATGCCCACCCATAGCTATACCCCTGAAACTACCACACTCTTCTCTCATCCTTGCTGATGCAATCTCTGGCACACAAGCAAAGTAATAATCAAAACAGATCTGAGGCCTGATTCTAATCACAATGGTTTTAAAGCCATTTAGCTCCCCTGCCGTCACTGGATCTCCTCCTGGCTGGCACCAGTGTACGGACAGAATTTGGCGCATATTGGCTTCTATAGCATGAAAAATATAAGAAACAAAAATCAATGTGTGTCTAATGGAAAGGTACAAAATCACCTGGGAAGAGAACTCTTGTTTTCTGACTTCTTTCCATAGGGATTGCATACAATAGAGAGTCAGATTGAACAAACAGTTCACTACTTGATTACTTTGCCCTTTAAACAGTTTTTGATCAATTCCCTCATCTCATAACAAACCATAAGGGAAAAAATGGATATACAAGCCATCTGTCTTTCTACAAGTCTTTTAGGCCTGATCTACACTAGAAAATTAGGTTGACTGCTTAATGCTGTTGATTGGGACGTGTGTGAAAAATCCACACCTTTGAGCAATGTAGCGATTACCCTTTTGTGCCTGTCTAAATCCCTGTGCGGACAGCGCTACTCAGGGCCAGCCTACAACATTTTGGTATCGAAGTCGGGGATATCAAATGATGCCCCTATGCCCCCTCACTTGGGCCAAGACTTTGAAAGATCTCAATTCTGCCTTCTTCCTGTTCTTCTCCTCTCACGGTACTGCTCCACCACCTACCTCAATAAATGAGAACTAACAACTTAAAATGTCTTGTTCAAAAATTTTAGGTGCCACACAGTGCTAGGTTTTGGGTAGCAAGCGTTCTCACAATGGCAATGAGCCTTTTCAGAACATTTTGCCAGTAAAGAGACTCTGATGCAATCTTCTCTTGATGCTGATCATCTTTGGTGGCCTTTAACCTTATTCCCATCTCAAGCTCTTTCCACCTATGGATTGCTCCCAGTGATTGCTACCTTCTTATGGCATGCCAGATTTCTAGCCAGATTTTTCCAGTCCTTTGTTCCTGTATAATGAACCCAATGTGGCTGGAACATTAGCCTGGAAGAGTTTGCAACAAAAACAGTATGCAGCATTCTGGGTTTTGAGTACAAAAACCATGGGCTCTCCCCTTTGCCACCATTGAGGATTTCATGCCAATAATGTGTTGGATGGAAACTTCTGTTTTCATTGTCTTAGGGGAACATGAAGTTTTTCACTTGCTGTGGCCCATACAGTACAAAGAAGTCCCTCAGGCTACTGCTCAAGTGGGTCCACAGTCCTGGATCATCTAGACTTAAGGAACTAAAGTCAGCAGCAGCTGTTTTGTGTGCCTCCACCACAATGTGCTCTAATCTACACTTTTCTTCAGCAATGTGCATGGTTACATCCATTTGAGATGGAGATATGGATACTGCAGGAGCTGTCAGATCACCTGCACAGTGACTTACTGGAAGATCAAGCATCTCCTCACCACTCCCATCCTCACTGGCTCCGGAAGGCTCATCATGAACATTTGTGTCTATGTATCTCAGGAGAGCTCCTTCCTGCTAGATAGAAAAGAATTCTGTGCTTGCTTTCTTTTTCTGAATGCTGCCCCACGGGGGCCTTTTCTTCTTTCACTCATGACTGCTGTTCTCTGCCAGCTATAGGGGCTCTCACCACTCAGTTGAACGGGACAAATAAGCAGGCTGGTTAGCAGGACCTGAGGGAGGGAAGGTATCAGCATCTTAAGGGCCTAACTGGTGCCTACTACTTTGCTTGACTAGCTGTTCTCCACAAGTGGGTTCAGAGAAGCTCTCTGAGAAGCTGGTGTTAATGGTCCAGGCTCCTGAAAGTGCTAGAGAGGTACATAAGAGGCTCCTATTTCTCTCTATCCCTGCAACTCCTGCGCTTTCTGTTATTGCCTCTCATCTTCTCTCCTCCATGCCTGTTATGCCTCTTGTGCCCTCCTTCCTCCAGCCCAGCACTCCATCATCTCTGTGCATCTAGAGCAGAGAGAGTACCTATGCACCAGCAGCAGACCATTTTCTACACTCTGGGTAGGGTTACCAGATACCAAAGCATGGAAAGGAGAACAGGGAAGTACAAAATGGAGGACATTGGAAAACACATGCACGTCTGGGGGGGCCCTCTTTGTGTCCAGGCCCCCTTTACCCACCCCAGCTACTGCTCCCCCAAATTCCTGCCCCTCACCCCAGCTACTGCTCCCTAAACACCTGCCCCCGTTGACTCAACTGCAATGTCTCTGGAAAAGAAAGCATCTGAATGTGCCACGGTAACTCTTCAGTTTAGACGAGGCCTCAGGCTGAAGAGCGACATTGAAACTATACCTGAGTAAATAAAGTGTGAAGAATTTCTCCTCTTTCCTGTCTGCAAGTGGCCAAAAAGCTAAGGGGTCAGACCAAAACCTCCTTTCTTTTGCTTGACAGATATCTACTTGTACTGACTGTCATGCCTGACAGGCCTGAAGAAGAGCTCTGTGCAGCTTGGAAGTTTGTCTCTCCCACCAAGTTGGTCCAGTTCCCTCATCCACCTTGTCTCTCTAATGCCTTTAAGGAACAGTCTCACACTGGAGGCAGTATGGAGGGGGAAAAAGCACATCAGTTCATTTTTATAAACATCACCCTTAAGAACAGGTCCATAAAAAGTCTTTCCAGCAGCATGCTCACTGA
This sequence comes from Podocnemis expansa, assembly GCA_007922195.1. Taxonomy (NCBI): domain Eukaryota; kingdom Metazoa; phylum Chordata; order Testudines; family Podocnemididae; genus Podocnemis; species Podocnemis expansa. Next base: position 4,199,774 of record ML681997.1, read on the forward strand.
ACGAACTTGAAACAGCTGTCATTGGCTGACACCCTCAGGGCAAGACATCATTAGCTAGGAATTAATGGGAGCTACAGGCTTTTATTGAAGAACAGGTTCATGAGTTTCACAAACATGTTACGTGCCTTAGGTCAGAAATATTTTTTCTGTGCCAAATTTCATCAAATAAGATGTTCTATAATTTGTGTCAAATGATCTGTCTGAGTCTAATTGTCTTTGACTGATGTGAGCATGGTCCAAAGCAGTCTGGTGCTGGTATTTTAAAGTTTGGGGTAAAGCTCTTTAAAACACACATCATTAACTGCACCTCTTCGTACTTTCAACTTGCTGTTACAACGAAGCACTGATAAATGAATCTTATCTGGAAAAGAAATACAGTGATTATAATTCTTTGGGCTTTTTGCTATTATTTTGGTACAGAAAAGGTGGAAGAATCATATGCCATTCATAGTAAAGAGGTGGAGAAGTAGAACCTAGCTTGGTTTTCCACAGAATCCAATATTGAATTCTGTGATAGCAGACTATTGCAATAATAAAAGCTAACAAAATTGCTGCAGTTCTTTATATTTTAGCAGATAACTCAGCTCTTTTCATGTGACGGAACACTGTAGAAACAGCCCATTTTTTATATTGTAAGTAATGCTCTGTCTTTCTTCTGAAGCTGTCACATTTGCTTTTTTCCCCAATCAGTAGGAACTACCCCACTTGTCTGTGACATCTCAGAAATAATTCTAGGATTTGATCATTTTGGCTGCATGTCCACACACATTTACTTATCTCCTTAATTTTGCTCAGGAACTCAGTCCACTTCCAGTTGGCAAACTCAGTGGATCACAGGTACATCACATACATGTGTAAATTGCTCATGCAATTTGTTAGTCTTTAGTGACACATGACTCCTTGTTTTGCTGAATTAGACTAACACAGCTGCCCCATTGGAATGTGTAAACGTGTGCAGGAAAATTAAGGATCAAGTAAGTGTGTGCAGAGGTGGGCCCTGAGTTAGCTATTTCCTGGATAAAGATGCATGTTACCCAGATTCATTAATTTCTATAGAGTCACATTAATAAGTAAGGTTTTATTTAGGTATCGATAGCTTCTTTTTACAGCTTTAATTATCCCCAGTTGACTATACTCTTGGTTTTTCTTTTCTTTTAATTTGTGAAGGTGGAGTTTAAAGGAGTTCATTATCTCAGGCATTTTAGTCATTACATTTCAGCCCAACCCTCACCTAACAGGTGTGGTTTTTTACTGTGCAACAGCAATATTTTTCTGACATTTGTAAAGGACTTCCTTCTTTCCTTTAGTCCTTTGAGTAACATCAACTTAGTTTGCTTTCTTTCTGCTTTCATATTTTCCTTTCATGCTTTAACAGATTCTTAACACTTTTTGTCGTCCCCCCCCCAACAAGAATTTGATTTATCATCTGTATGACACTAGCACCTAAATGCCTGTTGTGCTGGGCACTGCATACACACTGTGAGTCATTTCCTGCCCCAGAGATCTTACTGTCTAGACAAGACAGGCAAAAGAGGGAGAAAGGATGGGGAACAGAAGCACGGATAGATTTGTGATTTATACAAAGCTAGTCTGTGGATATGGCAGAGTTGGGAATTTTAGCTAGATCAGGTGGGGCCAGTCAGTGACTATCTTCTTTTCTATGATATTTATATAGCATCTTCGAGCAAATGATGATCAAGTTGTTTACATACGTTATTTAATAAAGCCTCACACAAACCATACTAATGGGGACTGCATCCTGAAAGAAATTTCCCAAACACTCTCTTCTGGCCTTCAAACAACCTTCCAACTTTACCAATCTCAGTATCAGAAGGTTGCTCTCCACAGGCCAGGAGACACCAACTCAGAGCTGCCCCACACCCTGCCAGAACAGATGCAAAAACTGCAGTCATATCTCCCACTACGTTGATGATCAATACCCCCATAACACAGCTTTTAAGACCCATGGGACCTATGAATGCCTGTCACAACATATGCTGTATCTCCTCTAACGCACCCAGTGCCCCAATAGTCACAATGTGCGTGAAACCAGACAATTTCTAGTCTTGAAGGAACTCAAACAGGAAAGTGATGCAAGGAAAAGAACCCTGTCACCTCTGCATGGACAAATATCACAAAACAATCACCCCACATCAGATCTCTCAGGTCCCATTCTCAAAGGAAACTGTAGGAGTGTGTGACTGTTGTCTGTCTCCAAGGGAGGCCACACCCCTTCACTGTTACACCTAGCAAAAAAAGAACAAATGGGGAATTAGCTGGTCTTCTAGGCAGGATAGGACTTAAACAGAAAAAGGGGTGCAGCCCCTTCTTCAGGGTGGAGTCCCAACTAGTCTAGGGGCTCAGACCTCCAGGTATGGCAAAGCACCAAAAAGCCTAGGGCAAGGGTCAGCAACCAAAAGACAAGAAAAGCCATTTTTAAACATTCCTTCAATGGCCAAGTGTTTTGAGAGCTGTAATGGGTGTAGCTTCATGGTGGGGGCTGCAGGTAGCTGGGAGCTGGGCCAAGGCACCTGCTGCAGGGTCCCCTGGAGGGGGGGAACCCAGAGCTAGAAGCATGTTGCTTGCAGGTCCCCTGATGGTGGGGAGGGCCCAGAGCTGCAAGGGAGCAGCCAAAGAGCCACGTGCATCTCCAGAGCTGCAGGTTCCAGATCCCTCGCCTAGGGGATCTGGCCTTCTAGCTGGGGTAGGGCAGAGCTGACTAGTGCCTGACATCCTAGCTCAAACAGATGTTAGATACACACAGGTGTCCTGGCCTATAGTAGGGAGACTGCCATCCCTGAACAGGGTTGGTGGAGCAGAAGTAGGGGGACCCAGGCCCATCCTACTCCACTAGATCCCAACCCGGGACCCTTACAGTGGCAGTGTGTGCTGCTGGCTCAGTGGGGATCCAGCTGCAACACACTGACCTGCATTCAGGCAGCCAGACCATGGTTGGCTCTCTTTGGGCTACTTCCTCCCTACCCCTCAGGTTGAACCTGGATCCTCGACTCACTATCCGACTCTGCAAGCTACACTGCCTATGGTAGTCCCAGTAGCTGCTCAGTGTCTGGGCTGTTGGGCAGCTTGTGGAGGCAGGTAAGTACTCGACATAGAAGAGTTTCTCACTGGGTTCCTGCTCCAGAAGCGGCACAGAGATGTTCTCCTCTGGTGGCTTTTTCCCAACTGAGCTAGAGGGCCCACTCTTTATACTTCTGGTTCCTGTCCTCAGGAACGGTGCTGGGGATTGTGGCGGCCCCCTGCAGCAGAGCTACGCTGGCGCATCTGAGTGACGTCGTCAGGGGAGCGCAATGGCACTGTCCCCTTTTGGCACCCCTCAAATGCTGGCACCCCGCTGCAGCGCAGGGGCTGCTTACTGCCTAGCGCCAAACCTCTCTCTGTCCTGCTTCTCCACTTCTGGCAGGGTGAATGCTGTTTTCATGGCTCCACTCGCCAGGGGCTGGCAGTGGCTCCTCCTCGTCAGTCTCCAAGATGGACCATGCTCTGTCACTACAGAAACCATTGTAATACCTTCAAAAGACGAGCCTGGAAACCTAAATCCCTAGCTGCACTAGACACTAAAAATCATGGGCTCAACAGCAACACTAGTTCGATGTCTCATTACAACAATCTGCAGGCCACTAATCTGCCTTTCTCCTACAACTGAAGAGGTGTTAATTGCCCATGTCACTTTAACTAGTCTCTGGCAACATCACAATCTGTCCCATCTTGTGTTTAGCCATGACACTCTGATTAATTTTTCCATTTCTGGGAAACTCAAAAGCTTATCTGTTACACCAGGACACATTGGTCCATTAAAAGATATTACCTTACCCATTTACCAAAAGGGTAGCCATGTTAGTCTAGTTCAGCAAAACAAACAAGGAGTCTTGTGGCACTTAAAGGCTAACCAATTTATTTATTGCATGAGCTTTTGTGGGAGAAAATCTTACTTCATCAGATGTTTTGAAGATGGGGGAATTTACAGAATGGGAGGAAAATAAAAGCAGGGAAGTCTAAGTCATGTGATCAGGTCACACTATTATAGCAAATAGGAACAGCTGCTAAGATTCAAACACTGGGGAACATCATATAGATGAGGGTGATGTCAAAGCACCTGTTGTAATGAGAATAAAATCCAAAGTCCTTGTTTAGCCCTGAATAAACACTGCCAAATTTGCAAATGAATTCCAATTCTGCAGTTTCTCTTATTTTTCTGAGCACAGCAATTAGCAAATTGTCAATGGAGTGAGTGGAAGACTGAAGTGCTCACCTACTGGTTTTTGAATGTTGTGATTTCTGATGTCAGATTTGTGCCCATTTATTCTTTTGCACAGAGACTGTCCTGTTTGTCCAATATATAAGGCAGAGGGGCATTTCTGGCACATGATGGCATGAATCACATTGCTGGATGAGCAAGTGAATGAGCCCTTGACGGCATAACTGGCTTGATTAGCTCCTATAGAATCATAGGGCTGGAAGGGGCCTCATGAGGCCATCTAGTCCAACCCCCCTGCTAAAAGCAGGACCACTCCCACTAACTCATCCCAGCCAGGGTTTTTTCTAACTGGACCATAAACATCTCCAAAGATGGAGATTCCACCACCTCTCTAGGTGACCCATTCCAATGCTTCACCACTCTCCTAGTGAGAGAATTTTTCCTAATATCCTGCCTCGACCTCCCCAGCTGCCACTTGAAACCATTGCTCCTTGTTCTGTCCTCTGTTACTACTGAGAACAGCCTAGCTCCCTCCTCTTTGGAGCACCCCTTCAAGTAGTTGAAGGTTGCTATCAAATCCCCCCTCAGTCTTCTCTTGTGCAGACAAAATAAGCCTAGCTCCTTGAGTGTCTCCTTATAAGTTGTGTCCCCCAGCCCCCTAATCATTTTCTTTGCCCTCCTCTGGACTCTTTCTAATTTGTCCACATCCTTTCTGTAGTGTGGAGCCCAAAACTGGACACAGTATTCCAGATGCAGCCTCACCAGCGTCAAATAAAGGGGAATAATCACATCTCTCGATCTGGGAACTCTCCTACTGATACAGCCCAATATGCCATTGGCCTTTTTGGCTACAATGATGGTGTCTTTTGTGCAGAGATGTGGGCAAAGTTGGCCATGTGGTTTGTTACAGGGATGTGTGCCTGCTTTAATGTTTCTGTTGTTAGGTCTGTAGTTGCTGTTGAGTGCCTCTTTAAGGCTAGGGGGCTGTCTGAAGGTGAGGTGAGGTCTACACCAAAGGCTTGAGAGAGTGAGGGATCATCTTGTAGAATAGGGGGTAGATCCCTGAAGATGTGCTTTAGAAGTCTAAGTTGGGGGTTGTAGGTGATGACTAGTGGCGTTCTGTTGTTTTCTTTCTTGGGTGTCTCCTGTAGTAGTTGACTTTTGGGTACGTGCCTGGCTCTATCAATCTGTTTCCTCTCTTCTGCAGGTGGGTAGCATAGTTTTTAGAATGCTTGATAGAGATCCTGAAGGTGTCTGTCTCTGTTTGAAGGTGTGCTGTGACCAATCTGTGCCCACCTGGACGAAGGTGAAGGTGACCTCATCGTCCGGGCGGCGGTCACGCCAGACGTCCACCAGGGAGTGACTATGCATCAACTCCCAGAGGACGTCCGCGGCAGCCTGGTACTGCTCGGTCCCAGAGTTGTCCCAGTCCTTGAGGGTGATGTTAAAATCCCCACCCAGGATCAGGCACTCCTGTGGATCTAAAGTGTTGAGGAAGGCGGCCACCTGCCGGAAAAAGGGCATCCGCTCCGGGCCCGATGTCGGGGCGTAGACGTTGACCAAGTTCAATGCTAGCCCCTCCATATGGACCCAGAGGTGCAGCAGGCGGCCAGGCACAACCTCGACTGCCCCCAGCACCTTGGGCTGTAGGCCGGGGGAGAACAGGGTGGCCACACCGCCGGAGCGGGTGGACAGATGGCTCATGAACACTCCGTTCCCCCATTCCAGCCGCCAGCTGGCCTTGGCGGCTGGATCTGTATGGGTCTCCTCCAGGAACACCACAGAGTAGCTCCCCTCCCGAAGGAAGGAGAGCACCTGGGTCCTGCGGAGACCCATCCTACAGCCCCGGGTGTTCAAGGTAGTGAAGGTGACAGGAGCCATGAGGAGGGCTGGGGGGGATCCACAGGAGCAGCAGGAATGCCTTGGGCCTCTGTTGGGCCGTGGAGCAATCCATGACTCACCCCAAAGACCATGAGGGAGTCACGGAAGACACGGGCCCTCTGATAGGCCGCGGCGTCCTGCCTCCTGGTCCCCTTTCCCTCCTTCAGGATGGCCCTGGCAGTCTGGAGGATGAGGTGGAAGCTCCCCCAATGCTGCAAGGTGAGCTGCACCCGATTCCTGCCCCCCCGAGTGTCGGCCAGGAATGCACGGAGCTAGCTGCACAGCGCCAGGGTGTGTGGGGCAGAAGGCCCCGGGCTGTCTTCCAGACGGGTCCCCATGTCAGCCCCGCTGCCTGCCGGGATGGACAGACAGGGCAAGGAGCCCCGTCGCGGCAGCGACAATGGAGGCTCCGCGTTGTCCAGCGCGGCCCCTGGCATGAGGGGGGGAAGGTGGCGGAGGGAGAGCTGCAGCCCCAGGCAGGGTGGGGGCCACGAATGCCACCCCCCAGGGGTCAGTGTTGGAGAAGGGGAAGGTCATGGTCCCGGGGGGGCAGTGGCAGGGGAGGGGTTTGGGGCGGGGGTCAGGATGACAGCAGGTGGGGCAGTGGTTGAGGTAGGGCCTGTGTCTGGATCGGGGGCGGAGATAAGGGTGGGATCCCCAGTGGTCAGACCACTGGGGTGTGGCTCCCCTTGACCAGGCATGGGGTTCGTGGTGGGTGGACCAGGGGAGGGATCCCCACTGACGCTGGGCCTGGGTGTCAGGTTCAGAGCAGTGGCCATGGCCCCAGCATCGGACCGGGGGGGCACAGGGCAGGATCATTGAAGGAGGGAGGGGGTGTCTGTCCCGCTGGGGATGATCCTCTGGGGCCCAGCTGCTCGGTGCCGAGTGCCATCCACGTGGACCTGGCATCTGCTTGCGAGACACCGAGCGCTGCCAGGCAGGTGGACCGGTTTGGGGGCGTCCGTGGGGTGAGGTCAGGGACAGTGGGTAGGAAATGAGGCCGTGCGGAGGGAGCAACAGCAGGTTGCTGCCCAGCTCGAGGCCCACTGGAAGGGGATCGTTCTCCCCCGCAGTGACCGGGGTCAGATCCAGGGCCTTGAGCTCCGCAAAGATGGAGCCTAATGTGCTCCCCGCTGTTGTGGGCGCCACCACTCCAGACGCTGGAGTTGGAGTTGTCTTGGTGTCGGCGTTAGGCACAGATGTTATAGGCATTGTGGTGGCAGAGGGGGCAGCTCCATCCACGGCCTCCCTGGGAAGGGAATCTGGAAGGGCCTCCAAAAGGGGAGGCAGCGTTGCCCCCCTCTGTTGCTGCCTCCATCTCCTCGGCCTGTACCTCCCGCTGGTTCCTGTCAGGGGGCACGGCGGAAGGCCCATCAGCAGCACGAGTCTGACGGTTAGGCCCCCACAGTGACTTCGGGGGGGCCTCCTCCCCATCCGATGTGGAGGGGAGGGGATGGACCTTCCTCCGCTTGCCGTGCCCCTCGACGAGGATCCAGCTCTCCGAGGTGTCAGTGGAGGGCTGGCCAGTGGAGACAGAATCTGGCAGCAAGGGCAGAAGGGCCGGGGGGCAAGGGAGCGAGGGCGGAACAGCAGAAGGGTGGGGACCCTCCCCCTGGGGCAAGCCCTCTCTGTGACTGGGGCCAGCCACCTGCCCCCCTCTCTCCTCCGAGGGCCCCGATGGTCGTGGGGTGGGAGGAAGTGGAGGAGGAGGAGGGATGGCTCTAGTGGCTGGCTGGCTGGGGCTGCCAGCGGTGGTACGGATGGCACCCACCACAGTCTCGGGGGGCCCGGTTGCTCCCTCGTCGTGGTGGCCCAGGGGCAGTCTCTCTGGACATGCCCTGTGGCCCTGCAGAGGAAGCACCGGGCTTCCCCTGAGGAATAATGGATTTGGTATAGTGCCCCTTGGTGGGGCTCCAGGAAGGACCCCTCGAGTGCTGCTCCATCACGCGCCCCCGCCAGTGGCAGTTGGATCTGCACCTGCCGGCGGCAGGACAGGACGTGACGGAGGGTGGGGTCCTTGCAGCCCAGCGGGAGAGGGCTGATGGTGGATATCGGCTTCCCCAGGGTAGAGAGGAGGGGAAGCAAGGCAGAGTTGGTGAGGAAGGGCGGGACAGAAGTGAGGACCACCCGTACGCCCAGGTCCTCCAGGGGCTCTATGGGGACGTAGATGCCCCCCACTGCCAGGCCCTTCACCACCGCCTCCTGCACAGCGGCCTCCGACGACAGGAAGAATACGATCTTCCCGTACATCATGGAGGCCGCCACAATGGCTGAGGGCCCCACCATCCTCGTCATTGCCCGCACATAGGTCTGTACGTGCAGGGAGGTGGCCACCAGGAGACAACGGACCCCATGTCTCCTGGTCAAGGTGGAAAAGGGGCCCTGGCCACCTGAGGTGGAGGGGAAGGAGGTGGCTTGGGCTGATGGTACGGCAGTGGGTGGAGGGGTGGCAGCCACCTGGGTGTACACCCTGGGGGCAGGGATACCCCCAGACCTGGTGGAGGGAAAGACAGGGGATGAGGGGGCCATGGCCGATGCTGTGGTCACAGCAACGGCAGGGCCCTTGCTCGCCTTTTTCTGGTGGTGTTTTCGGCCGGCCGAGGTGGTGGCAGCAGGAGCAGGGGTGGAGGCCCCTCCCGTGCCCGGTGCCGTGGGCACCCCTGTGCTGGGGGCATTGGTGATGGCAGGAGCAGTGGCAGCGTTCGAGGGGGTAGCCGCAGGGCTGGACGGGGGAGCAGGCTGGGGGAGAGGAGTGGAGGGGACTGGGGAAGTCTCCATATCCTGGGGTAAGGGACGATCAGGAGAGGGGACTGGTTTGTGGTGGGAGGGGAGGTGTCAGAGGCTGGATGGATGGGCAGGGGCTGGGAGTAAGGGGGGTGGGAGGACCTAGGCAAATCCTCTCCTCCCTGCTGAGCTGTGGGCCGGGGAGGAGGGCACAGGCTGGGGCAGGGGCAGGGATGCAGGGTGGGCAGGAGACAAGCAATGGGGAGGGTGGGGGACAGTGGCAAGGGTTGGGGTAAAACTGGCAGACCACTCCTCCCTGCTAAACTGCGGGCTGGGGAGGAGGGCGCCTGGGACAGGGATGGGGCTTGTGTGGGGCAGAAGGGGGCCGGCTCCTCCGGCTGCACTTAGGGGGGCTAGGTAGTAGGTTGCAGGGGGGGTGCAGTGAACCAGGGGGAATAAGAAACAAGTGACTGGGGGCTCGCGAGGGCTAGCTTCTCCTAGCTGGGGGTGGGGTGAAGGGAACCGCGGGTGGGGCAGGGAAGCAGTGAGGGCTGCAGGGCAGGGCCAGGGAAGGGTGGGTCAAACAAACAGACAGTTGGGCTAGGGCGGGGCAGGGGAACTCAACAAGCTAAAGGGGTGGGGGGTGGGGGGGGGGCGGGGGGACCGATCCGGCCGGAGGGAAACAGCAAGTGAGGGGGGGTCCTCCAGCCACTGGGGGCTGGGGAAAAATGGGGGGGGAACGGGCTGGGCTATGGGGCAGGGGAGCTGCTGCTGGGGTGAGCGCTGTGGTCCCTGCTGCACAGACAATGCAGGAATCTTCTGGAAGTTTGGGAGCCCGCTGCCTCCTTGAGGGAGGGGAGGCCAAGCAAGCAGCAGCGGGGGGTAGTGGTGGGAATGTTCAGTGCTCAGTCTCTTGGAGCTTACCCCCAGCTGCAAACAACAAAGTCTCAGTTCTGTAGAGGCCTCCCCTCAGTGGTGGTGGTGGTGGTGGTGAGGTCTCCTTGGAGGGCAGCAGGCTCCAGCTGGCAGTAGGGACTGGCTGGCTGGCTGGCAGGAGCGATGGTCTTCTCCTGGGAGTGGTGGTGGTCTTCCTTCTCTACCTCCCCCCACTCCCCACAGGCAGGGGGTGGGACGGGGGGGGGAGGCCAGCAGCAGCAGCAGCAGTGGAGGAGGCAACAAAAACAACAGCAAGGTGGTGGCAGGAACAGCAGAGGCAGGTCCAAGTGGAGGTGGAACAGGAACACCAGGAGCAGGAGAAGCAAGTCCACAAGCAGGGAAGCAGGAAGGGGTCCTCTTCTCTTCTTCTTAGAAAGAATGAGTGTTTGGGGGTGTGTGTGGGGGGGAGACGTTCAGGGGAGCAGGCCTGCAGGAGGGGATGCCAGGACAGATATGTGAGCCCTAGGCTGGTAAAGGCCCTTTTCCCTGGCTGCAGAGAAGAGGTTTCTGCAGGCCAATTAGAGATGCCTGGACCCAATCAAGGGCTACCCCAGGCCTATAAAGGCTGCTTCCACTGGAAGCAAAGGGAGAAAAGCTGAAGCTGCTGCTAAACTTGGAAGTTCCCCAGACTGACGAGGAAGTTGTTTCTCCCCTGTCTCAGATTGAGAGAGAGAGGGAGAGAGACCAGACCAGACCTAGGCTGTGTTCACACAGCCCTCTTATTTCGAAACAACAGAGGTTGTTTTGAAATAAGATTTAGGTTGTTCACACGACGCACGGTTGTTTCGAAACAATGGATCCCGTTGTTTTGAAACAATGGCGTTGTTTCTAAACAAGTTAAACTCCATGCGGGGACGAAACAACGTTGTTTCGAAAAAATTGTTTCGAAACAACGCCTTGCGAACATGTTGTTTCGAAACAACAGTGACTTGTTTTGAAATAACTGTTGCCTGAACCTGCTATTTCGCTTTGAGCTTTTTTCCTTAATTTGAATTAACAAACTGTTAATTCAAATTGTTATTTCGAAATAAGGTGTTATTTCGATACAAGTTGTTTTGAAACAACCGTATCGAAATAACCCCCTGTGTGCGAACACAGCCCTAGAGTACTAGTGGGTTGCACTTCTACTGCCCTGAAGGTTTTAGCTGGGACCCAGGGCCAAGGAAGAAGGAAGGCAAGGAAGGTACCTCACAGGCCCCAACAATCCCAGAGACCTCCCTGGGCTGGGGCAGATTGAACTCAGGCTGATACCACCTGGGGAGAAGTTTGGACTGTTGGGCCAGGCCTCACATACCCCTTCTCTCCAGAAGGGGGGTGACCTTGCCACATGTGGTGTCAGGGGGGGATCACCTTTGTACACATGTGCAGAGAACTAGCTGCAGGTGAGGTAAATCTGCCCCAGGATGGAGGACGTGGTGAAGGCCCTGGTGCAGGCCATGGCAGCCCAACAAGAGGCCACACGAGTACAGATGGCAGCCCAGCAAGAGACAGCAAGATTGCAACAGGAAACCAATCAGCTATTGATAAGCCAAGCTGCTCAGGACCGAGCCACCCTTCAGGAGATAATGACCCAGCTGAAAACCCTTACCGCCCAGATTCGTGGCCATGATGGGAGGTGCCCCCTGAGGGCCAACAGCTACTTACAGAAGATGACTACAGATGATGAGGTGGAGGCATACTTACTTGCTTTCGAGAGAACTGCTTTATGGGAGGCCTGACCCCGGGAGCAGTGGGCCAGCATTCTCGCCCCATTTCTATGTGGTGAAGCACAGAAGGCCTACTACGACCTGACAGCAGAGGCTGCCTCAGACTATCCTAAGCTAAAAGCAGAGATCCTTGCAAGATCTGGGGTGACAACAGCTACCTGAGCCCTGAGGTTCACGAATGGAGATACCAGGAGGGCCCAGCACTGAGGTCTCAGCTCTATGACTTAATTCACCTGGCTCGGAGATGGCTGCGTCCTGATATCCACAGTGCTGATAGGATGATCGAAATCCTCGTTTTGGACAGGTTCATGAGGGGGCTTCCCCCCAACTTGTGAGGGTGGGTTAGCCAAAATGACCCCTCCACATATGACGACTTAGTTGCTCTTGTTGAAAGACAGCTGGCATCCAAGGAGCTTTCCCAGACTGCCGAGGGAGAATGGTGCCGGAACAGGAGGCCAGTTCTAAGCCCAAAAGTGTGGACTCCTCAAGTGTCACACAGGCCTGTGTTGGGGAAAAGGGAGACCGGGGAACGGCTAGAGTCAGCAAGGGTGTCTGGGGAGTCCCAGAGTGAAAACCAGAAGCCTCACAGCCCCAAGGATAGGGGAATGTCCCTTTTAGGGTGCAGGTGCTATGCCTGTGGGGAGCTAGGATATGTAGCAGCACGATGCCCGAATGCTGAGGAGCCCATGCAGTGTGGGCTGGGTGAGCTTTACCGGCCCTGCAGTTTAGTCTACCTGGTGGGAGTGGCGGAGACCGCACATAGGTACACCCAACCAGTAAAGATGAATGGAGTAGAAACCACAGCACTAGTGGACTCTGGAAGTGCCATCATCTTGGTCTAAGGAAAGTTGGTGAGCCAGGACCAGTTATGCAGGGCAAAATGTGCAGGAGTAATTTGTGTGCATGGCACTATCAATTACTATCCCACCACATCCGTCTGTATTGAGATAGAGGGCCATGCTACGAGGGTAATGGCAGGGGTGGTCCCTAAACTCCCTTACCCTGTACTCATAGGCCAAGACTTCCCAGGGTTTGAGTGCCTACTCCCTGTGGGAGAATCTCAGATGGATAGGGACCATGGGCTCAGTAGTGAGTCACCAGTGGAGGGTAGTTCCCCTGTATTCGCTGAGGTTGCCCTGGACCTGTTCCATACCATGGAGAAGCAGCGAAAGACATGATGAGAGAGGAGGGCAGACAAAAGGTTGGGAACCAGAATTCTAGTCCAGAGCCAAAAGGCTGCCGTAGTGGGGCCGTCGGTCTTGCCCTGCCAACCAGGATGGCACCTCAGGGCTTGATGGACTGGAGGCTAGATCAAGCCCTGATGGGGCATGGCCTACTGAGGAGCCAGAAATCAGTCCACTCGAAGTAGGAGATATTGGGTCTGCGTTTAGGAACTTTGCCCAAGATCAAGCAAATGACCTGTTGTTTACCAATTTTAGGAGAGAAGTAGTAGAAGTTAATGGCATCCCAGCAGAAGGAAGAACTAAGGGTCCTGGACCATACTTTGTGATCAAGAGGGACTTGTTGTACTGGGTAGTCCAGACACAAGAGGAAGAAGTGGAGCAGCTCCTGGTACCCTGACAACATCAGAAGGCAGTTCTTGGCCTAGCCCACAGCCATTTGTTTGGAGCTCACCTGGGGGTAGATAAGACACTAGATCGAATCCTGCAGCGGTTCTTCTGGCCAGGAGTATACATGGACATTTGCCAGTACTGCGCTTCCTGCTCAGAGTGCCAACTCCACGGCCCTCGCCCATGTTTATGGGCCCCACTCATGCCCCTGCCAATGACTGAGGTCCCTTTCGAGAGGATCACTATGGACCTGGTAGGCCCAATAGAAAAGTCAGCCCGGGGCCACCAATATGTGCTTGTGGTTCTAGACTATGCCACCTGCTATCCGGAAGCCATACCCCTCCAGCATACAATGTCCAAGACAATAGCGAAGGAGCTGATTCAAATTTTCTTGAGAGTAGGGATACCTAGAGAGATCCTTACAGACCAAGGGACCCCCTTCATGTCCAAACTGATGAAGGACATATGCACGTTGCTACACATCCGGACCTTGAGAATATCAGTCTACCATCCCCAGGCGGATGGCCTTGTTGAGCGCTTCAACCGAACACCAAAGAATATGATGAGGAAGGTAGTGAGCCAGGATGGGAAAGACTGGGATACCTTACTACCATATCTAATGTTTGCTGTTGGGGAAGTCCCCCAGGCCTCAACAGGGTTCTCCCCTTTCAAACTGTTGTACAGATGCCACCCCCGTGGCATACTGGACATTGCCAAAGAAGAATGGGAAGAGCAGGCCAAGCTGGGATAAAATGTTATTGAACATGTAATAAAGATGCGGGACAGGATTGCCCGAGTTACCTCTGTAGTGCGAGAACATCTTGAGAAGGCCCAGGAAGCCTAACGGACCTATTATAATTGCCAGGCAAGGGTCCAATGGTTCCAAATTAGTGATCAGGTGATGGTGTTGGTACCTACCCCAGAAAGCAAATTCCTAGTCAGCTGACAGGGACCATATGAAATCATAGAGGCTGTTGGGGAAGTTAACTATAAGGTGTGACAACCTGATCACTGGAAACAAGAACAAATTTATCATGTCAATTTGCTGAAGCCCTGGCAAGATAGGCACACCTGTGCTGTAGCCCTAAAATCAGCAACCCAGGAAGACAAAGTTCAGGGACAGATAAAAATATCCCCTGATCTGACTCCTACACAACAAACTGAGGTCAGGGAGATGATTGAGAGGAACCAAGATGTGTTCTCAGCCGAGCCTGGTAGGACCACAGAGGTTGCTCTCCACATTATCACTGAGCCGGGAGTAAAGATGAACACCAAACCCTATTGGGTCCCAGAGGCAAAGTGAGAGGAGTTCAGGGCCGAGGTCAGGAGAATGCTGGAGCTAGGCATCATTGAGGACTCCCATAGTCAGTGGTCCAGTCCAATTGTACTGGTACCTAAGCCAGATGGCAGTATGCGTTTCTGTAATGACTTCCGCAGGCTAAATGAAGTGTCCAGGTTCGATGCCTATCCTATGCCTCGGGTGGATGAATTGATAGACCAGTTGGGGAAAACAAGGTTTTTGTCTACTCTGGACTTGACTAAAGGTTACTGGCAGATCCCCCTGGCTAGGGATGCCAAGGAGAAGACTGCCTTTTCTATGCTGGACAGGCTATACCAATATACCGTCCTCCCTTTTGGATTACACGGGGCCCCCGCCACTTTCCAGCGCCTCATGGATAAACTATTGTGTCCACATGCAAAGTATGCTGCGGCATATCTTGACGATGTAGTCATACATAGCCCAGATTGGGACACCCACCTTGAAAAGGTGGAAGCAGTATTGGATACTCTGAGGAAGGCAGGCCTCACTGCAAATTCAGCCAAATGTGCAATTGGACTGACAGAAACCAAGTATCTGGGGTATGTCATAGGGAGAGGTCTAGTAAAGCCACAGCTGAGTAAACTAGAGGCAATACAGAACTGGCCCCGCCCAGTCCAGAAGAAGCAGGTCCGTGCCTTCCTAGGGATAGTCGGATATTACAGGTGGTTCATTCCACACTTTCCCACCTGGGCCCACCCATTAACGGAGCTGACGAAAGCCCGTGGCCCTGACATAGTGAAATGGTCAAGCTCAGTGGAAGAAGCCTTCACCGACCTAAAAACCGCTCTCTGTCAGGATCCAGGATTGATAACCCCAGATTTCAAGAAGGAATTCATTTTACAGACGGATTCTTTGGAGGTTGGATTGGGTGCAGTGCTATCTCAGATGCTGGGGGATGAAGAACACCCAATCCTGTACCTTAGTACAAAACTTCTGCCCAGAGAACAAAGGTATGCAGTTGTAGAAAAAGAATGTCTGGCAATCCAATGGGCCATGGAAACCCTCCAGTATTACCTACTGGGGAGGAAGTTTACCTTGGTTATGGATCATGCACCACTGAAGTGGATGCACCGCAACAAAGATCGAAATGTGAGGGTGACCTGATGGTTCCTATCCTTACAGCTGTTCCAGTTTAGTGTACAACATAGAGTAGGAGCCATGTACGGTAATGCCGATGGCCTATCACGAGTACACTGCTGTGTGACCCAAGTAGCCCAGCCCCATAGTTTTGAGTGGGGGTGGGATATGTGATAAGGTCAGGCAGAGGGTTACAGGAGGGGATGCGAGGGCAGATATGTGAACCCTAGGCTGGTAAAGGCCCTTTTCCCTGGCTGCAGAGAAAAGGTTTCTGCAGGCCAATTAGAGATGCCTGGACCCAATCAAGGCCTACCCCAGGCCTATAAAGACTGCTTCCACCAGAAGCAAAGGGAGAAAAGCTGAAGCTGCTGCTAAACTTGGAAGTTCCCCAGACTGACGAGGAAGTTGTTTCTCCCCTGCCTCAGATTGAGGGAGAGACCAGACCAGACCTAGAGGACTAGTGGGTTGCTCTTCTACTGCCCTGAAGGTTTTGGCTGGGACCTAGGGCCAAGGAAGAAGGAAGGCGAGGAAGGTACCTCATAGGCCCCAACAATCCCAGAGACCTCCCTGGGCTGGGGCAGATTGAACTCAGGCTGATACCACCTGGGGAGAAGTTTGGACTGTTGGGCCAGGCCTCACATACCCCTTCCCTCCAGAAGGGGGGCAACCTTGCCACACCTCACATTCCTCTATATCACAGGGCTCAAACTCAAATCACAACGAGGGCCTCATGAGGACTAGTATGTTAGCCCGGGGGCTGCACCTCTGAAACCTTTTGTTACCGATATTTGCAATATCGTCGTATGGACAGTGTCATTGCAGGCAACAGGAAATAGCTTTAGGGGCCGCATGCAGCCCATGGGCTGCATGTTTGATCCCCTGCTCTAAATGCTGTTCTCTAGTGTTTGAATCTTAACAACTGCTTTGATTTGCTGTAGCAATGTGATCTGATCCTATGACTTACACTTCTGTGCATTTATTTTCCTACCATTTTGTAAGTTCCCCCATCTTCAAATCTTCTGATGAAAGTGGGATTTTCTCCCACGAAATAAATAAATTTGTTAGTTTTTAAGTTCCACAGGACTCCTTTCTTGTTTTTCTCTTCAAACAAGAAGATCTAGATTCTGTGTGTGTGTTCATTGTTCTTGTCTGATATTAATCTTCTTGCTTTTCAGGTGAATTACGGCTGCATATTAGGAAGAAAGTATTCCCTGGTTAAAAATGCATATTTTAGGCAAAGGAAAATGCCTTCATGCTTTGTGAAGACAAGCAATCATTACAAAGGAATTGGTTTAAAAATAGCAGGTTGCATATAGATTAAATTACTTTTTCATATTACCACTGAGAGAGTGGAAAGTGAGTAGGAGAATAGTGGTTTGAGCTATTTGTCATGTTACACAGAAGCAAAATACAATGGCTACACCATCAGAGAGAATTGTTAAGGGAAACAGGGTTTTTTTGTGCATTTGCTAATTTTTTAGGTTTAAAGGGACCCTTTTAAAAAATTCTCCTCTTTCCACCATTATACCATTAGAGACAGGAGAAAAGTGGAAAATGTTTTATACAAAATTTCTGACCCCTAATTTTTACTGTCACCCAGAGCAGTACTCACAATATGTTCTTTTCTGGGATGGGGGCCTTGACTCCTAATGGCGCAGTGCGCTTGTTCACCATAAACTTAGCCTTATAGAAATCACATTTAACCTCTTTTTAGCTTCATTGGCTGCAACAGGTCCTCCTTTAAACATAAAGAAGTGTACAGTATAAAGCTATCCTGTTCAAAATACTTTGAACTAACATGATATAGAGATTGTGTAATGGACGGGATCTGGAAAATAAAACGCTAATCTGCCATAAGTTACAAATACAATTTCACTTGTTTCTGAAATTACTAACAAGAGTGTAACAGATGCAGAATGTTGTTAGCTTCATCATGTGAAGTCTCTCTTCTGGATCTCCAGACTTCAGGACTCTTGCACACCAAACCTCATTTAACTGAAGATAAATTGTGTGCATGTAGATGTGTATTCTCTGTAGTATCGCAAAATGTCACCCTGATTGTTTCTTCTTGATGATAAAAAACAGAACTAGCTTCTAGGAGAGGAAACATACAAATGGTAAAATTCCTGATGTATTTGCATATCGACACCTCAAGAAACTTTATCTTTCTATAGCACATTTTTCTAGGTTTTATTCTTTTTCATTGATGTTAAGAACTGTGATTTTGAGAACCGCTAGCTAAGAGCTGTGTAATATTTTTTTTACAGCTGTGTGGCCTTGATTCTGAGCTCTCTTGCCTGTGTAACTCAACAGAATTCAGTGAGATTACTCTTGATTTACCACTGTAGTTAGGGTCAGCATCAAGGCCAGCTGTCTCTGCAGTGTTTTTTTCTGGCAGGAGTTGCTATAGCTTTTCACGTGTGGTAAGTTTATTATTCAGATCCTGCAGTTTGGAAAAGTGTACACTTGTAACTATTTAAAAAACTTAATAAGAACAATTTAAATAAAGTAACACTCTTTTTCTCTGTCCCTGAAATGAGATTGAATCAGTGATGGGCTAAGCCAGTGAAGGATCTTGGAGATCACGTGTGTGCGCACGCGCGCGCGTGTGTAGTTTTAAATTAATGTAGCCCTTATAATGTTTGTTTTAATTAAAGTAATGGCAGAGACTATTCCATTTTTTTAAAAAAAAACCTATTTAATCGCAATATTGTTTGCAGCAGTGAGTTCCGCAGGTAAGTGATGCTTTGCAGGAACAATAATTGTTCCTGGTATACTGTAGTTCAAAGCATAGTAGAAGGGGATATGAGATCCTGATAAGGGCCTGGATTGTGCCTGCTAGATCCAGTCATAAAGACCACGTGCCGCTTCTATGGCAAATGTGGTGGAGAATCCTTTAACAGGTTGGGGATCCATGTATGGGGCCAGGGGAGGACTGAGGTAGGGTACCTACCTTTATCCCTCTACCACTTAAAGTGAATAAAGCTGAGAGTGCTGTGCTGTGATACGGGTTGAGGGAGCCAATGTCAATGGGCCCGTCTTCCATGGGAATCCCCAGATCCATGAGTTCTGTGCACTGAGCTCTCTGATCTCTTCCCATTGAGGGTGGAAGCAGATTTCACTTACTCCCCTTGCCTTCCCTTCCCTCAGCAGATCACTTTGGGCAGAAAAACATGTTTTTTGACAGGAGGGTCTAATTTGCTTTGGGGTTTGCCACAGGTGATGCTGCTACCAGATTGTTGCTTTACAGTTCAACCACGTAACGGGTGGGTAAGAGGCCCTGGTAGAATATGGACATTTAATTGCATACCTCAGGGTGGCCAAACTTCTTGGCCCTTTGAACCACATAGTACAGTCTTCAGAAGGTCAAGATCTGGGTGCATCTGATGGAGCTCAGGGCTTCTGTGATAGGGCTTGGGGCTTGTCTCTTGCAGGGACGGAGGTGGTCTTGGAGCATCCTCCTTCTGGTAAGGAGAGAACTGGGGGCGGTGGTGGGAGGCTCTACGAGCTGCACTTGAACAATAAAAGAGCCAAATGCGGCTTGTGAGCTACAGCTTGGTCACCCCAGCATAGTTCTTGGTTAGATGCTGTATCCAGAACTAATGCACTGTGTCTTGTGCACAGCCCAAGACCCTGCTGCCAAGACAAGAGGAGACATTGTGAACTTGCTGAGCCATTTTATGTTGATTGGATAAATCAATGCAAATTAAATCACATGCCAAGATGTATATTTTTTGCGGGTAGTTGACAAAACACTTCGTAGCCAGTCTTTCACCTGCTTACCCTGGCTTTTGTTTGTTTAAACCTGCCTTGAAAAGACAGGAGCTGACCCTTCTTTCCTTGGCAGCAACCAAAATTCCCAATGATTTCAGCTAGAGGAGACTTGGTTTTATGGCAGCTAACAACTAAAGAGTATCGAAGTTGACAACTGCTTTTCTGCAGGGAGGGAAGTAAAATTAATGGCAATTCAATCAGATGGCTGCCAGCGACAAACTAAGGCTAGGGACCAAACTTGGTGTTGCTATGTTACTCACTTGAGGAGTCCCACTGAAGTCACTGTGCCTCCTCAGAGTGAAAAAGTGAGCAGATTTGGGCCTTAAACTTAGCTATCTGAGTACGATTGTGGAAATACCATGCTTAAGCCCTGCAGAGTGGATGTTGCTGATTACATCACTTTTCAGGCACTCTATTGGTTGGCTCCTTTATGATGTTCTTGGAAGGAAGAACAGTGTATTCAGAAGCAGAGTGCACATCAACAAGGACAGAAGGGTGGCTGAGACATGCAAAAGAGGCCAGCACCAGAAGTAGCAGCGTTGTGAAATGCTGTCTCACCAGTCAATGGGGAGCCTCACATTCAATAGACTGAACAGTTTTGTAACTGTATGAACACACAGACAAGGGCGCTGACTCAAGTCCTGCTTATCCTTGCCTAGAATAAGCCAGGGAGTCTCACAGAACATTAGCCTTGAACTATGCCCTTTGTTTGCTGGAGAGAGCCTAGAAATCCATCAGAAACCGGCAGTGAGAAATGCAGTTGGTGAATATGTTAATAATGAGCCCTTAGTGAGAGATGCTATGCAAATCCCTCGCAGATATCTAAAGCAGTTGAGTTACTCATTACTCAAAGACTCCTTTGTTCAGAACAAATAAACAAAATATTGTAAGAGGGTCTGAAAAATATAATATAGTAGGCGTCTATTAGCCAGAGGCCAATAGGAATGATTGGAGAGACATGCAAGTTTAAGGGTCAATGCCCTTACTCATGAGTCACATCTATGCAGGGAAATTACCTCTTGCTGACAGTGGGTGTCAGTCATGGGAGCAGTAGGAAACTAGAGTTTCTGAAAACGCACTCAGCTGTTTGTCCTGATCTTGCAATGAACCATGTTCACGGCCAGTTCAGCTTTGCTTGATAGTGACACATTTGGTCAGGCTGATTGTGGAATCTCCATCATTGGAAATTTTTAGGAGCAGGTTAGACAAATATCTGTCAGGGATGGTAGATGGTACTTGGTCCTGCTATCCGTGCAGGGGACTGGACTTGATGGCCTCTGTTGGTCACTTCCATGTTCTATGATTCTATCGCCGCTGCCCCCCAATTGTCCATGATGGTTAATTTGTGGGTGCAGGCAAGCCTAGGGTGAGAAGCCTAGTTCGTGCTTTATATGCTCAGATCCTGGGAAGGTGAGTATACATGAATTCCCACCAGGATGTTGTTCCTAAACAAACAGTTCAGACCTTTTAGTGGTGGAACCGATTGGTAGATGGATGCCCTTTGCACAGTTGCCACATCTGTACATTTTCCTCTCCATGCTTCCATTGTTCTCTCCCATTTTGTCTTCCTTCTCTCTTTACCTCCCCTCCCCATATCTTTGGGTCCTTTCCTTTAGTTTTATTTATTGACTCTTTTCCTTGATTGTGTCTGGGTCCTCTCCCCTTTCCTTGCACTCCACGTTGTGTATGGGCTTTTCAGTTGGCGCCATCATCCACAGCCAGGCCAGGACACATGCTTTCACTGGGTAGGTGTGTTGTGGGAGAAGAGCTGCAATCTTTGGCAGATAAACTGCTTCCTTAGCCCTGGATATGTCTGCACCTGTGCCCAGATATACAATTCTTGCTAGTTTCACTGCTGCCCACAGACTTCTAAATGACAGCAGCAAAGAAAGGGTTTTTGGAAATTTCACCCATTACTGGTTGACAGCTGATGACTTAGGGTCTCCCCCCCAATAAACGCATGCCAAGTAAAACAAGCAAGGACTCCTGTGGCCCTTAAAAACTAACAGATTTACTTATTGTATGAGCTTTCATGGGAGAAAAATCCTACTTCGTCAGATGCTTTGAAACTTCAAAGTGTCTGATGAAAAAAAGTGGGATTTTCTCCCACAAAACCTCATGCAAGAGATAAATTTTGTTGGTTTTAAGTGCCACAGGATTCCTTGCTTGTTTTGCTGAACTCAACTAACACAGCTACCCTGTTGGAACTTGCCAACAAAAATTTCTTACTGTCCACTGCCATATAGTCAAGTGGATTTTTTCAAGCCCTGCCTAAGGCTTGGCCTGCCCTGTAACTGCTAGTTGTGACACAGAAGCCCGTAAGGGGCCAATGGGCAAAGACTTCACTCTTCTTTAGAAGCAGCAACTATTTCAGACCTGACAAACTCACTACACCCAATACACCATTTTCACAGTATAGAGCCATGAAGGGCAGTATGTGAGGTTGCTGCTGAAAGCTTGTAACGTATCAGTACTTATAATCATAGCCAGTTGTGTACGTGTAATATTTAAGGAACAATGTAACCACAGTAAATGAAAATGATGCCTTGTGATCTTGGAGTAAAAGTTAGGTGATCCGTACACTAGCACTCATGTCAGCAAAACTTTTGTCAGATTAGTTGTGATTTAATGTGGTCATGAACTGTAGCATAGACAAGGAATAAACACTTGCACCTAAGGTTAAAGGAACAAACATCTGTGTGTTGTGTACAGTGCCTTTTCCAGTCCTGTTAGTCAACCTGTTAAAACATGATTAGCAAGTAAAGAGTAAACAAAACATACAAAGGCAAAGGGCAACTTTTAGCTGCAAACTGCCATGGGTGCGGCTTTGTGTATGCACCCAGGAGACCCCCTGCTATGTTGCATCTACAATGGGAAAACGGGGACCCTCTATGTCTTCACTTGTGGAACTCTCTGGTGAACTCAGGATTAGGCCTTATGTATAAGGCAGAGTTTTGTCGATTCGAATAATGCAGATGATCAAAAACAAACAACAAGGAGTTGTGTGGCACTTTAAGACTAACAGATTTATTTTTCGCATGAGCTTTCGTGGGAGAAAATCCCACTTCGTCCGATGCTTCGAAGATGAGTGAACTCATTCCATTCTGTAAGTTCACTCATCTTCGAAGCATTGGACTAAGTGGGATCTTCTCCCATGAAAGCTCATTTGAAAAATAAATGTTAGTCTTTAAGTGCCACATGACTCCTTGTTGTTTTTTTTTTTTTTGCTGGCCTAGACTAACACGGCTATCCCTTTAGAAATTGACAAGATGATCAAAAACCACCATATTACCTCACTTGTCCATGTTCACACAATACTCTTGTCAGCAGAGCATGTCCGCAGTTGGTGCTCTTGTGTTAACGGTGAATGCAGCACACTGTGGGTAGTTATCCCACTGTGCAGCTCACCACCAGGGCCAGATCAAGGCCCAAGGGGGTCTAGGACTGCCCCCTCTTATGTTCCCCCACCCCTCCGCAGTGGTGCCTGGCCTGGGGGCAGGGTGGCCCAGCCCAGGCGGGGGGGGGGGGATCTGGGGCAGAGGGGGCCCACGGTCCAGCTGGTGCTGCAGAGGGGGGCCATGGCCCACAGCATGGACAGTGGGGGGGGGGGGCTGTGGCCTGGTGGTGGTGTGGGGGCTGGGGCGGGGCACAGACCAGTCTGTGACGCTCCTACCCTGCTACCAGGCTGGCTAGTCTGCAGCAGACCAGCCGGCCCGGGGCAGAGCAGGCAGACTGATACTGGGCTGCAGCAGGGCTCTGCTCAGCTAGGGCCGGATTTTGGTGGTGCTGTGGGGTCTCCCTTTAGGCCAGGACCCGGTGCTGAAGAGCCCAGCCCTGCTTACCCTTTTCTGCAGGTAGGAGTTGTGGGAAGGCAGGAAGGGTTGCAGTGCCTCATGGGCATGGGCTTAACCTCCCATGGTGCAGATTTTTCCATCCCACCATTCCATGGGTTTCCAACTGGATTTTTCAGCATTTTTCCAAGGCTCTTGTTTACTGTGCACCTGCCACTTCTATCTGAAAAGGTGGATCCTGCATTGCTCTCCATTGTTGTAGTCTCTGCTATGAACACACTGCACATGGTCACGCAGTATATCACAACTCCTGATCTGAACAGGAATCAGATTTACCTGATCGGCTGTGTGCCATGGAAGCAAACAGCACCAGAGTACTTTTGACATTCATGGAACAGCTACACATGGTAGGCCATTGCTTTTGTGCTTAGGAAACAAGCACTGTGTGGTGGGAACATGTTGTGCAGTTCTGGGATGAAGAGTACTGGCTGTAACGTTTTTGGCTGCTGAAAGTTGCCTTCCTGGAACTGTGTGTGGCGCTTGCCCCAGCACTGTGGCACGAGGACACCAAAATGAGAGTTGCTGTCTCAGTGGAGAAGTGGGTGGCGATTGTCATTTGGAGGATGACAGCTTCAGACTATTGCTGGTCAATCGTGAATCAGTTTGGAATTAGGACGTCCACCTTTGGGGCTGCGTAAACATGAGCATGCAGAACTATTAACTGCATTCTGCTATGAAGGACTGCGTCTTAGAAATGTGCACGAAATAGTGAATGGCTTTGTGGCAATGCGATTTCTTGAGTGTGACAAGGCAGTAAATGACACACATATCCCAGTATTGTCCCTGGACCATCTTGCAACAGCGTACATCAATAGAAAGGGGTACTTCTCCATAGGCTATGTCCATGCTAGGAAAAGTTAGTTCAAATTTTTAAATTCAAACTACAATAATAAGTTGGGTTTAGTTCAAACTGAACTCAAACTTATTAGTTTGAATTAACAAAGTGGACTAATTTGACTTAATGTTAAGTTGAATTAGTCCAGTTTGTTAATTCAAACTAACTGCCCTTAATTTGAATTTATTAAGTTTGAACTAAGGGTTAATTCTAGTCTACACTGTCCTTAGTTTGAACTGAGGATCGAACTTGGGGCTTGGTTTGAACTAACCAGCAGGTTTTACTAATTCGAGTTAAACTTTCATTAGTTCAAATTAAGGAATTCCCTAATTTGAACTAATGAAAGCTTAGTATAGACAGGTACTAAGTTAGTTCGAAGTAAGCCTCCTTACTTCAAACTAACTTGCAAGTGTCGACATACCTTATGGTACTGCAGATATGTATGGCTAACTATGGGTGTTTCACTGACATCAACCTGGGGTGGTCAAGGAAGATGCATGATGAACACATCTTCAGGAAAACTGACCTGTAAAGAAAGTTGTAAGCAGGGTCTTCCTTTCCAGATCAGAAGACTCCAATGGATATTTAAATATTCAAAGTGATCCTGGGAGACCCAGACTACTCCTTACTTTCATGGCTCATGAAGCTATACAAGGGAGATCTGTACAGCAGCAAGGAGTCCTTCAACAACAGGCTGAGTAGGTGCAGAATGACCAGAGGATGTGCATTTGGCAGATTAAAAACTCACTGGTGCTGCCTTTATGGCCGGTTAGAGCAAAATGAGAAAAAACATTTCCGCTGTCATAGCAGCCTGCTGTGTACTTCATAATATCTGTGATGCTGAGACCAAAAAGTTCCCCTGTGGTGGAGTGTTAAGGCAGATCACTTGGCAGCTGATTTTGAGCCGCCAGATACCAGGGCTATTAAAGGGGTGTAATAGAGCAGTGCTTCTCAACTACTGTGTCAGGACACATTACTGTGTCACCACACAGTGGTAAATATGTTGTGGAGAGCTGGGGTGGGGCTGGATTTGGCCTCAAGGTGAGTGGGCTGGTGTGTCCTGTAGGGTGGTGCACGTTGCTAAGCGTGTCACAACCAGTAAGAGGTTGCGAACCACTGCAACAGAGAGCTATTTGAATCAGGGAGGCCTTGAGGAACTATTTTGACAGGGAGCACCAGTAATGTATCTTTCTATATAGCACTCTGCCATGCTTTGTTAACTTGCCACTTCGTATGAAAATACTGATGATTCCCCTTATCATGATTTGTAGCATGCAAATAATCCAATTGCCACTGTGTATGGACGGCAGGTATAAGCTTTCCAAAACAGCTAAGCCTCCCCGAACAGTAAGGGCTAGAAGTTCCTGCTAGGTTTCTGCTCCAGTGGCCCCACTAGTGCTAATCCTCTTCTTATCTCCGCTCCACCTCTCCTCTCTGAGGCTCCTGCCTTCACTCCACCTCTTTCACCAAGGACCCTGCCACCTGCCGCTCACTCCTCTCAGTCTCCCTGCCCATTGCGTGTGCCTCTTTGCTCCCTCCCTCAAAGCCTCTGTGTGTGCTGCTAATGCTGGGAGCAATTCAGCCAGGGCCAGCGATAAGGGATGGGAAGCGGCAGAAAGATTCAAGCAGTGGGTGGGGATGGTTCAGTGGAAGGGGCAGGCATGAGTGGTGGTCAGAGGGTCTTGGGAGAGGGTGTGAGTTTTCCACACCGAACAAACAGAAAGTAGAATTTCAAAAATTCCCAGGCTTATAAAGGAGGAGGTGTGCATTGGGGTGCAGGGCAGCAGTGTTTGATCTGATGACTAGAGCGGTCAGGACGGGCCTTGTGGGACACCTTCCGGAGGCCAGTTACAGCAACATAACCAAGGACAGAGTCTACATTGACACTTGGTCAGTACAGCTTGGCGACAAAAGCTCTTTGTCTCTCGTGGACGTTTAATTTTGTTGGCAAAGCAGGAGAGCTTCATCAGTGGAGAGAGCAGTGTTGTGTATAGACCTCCACTATCTTGTTGACAAAATCTGACTTTTCTCAACAAACTCTGTAGTGGAGACATGGCCTTAAGTACCGCATTAGTAAAAACATCTGATCCCTGTCTACACCATAACTTCCACTAAGAGAATTACAGCTTCCAATTATCCTCAAGCACTGTTCCCTCTAAGCTATGCGCATGTGTGCATGCACACAGGTCATGAAACCTGTGCACACAACAAAATAAAGTGTGCATAAAAAAATTCAATAGTGCTAATATTGCTGCTCACAAAGAAATTTTTTTGCGCTCACAAAGAAATTTTTTGCACACACAGCCTATGAATAATTAGAGGGAACATTGTCAAGTATATGAGACCTTAGGGTAGCGATATTCAGACAGATATGTCATGAGTCACAAGTGGCTCTTTAATAAGTCTCCTGATGTTGCATGCAGCCCATGTTAAAATATTGTGTGATTTAATTATTAGCCAGTCTAGGTTATTAACTAATCAGGGTGCTTTTATGATGCTATTAACCAACTGTAGTTGATTAAATGATAAAGGTGGTCTGTCATTTTGCTGTGAGAATAACATATAAACAAAACATTTTCTTAGGCATACTGTTTAAATAGGAATATAGAGTACTATATAGGAACAGAAACTATGCATTTACATGTCTGTGGCTCTGGGTAATGTTGATTGCTAATTTGGCTCCTGAGCCACAGAGATCTGGGTATCACTGCACTGGAGTCTTGCAATGTGCAGAGCTCACATGCAGTGTGCATAATCTCTGGCTACTTGGTTAGATCTCCTCTACTGCATGGGTACCGTGAGGCGAACACATTGGCATCAAATATTTGTACCCAATTCTAAGTACTTGCTTTAAATTTCTCTCCTGTAATGGTTGATAGGGTTGGTAAAATTAAAGTGGAAAACACCCCAAACAACCACATCTCCAATTTACAAATTGTTTATAAGATTCAATAGGAAGGTTAGGAGTTTTTTTAAGTGAATACATAGCAAAGCATGACACATTTATGGGCCAGATTTTTTTAAAAAAAATGGTGCCTAAAGCACATCTAAAACATCCATCAAACCCAAGCTTGAGTATAAAGTGAAGAAGAAGTTCCTTACATTGGGTATTATATGACCACGTGACCAAAAAAGGATAGGGAAGGAAAGCTGACTGTTCCAAGATCACAAGCAGCTGCTTGGTCTACACAGTTATTTTAATTCTTGATTGTTAGACTGTGATTTATTTTTTAATCCAATGAAGTTAGACTGGTACAACTCCCAATGTGGGCATAGTTACGCCACTGTAAAAGTATGGCTTATTTCTATGCAAGAAGCCATAAACAGTAAGTGTGGCCTAGTACAGTGGTTTTCAAACTACAGGTCCAGACCCAATACTGGGTCGCAGACCCTCAGGTATTGGGTCCCAGCGCACCCTGCCGCCGCCACTGAAAGACTGGGTTGCGTTGCTCAAAGATGCAACTGTTGGGTCACAGGCATTAATGATTTTTTTCAGCGGGGTCCTGAGGAAAAAAGCTTGAAAACCACTGGCCTAGTGGACAGCACATTGAACAGGAAGGCAGGAGGCCACTGGTTCAATTAGTGGCTCTGCCACTGACCTTTTGGTGCTCTTTTAACAAGTCACTTTGCCTCTCTGAACCTCGGCTTCCCCATTTGTAATGAGGGGATAATGGTACACTCAGAGATCTGCTGATAAAAAGTGCTACATATGAGCTGAACAGAACGATTACAACAGCATCCTCATTAAGAAGGATGTAATTGTACTGGTATAGTTGAAATGTCACAAACACTATGCGTACACCAGTCCCGGCAGGCTGTACTGAGAGGCATTCTCTCTTCTGAGACAGGGTTGGGTAGCCAACACGGGCAGAGAATAGCATCCTCCATCTGCGATAGCTCAATGAAACAGCTTCAATGTGCTTTTAAAGGCCTGTGATTAACAGTCACTTGGAACTCCAACCTTTTCACTCTGCAATTCACTTCATCTGTTTCAAAGGGGCAGCCGTGTTGTCTAGTTCAGTAAAACAAACAAGGAATCCCGTAGCACTTAAAGATGAACAAATTTGTTTATTGCATGAGCTTTTGCGGGAGAAAATCCCACTTCGTCAGGCACTCAGCATTTCAATCTTCACGATCACTCCATTAATGATTTGCTAATCGTGGTGCTCCAACAGATGAATACCAGATCAAGGCTTCAAAGAGAAGCTGCTGGGATCAAATTTATTTGCAAATTTGGTTGCATTGCTTCGAGACTCAATAAGGACATTGGATTTTTCCTTCATTGTAACAGCTCATCTTCGTCTGCGTGCTTTTCCCGTGTTTGAATCTTTACAACTGTTTTGATTTGCTGTCACAGCGGGACCTGATGCCATGACTTACACTTCCTTGTATTTATTTCCTCCCATTCTGTTAGTTCCGCCATCTTCCAAGCATCTGACAAAGTGGGAGTTTCTCCCACAAAAGCTCATGCAATAAATTTGTTAGTTTTTAAGCACCACAAGACTCCTTGTTTGTTTTGCTTCATTGGAGCAAGGTCCTTCAGGGTCTCACCATGTTTGTTTGGTGGACATAGATATGGCTCTGGAGAACTCTGGACCTCTATAGGCCGCTGTATGGGAATACCTTTGGGGGTCCCAGAGTAGGGGATCCCTTTGGAGGGTGTCTGGGGAAATACCCACAGGCAGGATCTCTGGCTGGGGATCCAAGTTTTCTGGAGCTCCAGAGGGTTTCTGAGAGAATCCCAGTTGGCGTTTCTTGGGCTGGGTGATCCCAATGGGTGTTGGGGGAAATCCCCACAGGTGGGGTCTCAGGCTGGGGGGTTCCAGAAGGTTTATGGGGCAATCTGCACAGATGGGTGGGGTTGCAGGTTTGGGGATCCTAGTGGGTGGGGGTCTCAGGCTGTGGGATCCCAAAAGGTGTGGGAGGAGGGATCCCCACAGGCAGCGTCCCAGGGGGAGGGAACCACACAAGCAGGGTGTTAGGTTAAGGGATCAGAAGGGGTGGCTGGGAGAGTCCCTGGGGGAGAGCAAGGGGGAGCTGGGTGGATCACCACAGGCTGGATCTCTGGTGAGGAGAGCCTCATGGGTGGGAGCAGAGGTTGAAGTAAGGGGGAACACACCAGAATGCAGTTCCAGGGCCCCCTATTTTTAGTCTGGCAGTGTTCTGGGGCCCCTAAAAATAGAGGAATGTGCAGAACGCTGTGTTCAGGGGCCCCGCTAAAAATAGCACGAGCAGCTGGAATGCAGCCTTCCTGTCGCTCCACCTTAGGCCCAGCCACCAGAGAGCTGCCCCAAGCTAGGAGTTTGGGAGCCTCCCCCTGCAAAGCCCAGCAGTTTGTGGCTGGAAGGAGCTTCCAGCCGGTCAGCCAGCCTGCAGACGGCCCAAGTTAGGGCTCGGGGCGAGGTGGGGTGGGGGCTGCAGGGGATTTGTCTGTGTGTGTGTGTCTTTAGGGGGTGTCTGTGTGTCTGTCTCTTTGTGTGTGTGTCTCTCTCTGTGTCTGGGGGTCTGTGTGTATGTGTGTCTGTGTCTGGGGGGTCTCTGTGTGTGTCTGTCTGTCTCTTTGGGGGTGTCTGTGTCTGCGGGAGTCTGTGTGTATGTCTGTGTGTGTCTGTCTCTTTGGGGGTGTCTGTGTCAGTGTGTCTGTGTCTGGGGGTCTGTGTGTGTGTCTGGGTGTGTTTGGGGGTGTCTGTGTTTGTGTGTGTGTCTGTGTCTGGGGGGTCTGTGTCTGTCTGTCTCTTTGTGTGTGTGTGTCTGTCCCTTTGGGGGTGTGTGTGTGTGTCTGGGGGTCTGCGTGTGTCTCTGTCTGTCTCTTTGGGGGTATCTGTGTCTGTGTGTTTGTGGGTCTGTGTGTGTGTCTGTCTCTTTGGGGGTGTGTGTGTGTGTCTGGATGTGTTTGGGGGTGTCTGTATTTGTGTGTGTGTCTGGGGGGTCTGTGTCTGTCTGTCTCTTTGTGTGTGTGTGTGGGGTGTCTGTGTGTGTGTCTGTCCCTTTGGGGGTGTGTGTGTGTGTCTGTCTGTCTCTTTGGGTGTGTGTGTCTCTTTGGGGGTGTGTGTGTGTCTGGGGGTCTGTGTGTGTGTCTGGGGGGTCTGTGTCTGTCTGTCTCTCTGTGTGTGTCTGTCTCTTTGGGGGGGTGTGTGTGTGTATCTGGGAGATGGCTGCGTGTGGGGAGTCTCCGTGTGTGTCGGGGTGTGCATGGGGCCCCCATTACCCTGTAACCCCGGGGCCGGGCTCAGACTGGGGCCCCAGGGCGCTCAGACAGGGGGTGTGTGTGGGGGGGTGCGGGGTGTGTTTGGGGTGTGGGTCTGCGGGGCGGCGGCGGCGGCGCCTTTAACGGCCGGGCGGGCCGGCGGGGGCGGTCGGACGCCGTGAACGTGCCGGTGCCGCCTCCTCCCCGCGCCGCCTCCCGCCGCCTCCTTCCTGCCAGGCCGAGGCGCCTCACCGCGGCCCTTGCGCGGCCGCCCCGCCCCGGTGAGTGGCCGCCCCCCCCCCCCCGGCCGGGCCTGGCGCGGGCTGAGGGGAGCCCGTGGGGGGAGGGGCGCCGCAGGGACCCCCAGTCCCCACCGAGGCCTGGGGCGAAGGAGGGGCCCCAGGGCTGGGGGGGGGCCTGAGACTCGGGGCCACCCCTGGCTCCAGGCTCGCCCTTGTGGGTCTCGCTGGGGCCCACGGGCAGGCGTGTTTTGGGGTTCAGGGGGATGTAGGTGTCTCCCCAGGCCTGCAGGGTGCCAGTCGGGCCCGCCCGGGGGGCACGTGTGGGGCGGGCGTGGGGCATGTGGCGGTTTCGAGGCCTGAGCCCTCAGCTCCGCCGCGGTCCCTAGCAGGACTGGGGGTGTCAGTAGTTTTCAGCCAGGCAAGGCTGGAGCCCTCCGGGCCCGGGGGATGCTTTGTGGCCTGGGAGTCGAGGGCGCTCACGTGTTCGGGCCCCCGGAGACGGCTGTGCTGTTCTGATTTTTCTTGCTCTTTAACGCTTTCAGTGTCAGAAAGGAAGGGGGCATGGGGATTAAAATGGAGAGATTTCCTGGCCTCGGGAACGTAGTCGTCTTTGGGCATAACAAAGCGATGCTTGCTAGGGATGGCTCTTAGCCATTGGAAATACCAGACCAAACTAAATCCCGTGTTCGAGAGAACACTTATCTTGGGTCGCTGAACCTCCCTAAAAGATGTTACCTTGTAAATATTTAGTGCCAGCACGGACATCTTGCTTATGATTTCCTTAGTTGTGGGTGACATGGTGCTTTCGCCTCAGCTGAAGAACTGCTACATATAAAAAATTAATGCGAGAAAGGAAACCTCGCTTGTATGAATGTAAGCAATAAGTGCAATCAGCAATCTAGTGGGAGTTGCACGTTTCTTAGCCTGCAGAAATAGGCTGCATGGTCACTAGGTAAAGGACTGACTGTGACCAGATAGCAAGTGTGAAAAATTGGGTTGAAGGGGCTGGTAATGGCATCTGTGTAAGAAGAAGCCCTGAATATCGGCCACCTAACCTCTGGCCACCTGACTTTAAATGAAAGAGCTATTGGTGCTTTCTGTCCTTTCTCTCCTATGTGAAGGAGAGAGGGGAAACCGAGTTAAGAATGTCCAGCCTTAAAAATGTCCAAAATGAACAGCTTTTATGGGGCTTCGGGGGTAATTTGGCTAAACTCAGTTTCAGATCAATTGTGATTATTCATATCTATGACTAAGTGTCACTGTAGTTGATTGGGTTGCACAATAGAAAGTTTCAGAGGACATACATGCAAGCTGCTCCTTAGACTTCAAAATGCAGACATTCTGTACTTACATTTTGCTGTATGAATAATGTAAGGAAATCTGAAAAGCTTTTTATTCTTCAACAATATAGAGTACATCAAAGTCATTTTTCTCAGATGTGTTGTACTGGTTGACTAATTCCTATTTCAGACCTTTAGAATCACAGTTTTAAAAATAAACACTGCTGTCATTGGAAGTTGGGCAAGCATACTTAAAGGTCTGAATCAAAATGAAAGATACTATGCTGTATATTTTGAAAATAATTCTTTCTATAATGGTTTTGTCTCTTGCTTTTCAATGACAGCTGTCCAACAGCATGGTATGTACAGATTTAATCAGCATTTATTCACTAGGCTAATATTGGTAAAACTGTGGTTTAAAAACCAATTCTCTTGGACTTAGTTATAAAAGTACCTCTTGTGACTTAATGTTGCCCTGCCTTCTGACAAAACAACCAAAAAAACCAAACCTGAAATTGGATGTACCAGTCAGATTATTAAGTGTCTGGAGTTAATTACAATGAATTATGTTAATACTGTTGTACATTTTGCATTTCTCAACTCAGACAATGGAAGAAGACTAGTCTGTTTCACGCATTGTCCATTTCACTAAAAGGTTTTCACCCCTAGGACAAATCACAACACTTCAGCTGCTTGGCACAGCAAGAGAACTGTTCATTTTTTAAAACCCTGGATTGTTCATTGAAGGGGCACCTATCCTTCCCTTCAGTCATCAAGGGAGGAAGGAGTTTCTTTAGGTAACTAAAACATTTTTTACTCCAATTATTTAAAAGCAAGGATGTGAGGACTTAAGGATGTCTTCTGCCTTATATTGTACACAGAATAAATGCATTTCTTTTAAAGAAGTGTGTATTTCATTATCCTATAACAACCTTAACTCTGTCCCATAAATTTAGTTTTACAGTGTATCTTTTATCTTGATTGATATCTGAATGCTCTACATATTATCAAATGGAAAAATTAATATCAACTGACGATAGAGTATCTTAGGGAGATGTGGCTTTTTCTTTAAAGTAAATGTTTAGTAGGAAAGGCATATAGCATTATGGTGGTATGAAAGTGTGCTTGCATTTTAGGCTGGACAGTGTATAACTACATTTCTTTTTCAAAAGTTAAGCTGTGTGTTTTTGAAATCCCCAATGATTTTGGGGGGAGGAGAGTCGGACTCCAGGAAGATTTGTGATGTACTTTTCTTTATATATAATGGTCTATGGAAGACTGAAGTCCTGAACTGCTTCAGCCCTGTAAGTGATGTTACCTTAAGCTTCTGTCTAGGTTTCCCAGGGTTTTAATGCTGCCTTTTCCTGTCCTATCAGATGACCACCTT
Organism: Podocnemis expansa; assembly: GCA_007922195.1. Taxonomy (NCBI): domain Eukaryota; kingdom Metazoa; phylum Chordata; order Testudines; family Podocnemididae; genus Podocnemis; species Podocnemis expansa. The sequence continues at coordinate 4,232,762 of ML681997.1, forward strand.
TCCTATAAGTTACCTTGTTGTCAGTTAGTATCCCCTTAGCCCTCTAATTGCTTTTAACCTTGTTATTTATGTCTAAGAATACACACACTTTGTTTAGTAAATGCTTGAAGCAGATGAGAGATAAGTTGCTTCAAAATCTCCAGTGTTTGTCATGAAAGTAAAAAAAAAAAAAAAGCTTTGATTGGTACATGATGCCTTTCTTCAGGTGTGTTTAGCTACCACTCTTTCCAGAGTAGATCCTTTATATTTCATGGGTTTGGGCTGGAACTGATTATCTACCTTGCAGAGCTCCTGTGCCTAATTTTGGGTGCCCATCCATAAGCAGGTGGTATAACTGGCTTTACTGCATTTTTGTGCTTACAACTTCTGCTGATGTTGCTTTTAGCATGCTATGATTAAAATAAAACTTTTTTGCATACAACTCATGGTGAGGAAAGGTTAAGTTTGGCTGAGAATGCAAATAACCTGAAGATTTGTTAACTAGACAATCTTTTTATTGCTTTTTTTATTTAAATGTCTAGTGGGTCTTTAAAATATGCTTTAAACTCTTAAATTCTTTCTGATCGGAAGATGAAGGGGGAAAAATGATAGATAAATGCTCTTGTATGTAAGGCTGGGGGTGGAAGGGAAGGACAAAATTAAGAATGTTCAGATAATGAAGTTGGGCAGGTTGTTCTGTTAAATTATTGAAAGGGGAAGAGCAAGACTTGCTCAGGCTTGCATACAGCAGTGAGATTATTCAGTTAACCATATAACAGCTTTTTTAAAACATCATTCCATACTCCACCTATTTGAGATTAGATGATCATAGGTTAAAGTACCTGAATCACTGCATGAACTCCATTACCATAAAATAATTGGTGCTTTACAAAACTTTTATAGAAACTGCAATTTTTTTTTTTTACTGACTCTGGCTCTTAGCAGCCTCTGTAGAGTGGAACTTCATTGTGCTGGGTGCTGTACAAACACAGAATAAAGAGACTTCCTGCCCCAAAGAACTTACAAACTAAGATGTTGATTATCCTAAATCAGGGCTGTCCAGCCTTTTTGGGTGAGGGGCCACATTGCAATTCTTTTCTCAGTCGAGGGGCTGGTGAGAGAATTTTTGATAGACGACATACAAATTGATCTTACTAATAAACTTTAGTAAAATAAAGATTAGTGTGATATTTGGCATGGCTTTTGCTTGCACTGTGTACAGAGGACGAGGGGGGCCAAGGGTGCCTGTGTGAGGGAGCAAGGCAGGACGGGAGCGTGGCAGAGGAGGGGAAGGGAAGAAGGCTGAGTTGGGGGGGCAGAGCAGCTGGGTGGCAGGACTCAGCTACCTCCTGACAGGGACCCCACCAGCTCTGCTCTCCTCACTCCTTGCTGAGCGGTGCTGGGGAGAGGGAGAGGAGAACAGAGACGGGACAGAAACCCTGGCAGTTCTGCAGCGGTGACAGGTTTTTGGCATTGGCCATCTCTGTACCAGAAACACTGGTGGGTGGCAATCTCTACAGAATTTTTGAGAAGCTTATGCTCGAAGAAATCTTTTAGTCTATAAGGTGCCACAGGACTCTCGCTACAACCTCTACAGCAGATTTTTTGCACCTGAACAGCTCTTTGGTCAAGCCATGCCTCCCTGCAGCCGTGTGCAGGGCAGGACACTGACAAGGGCCCCAGATCCCAGGCTTTCGTGGCAGCACTCCGTGGGCCAGATGAAAATCCTTTATGGGCTGGAGTCCAGCCCCCATGCTGCAGGTTGGACAAGCCTGTCCTGAATTATGAAGGAGCGTGGTGGTTGTGGGAAAAAATTTATAAGAACATCATGTTTGATAGCTTTTTTCATCTTCTGCTTGTTTGTTTGATTAATGTAAAAAACTAGGATTCAGAGAAGAGATTCTTCCATCCCATATCACTCTGATTCAGGCAGAGCAGAGTTCTTTGAATTCAGGTCTCCTACATGCTAGGCCAGCTCACCAGCCACCATGCTGTAGAGGAGGTGTTGTCAAACTTTCTTTCTTGGGACCCAGTTAAAAAAAAATCATTTATGCACCACAACCAAACTGTCCAGTCTTTCAGCAATACATTCCAGTCTTTTGGTGGCGGCAGCAGCATGCACCACAACTTAGTATTTGAGCATCTGCGACCCAGTACTGGGTCCTGACCCATAGTTGCACAACCACCGCTAAGTCGTTCCTTCCCCTGGCCCCATCCACATCAGAAACATTGAGTGACTGCCTTGTTTCTGGCTGGTCTAGGTTGGATGAGAGACACATGATGTGCTGAAATGTACTACTGCTTCTCCGCCAAAAACAAGAATAAGCTTTTGAGCTGGGGAGGAGGGTGGCAGTTCAGATCTTGGCCCTGCATGACACAAATAGAGGAATTGTTTATGCCTGTGTATTCTGTGTAATTCCTCTATTGTTAATTTGCTTCACAGGGGAGCTAGAAGTAACGTCTGTGTTGGATTCTTTGCACATGAACAGGGAACAGTAGAATAATTGCTTCACTGCTACAGACAGTGCTCTGGAGTGCTGTAATTTAATTAGATTATATTTGAATGAATAATGAATCTTTTATAAATAAGCTTAAAGGGACACTGTCAGGTCAACTGAGGTCCTAAATATAGGTGCTAGGCTTTGTAAAAGCTTATTTTGACAAGTACAGCACTAATGAAATCTTAAACAGAGACCCTCTGTTATTGAAGAAATTACTCTACCTTGTAGACTGCAGCATCCGGTTAGTGTGTGAAATAACAGAAAGTGAAACCACAAAAGAAGTGGGCTAGTCCTTTGCCCAAGGTCGCAGGGATGGGGGGGCAAGGGCCGAACAGTAGGTGTGTGGGGGAGAGGTTATAGTTGTGTGGACAGAGCTGTCTATTAAAATTAATTTAAAATCTCCTAGTCCTTTTTAGTTCTCATCCTGAACCTTAGGTGTAGGATTTTGATATTTGTAATGGTCCTTAAGGTACTGCATGAAATAGTTCAGAGTTCCTTTTGGGTAGGAGGAAGGTCTGAGAAATATTGAGTCTCCCTGGTCTTTGCTGGAGGTCTTTTTTGGAGACCTAGGAAAATGGACTGGCAGCTGTCTTGACCTCTAATTGTGGTAGGTAGTGAGCATGTGTGTGGTGGTTACCTTTATATTTGAAGTTTTAAACAGTTTTAATATAAATCTTTCTTGCTGTCTCTGAGATCATAAACCTAATAATTCTTTAGGTCTCCATCTGTACTGTTGTTTATCCTATGGCTAAGGCTTGAATTCCTGATGTTGGGAAGAGAGGGGTGGGTGAAATCTTTTTGCCACAGGAGACTTCTGAAGACTACGGTGGGGGAAAAAAGACGCTGACCCTAAGTGGTGGTTGTGCATCATTTTTTGGGTCACTCTGCACGTCACTTACCTTCCGTGGGTTGTAATATGTCTGTCAACCTGTAATGCTCGCAAGGCACGTCTTATTGTGGCATTAATCCCTATTACCTACAAGAATGTCCTCCAGCAGCGTTTATGGTTAACACCCTTGCTGTCATTATGCTGGCAGGATTTTGTTAGTGTTGGTAAATAACAGAAAATGAAGCTGTGGCATATCAAGCATGACTAGAATACTTTTTCTAATTGACTTCTTCCCAGAGGTACGTGGGGTCTGGAGACTTGGCCTATGTCATGCTTCTTTCTTTAAACTTCCCACCATAGCTACCACTGGTGTCACTTAGGAACAACAGTGGACACCAGACTCCAGCTCTATTCTGAACTGGATTATATGGATTGATTTGTAGCATCTACTGATGTTTATGGCCAACACCCATCCCTTATACCAGAATTAGCAGCCCCTCCCTGGGTTTTTTTTGGGAGGGTGGGGTAGCAAATCCATTTTTAAAATATGTTTGTGAAATTTTGTACGTGATTTCTGTCCCTGGAATACTGTCCTCCAAGTATACAGCAATTGCTCATGTTATAGAGTCTGGGTGGTAACTTGAAGCACCACTGTCAGGGAATTAGGTTCTGTATTAATTTCTTTGATCTTTACTGTATGACAGCAACTGAACGTTAGCCCCTCCATGCTCCTTCTCTTTTCCATAGGTGCTGGGACTAGAGATGTTGGGGGTGCTACCACACCTGCTGACTTGAAGGTAGTAACCCAGTTGCATGGGTTCCTCAGTGAGCACCCCCATTATCAAATTGTTCCAGCACCACAGTTCTGGACTGTGCACACAGAGGAACTAAGTGGAAAGACTGATAATGCTATTCAGGCCATTGAAGGTGTGTCAAACCTGAGAGAAAACCAAGGTTGATGTAGAAGCCTCTGAAACACCTGTGTAACTTCTAAGGGTAATCAGAAATTGAGGCCCTTTCAACTTCAGGGTATGTGCATGCAAAGTTCGTGTTACTTTCCCCCTGCACTGTATGTAGCTCTTTCATGAGGACTGGATTGTTTCTTGGCTTTCTGGAAGCAGCTAAGTACCTGAGTTAGAAGCTGCATTTGTAACCTCTGCCACAGGTTAGCTGAACAGAAACACAACTGTGTATGTATTTTGGATTCCTTAACCTCTTATTTCCCAAACTCCTATGGTTGTTTTTTATGGCATTTCTTGTACAACTGGATGATTTAAACAGTGGCATTGGAACAGAGGTGCTCCCAATCTCTGTCTGTCCACGTGTTGTCTCTTATTGTAGATTGTAAGCTCTTTGAAAGCTTACTCTTAAGTCTTCATTCCCTCTGCTGGAGTCTTTTCCTGTGATGGGGAAAGGCTGTGGCAGCAGGGAGGCTGTGGTTCACTACACTGCTAAAAATAGCTCTGTAAACATGGGAGGCATGGCTGGGGTGAACAGAGAGCTGTGTAGGATGTAGTCGCTTGCATGTCCACCCCCTTCTGGCATGTCTTTAACTGCCCCCTTTAGGACCTGTGGTGGCCGTGGCGGTTTGAGGGGGGCTGTGCTGGTTTGTACACTGCACATCGCTATAAAACCTAGTGCTGGGTAGATGTGCCTTTAAAAGATGTGGACAAATGGGAGACAATTTGGAGGAGAGCAAAAAAAAAAAAAACTGCTTGCTTGCTTGCTTTGCTTTTATTAAGAGAGGAGGTGGCTGCCTTAGGCTTGAGAAAAGAAGGCTGAGGGAGGGACCTAATGAGCTTTCAAATCTGTTAAGGGCTGTTACAAAGTGGCTGCTAATCAATTGTTCGCCAGGTCCGCTGAAGGTAGAACAAGGATTAATAGGCTTACCCTTCAGCAAGGTTAGAGAGTAGGAAAAGCTTTCTGACTGTAAGCGTCATTAGGCACTGGAGCAGATTACCTGTGGAGGTTGTGGAATCTGCATTGTTGGAGGTTTTGAAGAAAACACCAGTCAGGAGAGCTTAGGTTTAATTCTTCCTGTCTCGCTTCAGGGGGCTGGACAAGATGACTGGGCGAGGTCCCTTGCAGTCCTACATTTCTGTGATTCTTTGGGCAGGGGCTGTCTTTGCTCTGTTTGTAAAGGGCGGACCCCAGTTGGGCACTGGTCCATGGCTGGGGCTCTTAGGAATTGTATTAATAATGATTTGGAGGACAAAAATGATAGAAAACTTTATTTGAAAAGCCTGGCTGGGAGATTCCAGGCACAATACCAGCAGACTTTTCTAGGGTAGGGTACTACTAGTGCAGCATGGTCTTGTGCATTGCATGGTAAGGTACCTGCTGCATTTACACAAGAATATAGGAAGGAAGTTGAGAATTTGTGGATGTGGGAAGAGCCGTTGATGTGATATACCTTGACTTTAGCAAGGCTTTTGATACGGTTTCCCACAGCATTCTCATTGGCAAATTAAGGAAGTATGGGTTAGATGCGTGGACTGTAAGGTGGATAGAAAACTGGCTAGAACAACGGTTTCAGCGTGTAGGAATCAATGGCTCCATGTCAAGTTGGCAGGCAGTAACAAGTGGTGTGCCCCAGGGGTCGGTCCTGGGGCCAGTTCTGTTCAATGTTTTCATTAATGATCTGGATAATGGGATAGATTGCACACTTAGTAAGTTTGCAGATGATACCAAACTGGGGGGAACGGTAGACACCCTAGAGGGCAGAGACAGGATTCAGGGAGACCTAGACAAACTGGAGCAGTGGGCCAAGAGGAATCTCATGAGGTTCAACAAGGATAAGTGTAAAATCCTGCACTTGGGACGAAAAAACCCCATGTACTGCTACAGGCTGGGGAGTGATCAGCTAAATAGCAGCACTGGAGAAAAGGACCTGGGAGTCATGGTGGATGGGAAGCTAGATATGAGTCAGCAGTGTGCTCTTGCTGCCAAAAAGGCCAATGGCATACTGGGCTGCATCAGAAGAAGTGTTGCCAGCAGATCAAGGGATGTGATCATTCCCCTCTATTCTGCACTAGTGAGGCCACATCTGGAATACTGTGTCCAGTTTTGGGCTCCCCACTACAAAAAGGACATGGACAAATTAGAGAGAGTCCAGAGGAGGGCAACCAAAATGATCAAAGGGCTGGAGCACAAGCCCTATGAAGAAAGACTGAAGGAACTAGGCTTATTTAGCCTGCAGAAGAGAAGACTGAGGGGGGATTTGATAGCAACCTTCAACTACTTGAAGGGTTGCTCCAAGGAGGTGGGAGCTCGACTGTTCTCGGTAGTAACAGAGGGCAGAACGAGAAGCAATGGCTTCAAGTTACAGCTGGGGCGGTCCAGGCTGGATATTAGGAAAAACTTCCTTACTAGGCGAGTGGTGAAGCATTGGAATAAGTTGCCTAGGGAGGTGGTGGAATCTCCATCTCTGGAGGTGTTCAAGTCCCAGCTGGACAAAACCCTGAGTGGGATGATCTAATGGGAGTGGTCCTGCTTTTTTTGGCAGGGGGTTGGACTAGATGACCTCGTGGGGTCCCTTCCAACTCTATGATTCTATGAATTTAGAAAGTGATAGGTGTGTCAAAAGATAGTTATTGGTCAGTAAAGGAAAGGTCTGCCCCTTCTTTTTCCCCCTCCCTTCTCAGCAGCATGCTTTTACCTGCACACGTTTGTCCGGATGTTAGCAGTGCATCAGTGGGATTCCAATTTTCACAGAAAGATTTGAGTGGAATCAGGATCTGCTTGTATCTGTGTACATGCCAAGGAAGGTGACTAAGCAATTCTATGAAACACCATTACTCTGAGGTAGCTCTGGGATTTGGCTAGGTTGTAACAGATTGATAAGGGAACTAAAAATGTCATTAGTTGCTAATTTAACTGTTGGTTTAACCTTTAATCACAGGCTGAGGCATTTTTCTCCCAACCCTTTTGCTTTAGATCTTAGTCAGGTGAAAAGTTTGAAGAGAAGAGCATAATCTTCACAAAAACTTGGATCGTCAGGAAATGAACTGTCCCCAAAGTCCTTGTTCTGTATCTTCAAAGTGCCAGAAGAATTAGAGGAGTGATATTGTCATGCCTTAGTGTAGGACCTGTGCTGCAGGTCTGTTCTTGTTGTTGAGGTTCTGTGGCTTCAGCTCCTGTGTGCTTGGTTTACAACTACAAGAGCGTTTTGGGTTTGCAGGGCTGGCAGTTAGAAACCAAAATGGGATCTGAAACTGAAGATGGGTTACAGTGAGTGACTTTCTTTAAATACCTACTCTTCCGCTTGCGATCACCCTTTAAGGAAGCTTCTGCTTCAAAGAATAGAGGCCAGGCCTGCTCCTGAAAAGCAGCTGATTTTTCTCCCGTGTCTCACCTCCCCCAAGCCATTTCAAACGTTATTGCTAGAACACTCACTCACTTTGAGAGTAAGTCATGTTGTCTTCAGGTCAGACAGTGGTTCTGGTTCAGATCATATCAAGAACCTTGTTTTTTTTCTTGCTGTTTATGTAGTGCCTCTGCAATTGTACATGTAAAGACTCACAGCTGTGATGTGTAGGTTAAGGCCATGGTTTTTAAACTTTTCTTTTCAGTTGCGGGAATAAAATCATTCATGCCTGTGACTCACAATTACATTTTTCAGCAATTCATGCCAGTCTTTTGGTGGTGCAGTGATGCAGGACCTGGGTCCCAATCCTGGTTTGAAAACCACTGAGATTAAGGCATCTCTTGTGCTTCCCTGATCCCAGCTCTTGGCATAATTTGGGACCCATTAGTGCTGCTTTCAATTTTCCCCAGTTGCTGTTGGCCCTTAAAAGTCATTGTGGCATTTGGGGGTCCCTTGAATCTGGTGCTGCTCTGTCCACGCGCCACAGGCCAAGAAGGGCTGCTCTGTGCCACCAGGGGAAATGGAACCACTTCTGCGGGGGCGGGATTTCCTTTGCCCATGAAGTCTTCCCTGGTTTGAAAGAGGGTACTGCTGTTGCCAGTATATCCCCTTTGAAGCTCCGGGGATTTCTTTTAAACTAAGTGGGAGCACTGTGTCCTCTGGCATCCAGGCGTTTGTGCAAATACTTGTTGGGAATGTGCAGCATCAATTTTGAGATGCGATAGGAGGGACAGTGCTATTTTCTCCCCAGTCTCCTTGTTCGAGCTGTAAGCATTTGATGTTCAGATATGAAGTGGATGCTGGGAAACATCGTTTCTCCAAATCCAGAGCATCTCGGTAAATAGCTTTTTTGTAAGACTTGGTTGTTGGGGGATGGGCTTCTTGGGGACATGTTCAGAGTTTACTCAGTGGGGGGAAAAAAATAGAAAGCAATCCTGAAGCTGCATCCTCAGTGTCTTAAACTTTAGCTCAGTTGTAAAACTTTTTGAATGGGTTTTGATGATGATTTTATTTAGCATTGCAGCAGCCTTCCTGCAGAAATTGAATGGGAAGTACCTGTTTCTCTTTGCAACCTTTTTATAAGGTCACTGTCTTATCTAGCGCCTGTGATGCATTATCAGGTTCGGGTTGCATGCTAAATTTAGGAAAGCTCTTCACAGCTTAGTGTGCGTGCATGTATAAAACAGATGTTTTCTTCAAGTAGCTGCCAACGTCTTCTGAACGGGGCTGATGCCACAAAATGCAGAGTAGTTTTGTCCCATCTATCTATGTAGTACTCTTCTAACTATGGTTTGAGCAGCTGTCTTTACTTTTTTCACCTTTAATATACATGTTTCAGTGAGGTATAGAACGTCATTTTTAAGAGGCCATTGAGATACGGTTATAGTTTGTTCTTTTGCTCTTTCATTTAAGCTAAAAGAGCCTACTCCTTAGTTGGTTGTCATCTCACATACTAACATCTAAATGATGATGTATGTTGTGGGTAGCATGCTTCTGTTTTACATAGCCCTTTCCTTCTGGCTCCATTCCCAAAAAAGTCTTGGAACTGTTTCAACTTCAAATCTTGCATGTGCAAGTCTGTGGCCAAAGGTCTCTTCACTAAATATGAGCTCATCAGGAACTGCTCTTAATGTTTCATTTCCTTCTTTCCTCCCACAAAACAGCAGACAATTTGGTTGAGATATCTCTAGTTGAGAAGAGATGTGCAGGACTCAATTTTGGAACTTGAGTGGCGTGTCGAACTTTGAATAGGAGCCAACTCTAAGATGAGGAATTTTGGAAATGTTGGTTGGATAAGGCCCTGTGAAGCTGCTAATAAGGTTACATCTGCACTGACGGTGGCAAATCCATCGCCATCAATTTTTGTCCGTTTTGATTGAGCTTCAGTAAAGGATGTGCTCAATCAATCTAGTAAAACAGAGCTTGACAAACCCTGGGTGCCAGGTCATCATGGCATCCAGGGTTTTTAGCTTGGCACCTAGCTCTGCTGCAGAAATGCAACAGAGGAGTGCCCTTTGGCGACCAAAAATAATACTGCCGGTGCCTAGCTGGGTGCCAGTCTTGTCAAGCTCTGTAGTAAAGCCTCCTCCTCCGGTGGTGCAGCACTATGTTGATGGGAACGCATTTCACGTAGGTGCATAACAGTGGGGTTGGTGTGTAGAATGGAAGTTGTGAAGTCACCAGGAGTTATGCAGTCTACTCTGCATAGCTTGCATAACTCCTAGTGACTCCAGCTGAATTTCGCTGACAGCGTAGGCTGGGCTTTGGGTGAAGGGGACAGTAAGGCCAGGGAGAGTGAGAGCTTTGAGAGACTCAAAAGGAGTGACCCAAACTTCTTCAACTTCTATTACTGTGCATTTTCTAAATGTTTTCCAAGATCCTGAGTATTCCCAAATACGATATCTTAATCTGAAGTTGTTTAAGCATATAAATATGTATAGATTAAAAAACAACCCCCCCCCGTCCTGACCTATAAGAACAGTAGGAAAAGCAAACATTTGACTAATGGGGAGATTCAGGCAACCTTAATTTAACTTTGGGATGATGGAAATGCACGCTTGAGTCACTCGCACAGTCTTTCAGTTCTCATGCATAAGGAATTAACTCTGAGAAACACTTACCAGGGGCCAAGAATATCTTATTGAAGTGAATACAGCTCTTCCTTCAGTTGTTGTTCAGTCTGTAGAAATGTCTCCAGTTCCTGATCAGACGTGATCTCTTACAGGTAGTCATTTCTGCTCCTTATTAAGATTCCATCTGCTGACAGTTCAGACCTGGGGCCTGGGTTTCTATGTACTGTACAAACGCTTCGAAAAAGTGTCATGAAATGAATGCAGTAAAATAGATGCATTAACCTGTGCTGCGTGTCTGTTGACCGGTATGTATGAAACCAATGCTTCAGTGGCTTGTATCTTCCAAATGAAAACTGCATGGACAGTGTTTTGCTCAAATTTATGATGGCTGGACCATTTGCATTGGATTTCTGAAAGCCTTTTGTGAGTAGCTGTGGTAAGGTTATTCCAGCCAGGTGGTAGACTTTTGAGATTTGATGATGGAAGTTGTTAGCACAGGTCCAGGTCAATGAGCTGACACTCTGTATTGGTTCCCCCACCTTTCAACAGGGATACAAAATATGAAGGGTGATCAATAAAACATGAAATGGGAAACTGCAAAGCAAATGTTTCTGCGCAAAGTTAAACATCTGTTTTACAGATAGTATATCTTGTAAAATACGTAAAATGTAACTTTGCTTAACTACTATTGTGGCAATAAATCTTAATTTTGGGAATTTCTTTAAACTTTGGAAGCTTTTGACTTTATTGGTGCATTTAAATCAAAGGTGAGGAAATGGAAAGTTCAGAGTTGGAAGAGCATTTTAGCACTCTCACATCAGACAGCCTAAGGCGTAGGCCTTGTCTACACTAGGAAGTTTTGTTCGCTGACAGTCCCTACCATGACCATTTTGCTGACAAAATAAAGCCACCCAGACACGAGGTATAGCACCTTTTTGTGCCAGTGTGGACATTCTGCCTCTTACACCAGTAGGGAGCTGTTGTACTTGTGAATTTTACTGTTCTGGTAGAGCAGTAAAATTGACAAGCTGGGAGGGTGGGGGTCCGCCAGGACCAGGGCTTCAGATGCCTGGCGTCCTAGGGTCCTGCGCGGGAGCCGCCAGGGCTGTGAGCCTTGATGGCTGTCCACCCCACCTACTGGGGAGCCCAAGGAGCTCCTGGGTCCACCACTGCCAGAGATGGAGGCAGCTGCTGGGGGCTTTTGGGTTTCCCTGCTGTTGGGGGGTGGTGGTGGCAGCAAGCTGAAGGCAAGGGGTGGGGCAGAAGCCCAGAGCCTGATCCTTAGGCTGGTCCCCACCCACCCATCCAGTGTGGGAGGGGAAGTGGGGGGCCCTGACCAGCTGCTTAGGCCTGGACGCTGCTTCTCCCTTGAGACAGCCCTGCTGTAGTGTAGACATGGCCTTAGACTTTAGCATCTAAGTACCACAGTCTTGTATGCTATATAGTATGTGCTTTGTGGCAAAATTAAAGGACAGCTATACTGTGGAATAACTGAACTCTAGAGTTCATGTGTGATGCAGAAATCAGTGACACAGTGTTGCGCAGCTGGCACTTAGAGGAAGACTCTTAACTTCGAATTTGCTCAGCTTCTTCCTGTGGTGAGTAGATCAAAATATCTTTTCTGACTTGTACAATATTGTCAGCAAAAAAGATTGTGGTAGAAATTTTGTCCTTGATTACATCTGTGCCATTCCATTTCCTTCAGAGAACAAATTTGATCCAGGAGTTAGAATTTATTTGACAGAAATGTTAATGCACGAGGTAGAACAGAATCCAAACTCCAGCTTGGCAGCTGTGGGACGCTGTAGTATGTTCAGGAGTTAAAGCAGCAGAACTTGTTGTCAGCTAAAGGAAGAAGAGTATCACAGGAAGCAGATCTGTTGAGTAAGGTACCATTTTTACATTGGCATAAGTAAGAATAGAACTATTTATATGCTTAAGAAGAATAATGGGCATAGTGAGTGGTATACCATGCAGCGCAGACATGTTCACACTGTTCCTGGAACACTAATTTTTATATTTCCTGAACTGTGATTAGAGTGTGCTACTTTAACATTGCATCAACATGGTTATTTTTGCTTTTAACTTCCTAGGTTTGTGTGGGTAGGGGAAGTCTGTGAACTGGAGAGTAGGGGGGAAAAAAAATCTGGTGTGATGTTTCTAGCAGAGTTTACTTCTCCTTTAGCTGTTTAAGTTCCTATTTCAGTGATCATATTGTGCACATTTCTGACGTTCATCTAATGTTCACCTGGTGACTGAGGAAGACTTTCTCCTGTATATGCAGTCTGCAGGTAGCTGATACCATAACTCTTAATGTGTCTTTAAAAGCTTAACAAAAACATTAATAAATTAAAATTTTGTTCCTGATCAGTTTTGAACTCTTGTGTGTTCCAGGATTTCTGACTGCTTTCTTTTTGAGAAACATGGAGACCTTTGTGATCTCACCTCTGATAAGTTAAATGGCAGAAGGAAATTTTTCTCTAATTTCCTGGTCCAAAGAGAAGTTTCAGCCCAAAGGTGAATGTTTCAAAAGTTGAATCTGGCCATGAGGTTAAAACAGTTTTGTAAATGCCTTCTAAGTTATGGTGAATTGTAAAACAAGGCCCTTGGTGTCTCACCATGTGGTGTTTGCAGTGATTTACTTGTTAATACAGTAATCCCATTCCCCCTTTTTTAAGAGAAGCCTAAATCACTCTGCTACTTAAGTATCTGTTTGGTAAATCATTTCTTTGAACTATGATAGTTCAGTAAGCCACCTGAAAGGATCTAGTATGTCAAAATTAAGTTTTTGTGATTTCCTCATTTGAAAGTATTCTTAATTACTCTTCATAAAGTTTTGTCTCTCTCCGAAGTTACTTGGTAGGTAGGTTGGTCAGACCTTTTAGTACTTCAGATAGCCAGAGCATCCTGCTTTCTGTAGAGGTTTGCTGTCAGTTACTCATTTCATAGACTGCTGTTTAACAATAGGATCATTGAGTCACTGAAAGGTTAACAAAGCACTTTTTTGTCAGTTGTCCGGTCTTTTTGTGTAGTTGTGTGAACAGCAGACTGAACAGAAATAATGGAAAAATCTTGTTGCTGAAATGACCAGGGTCAGCATGGTACATTGCTATGGTGAAGACCTGCTTGGGCTTCCGTGCGTTTAGCTGTGAAGTTGGGTAGACAATTAATACTCTTCTGGTTCCATTATGAGACCATGAAGTATTAGTTTGTATGAAACATTCACATTTTATAGTGTCAGGTGTGCAGTTCCAGGTCCTTCACAATATTCATTGATGCTGTAGCTTCTTGTTCAGTGTTAAGACCCTCTTTTAACAATGGATGTTTTCGGCTCCCTAAATCAATCATTAGGAAAAGGGTGAACTTGTAATCCTTAATTAGGAAGCAGTGGAACACTCAGTTGATCACAGTCAAATGCAGACAACTTTCCAGACCCTCTTGTAGAGACAGCGTGATGTTCTCATGTTATCAAATTCCAGTATCCAAATGAACACAGTAAACTCTGTGCGTGTGTGCTGCCACAGCAAGCGACCGCTAGATTGGAGTGCTCAGTTTTGTTTCTTTGTGCAGAGGGGGTTCAGAAGCCGTGCTGGCTCAAAAATATGTGCTTAGCAGTAGCAGCTTGAGGCCTCCGCTCTGTTGTGATACATTAAGGGTTGGCAAGCCAAAAAGATAAGAGCCATTTAAAAAATTCCTTCAGTAACCAAGTGTTTTGAGAACCTCAGTGAGTGTAGCCCTCCAGGTGTGCCAAGGTGCCTGCTGCAGAGTCCCCTGACGGGAGGGCAGAGCCAGGTGTGGTGCCCCCCCCCTTTTACAGGGTCCCCCAGTGGCAGAAGGGAGCCTGGAACCTCCCCTGGTGACGGGGCAGGTAGGGGTGGCCCCGACCCTAGAGCTGCAAGGAGGTAGTCAAAGAGCTGCATGCGGCTCCAAAGCTGCAGGTTGCAGACCCGTGTAAGCAGTGTACAAAACTAAAACAGGTGCTATAAATTCTTTGGAGCAAAGAGGAGGCCTGAGACAAAATGGATGCGATAAAGATGAAAGGCACACCAGGTAAGAATGAGGTGACTTAGATCAACTGTGTCAGCTGCTTAGCTGTTAGGTTTATTCCAGCATCATGGCAGAGTGGTTTTGAGGAAGGATTTAAGAGGTCAGTCCTTTGCAAGCTTTCGTTGGGTGCATGGCATGGGAGATTGTATTAGAAAGTTTGACAGAGTGGAAATGGAAGCTTTTTTTTTTTATAACAGAAAACAAACTGTTCATCCCAGGACTTTGATGCACATAAGTACGTATGCCAAGTGCAGGTGTCTGAGTTGCCATCTGGGTGAGAGACTTGCACTGTGTTCTGCTTTGAGGAGGGCCCTGCATCTTTGTGTTTGCCTTATGCTCAAATAGGTAGCAGATCTCTGGGGCTACATGAATGCCTTCTTCCAACAAGTTTCCCAGTGTCAAGTGTCTGATGAAGTGGGATTTTCTCCCATGAAAGCTCATGCAATAAATACATTTGTTAGTCTTTTAAAGTGCCACCAGATGCCTTGTTTTTCTCTTCCAACGTGCACACATAGAGTAGAGGTGATGAGAAGTGGGATGGTTCCTGGGGATCTTCCTATAGCTTGCCGGTACAGTGAAGAAGGTGATGTGAGAAACAAAGATTCTCCATCTATAGCACTAGCCTGAATTTTTTCAGTGAAGTTCAGATTAGCAGAAACTCTGTTAGGAACCTCTATGGTTTGCTTTAGCTGAGGCTCGTTTGATATGGTGGGCCTTTATTCTAGGTCTGAGAATGGAGTGTGCCTATCCTGAGAGGTCCCATAAGCCACATGCTTGTACCTGTTTTCTGGTCAGGGCTCTCTTCCTGTGCGCACACATTTTCCCTCTACTATGAAACTCGTTCAAGGGGGTGAAATGGGAGCTGTCTGTGCCAGAATGGGGGCTCCATTTGGGAAGATTGTTCAGTTGAGCTGCTCTAGTGCCAAGGAGTTTGGCTTGCTGGTGTGCATCTGTGGTACTGTGTAGTCATTCTGCGTCTTCCCAGAGAACATATTAGTGCACCCCTTGTGGCTTCCTTAGGCTTGGTCTACCAAGGGTTGGCAACCCAAGAGAGCAGAAGAACCACTTCTCCCCACTGTCCCACCATGACTGCTTGAGCCTGAGCGAGCTTAGCAGCTGCACCTCAGCCCCTAGCCCTTGTGGGGGTGTGTGCGGGCGGCATGCCCTCCCTCCATCCGCCCATCTGCTGGCGGGACAGAGCAGTGCTTACCTGCCTACCCCAGTTGGCCGTCCCTCCCAAGAGCAGCTGGTGGAGCTGCAGCTTGCGGAGGCAGGGCCCTGGAATGGCCCCTCTGCGGAGTTCAGGCTGCTTTGACCTGGCCACCCCAGGGCCGAATGGACTCGATCCAGGTCCTGGGGGTGAGGCAGCCTCTGTTCAGGCCTAGGGTGGCTGGGTTGAAGCAGCCTGAACTCTGCGAAGGGGCCATTCCAGGGCCCTGCCTCTGCCGGCTGCTGCTCTCCGCTGGCCGATCTTGGGAGGGACTCCAGCTGGGGGTAGGCAGGGCAGCGCTGCTGTGCCCCGCCAGCGGAGGGAGGGATGGAAGGAGTGCACGCTGCCCATGCACCCTCCATCAGTGCTAGGGGCCGTGGTGTGACCACTGGGTTGCTTCCGGCTCATGCGGTTGTGGTGGTGAGAAGGTGGGGGTGACCTTGGTACCCTTGATTTGGGCACAACACTGGGGCCAGCCGGGAGTGCCGGGAGCACACCTGGCTCCCTGGAGGAGATTGCCAGGAAAGCGCAGGGAGCCACAGGTGGCACACTGAGCCTGCATTGCTGAATCCCAGTCTACACTGAGAGGTTTGACATAATGCTGCTTACCGTGACCTTCTGCAGCCTGTGTCTCCACTGGCAGAGCAGTAATTTTTTTTTTTTTTTTTTGAATGGAGATGTAATATGACCTGCTAACACCATCCCTGCAAGAGGTGTAGCACTGAGGTCAAAATCTACAATTCCAGTTTAGGTCCATGTAGCCAGAGAGAGCTTTTCTGGTTTTTACTGTCTCTTTACCATGGCAGCATTGCACGTCCCCTGCCTGCTGCCCCTGGAAATTTTCAGTTAATTCCTCTCTCTGCATTCAGCACTGTGCCTCTCTGTTGTGCCTGCAGCAAGGAAAGCTTTTCCTTCTTTCCTGATAGCACAAGAAGCGACGGGCTTAAATTACAGCAAGGGAGGTTCAGCCTAGATGTTAGGAAAAAATGCATAACCGTCAGGATGATTAAACGCTGGAATAAGTTGCCTCAGCTGGTTGTGGAATCTCCATCATTGGAGATTTTTAAGAGCAGTTAGACAAACACCTGTCGGGGATGGTTTAATGGGGATACTTGGTCCTGCCATCAATGCAGGGGACTGGACTTGGTGACCTGTTATGGTCCCTTTCAGTTTCTATGGTTTATTGGCCTTTTTTCTTTAGAGAAGGCAGGAAGGGGGTTGAGCAGAGGATGACTGCCTGCCCACAAGCCCCTGTGCCTACTACCCACAATGCAATGCATTTATGGAAGTAATGAGAGGAATAGGGACACAAGACCTCCGGCATGCAGTAATCACCCACTTTTGCTTTCTGTGATTTGACAGCTGAAGATCAAATTACACCCTCACCCCAGTGTAGACAAGCCCTTACTTTCAGTGTCTTGGTGCAGGGGAAGTGTAGCGCTAAGCAGATAACTCTGTCAGTATTCCTCAGATCTGGGTTCTCCCAGCTGAAAGCACCTGAGGCCAGGCTAGTCAATTTTTTGTTGAGGGCCAAATTTTTGGTCATGGTATAGTTAAGGTTCAGACTCTACTTCTCATTGTTGTTACATTTTTTATTACTATTTTCTGTAAGCAAAGTTTTGGGGACCATTTGAGGTTGTCTGCTGGCCCAGGTCTGGCCTGTGGTCCATCTAGTCACTGTCCCTGTTCTAATACGAGGGTGGTTGGAGTCTGAACAGTGCATATGCTGAGCTGTATTGCATTGTTGGAAGAATTCAGGTCGGTGCTAGGGAAAAGCAAATTGTGCTAAAGTGGAGATGTTCCATGTGTGCCTCATTTTCCCCCATATGCTACTCAATTATTTTGGTGATGGGCCCCAGGTGTGTGATCATTGCAGTGGGTGGGCCTTCCCCAGCCTCATGTACACAGACAGGAGCACTCTGCCTAGGGTCAGCCAGCTGCAGTAGGTTGTAACAGGTCACAGCAAGTGGATGCAATGGGGGTGGTAGCCCCGGGAAAGAGGCGGAGGGCTAGAGAGGGGCAAGGGAGATGAATCCAGGGGTGGCTGGCTGGAGGGCAGTCCACTGTAATGGGTGGGGGAGCAGGACCCAAGGCTGTGGGTTCTGTGGCTGTCCAGTTGGTTGCTGCTGTAATTTCCAATTAATCTGTGAACAAAATCTTACCATGCTTTACCATGCTGTGATTCTGGAGAACTAATAAACTGTTCAGACTTCTCCCCTGCTTGTGAATCATTTCTGATTTCAAGGCAAGGTGCGTGGCCCCTTTGGGGTATGTATAAGAGCTCTCTGGGATCTCATCTGGGGATCCGCAAGAGGAGTTTACGCAGAGCTGAGGTGCTGAACGCTCAGAGGCCAGATTTAGGAGGCAGATGCATGGGCTTGCGTAGACCCAGGTGATAGACTTGAAGTACTAGAGGCATGACTGGCTTCACACCGAGCCATTCCTGGGGGACAGACTGGCTGACCTAGTGAGGAGGGCTTTAAACTAAACTAGGTTCGAGGGGGGAGGGGGACCAAAGCCCACAGGTAAGTGGCAATGTGGGAGATCTGGGGGAAGGGATGGAACTTGGGAGGTGCTGGGACTCTAGTACGAGAAATAAAGGAGAAGGTAGTTGGAACATGAGGGGGGAATCAAATAATTGTCTTAAATGTTCCGCTGAAGCCCCAACACGTGAGGAGAGTGGGGGAGGAGGACTCCAAGAAAAAATGCAAGGAGGTTCATGTAATAGAATTGAAAACCAAACTGACAAAGTAGGGCAAGTGACCGGGTATCTTAGGTGTCTATACACTAATGCGAGGAGCCTGGGAAATTAAGCAAGAAGAATTGGAAGTACTAGTGCAGACAAGGAACTATGATATCATAGGAATAACGGAGACGTGGTGGGATAGTCTGCATGACTGGAGCTCTGCCATGGATGGGTATAAACTGTTCAGGAAAGACAGGCAGGGAAGAAGAGGGGGAGGAGTAGCGTTATATGTAAAAGAGCTCTATGACTGCTCAGAGCTCCATTATGGAAGTGGAAGCGTGCCAGTAGAAAGTCTGTGGGTTACATTGAGAGGGGAAAGCAACAAGGGGGATGTTGTGGTGGGTGTCTGCTATAGACCACCAAACCAGAAGCAGGAGGTGGATGAGGTGTTCTATGAACAACTAGCGGAAGCTTCTAGATCACAGGCCCTGGTGCTGATGGGGGACTTCAGTTACCCTGACATCTGCTGGGAGGCCAATACAGCAGGGCATGGGCAATCCAGGAGATTTTTAGAGAGTGTTGGGGACAACTTCCTAGTACAAATGCTTGAGGAACCAACTAGGGGCCTTGCACCTCTTGACCTGCTGCTCACAAACAGGGAAGAATTGATCAGGGATATAGAGGTAAATGGCAAGCTAGGAAGTAGTGACCATGATATGGTTGAGTTCAGGATGTTGATTAAAGGAAGGAAGGAAAGAAGCAAAACAAAAACCCTGGACTTCAAAAGAGCAGATTTTGGCTCCCTCAGGGAACTGATGGGCAGGATCCCTTGGGAAGCGAATCTGAAGCGGAAAGGAGTCCAAGAAAGCTGGTTATATTTTAAAGAAACCCTGCTAAGGGCACAGGAAGTTGCCATTCCAATTAGGAGAAAGAATAAACATGTGAAGCAGCCAGAATGGCTTAGCAGGGAACTCTGCTCTGAGCTTAAACATAAAAAGGAAGCTTACAGGAAGTGGAAGCTTGGTCAGATGACCAAGGAGGCATATAAAGATATTGCTAGGGACTGCAGGGATAAAATCAGAAAGGCCAAAGGACAAATGGAGCTGCAGCTAGTGAGGGATGTAAAGGATAACAAGAAGGGGTTCTACAAGTATCTTAATAACAAGAAGAGGATCAGGGATGGTGTAGGCCCCTTGCTGAATAGGGAAGGCATCCTTGTGACAGAGGATGAGGAAAAAGCTGAAGTGCTCAATGCTTTTTTTGCTTCAGTTTTCACAGGCAGGGTCAACTCCCAGCCCACTACCATGGGTATGGCAGATGGGAGAGAAGAAGAGAGGCCCTTGGTGACGGAAGGTCAGGTTAGGGACTGCTTAAAGAAGCTGGATGTGCACAAGTCCATGGGGCCGGACGAACTGCATCCAAGGGTGCTGAGGGAATTGGCTGATGAGATAGCAGCACCGCTGGCCGTTATCTTTCAAAACTCATGGAGAACAGGGGAGGTGCCAGAGGACTGGAAAAAAGTAAATGTAGTGCCTATTTTCAAGAAAGGGAAAAAGGAGGATCTGGGGAATTATAGACCAGTCAGCCTCACCTCAATCCCTGGCAAAATTATGGAGCAGATTCTTAAAGAATCCATCATCAAACACTTAGAAGAAAATAAAGTGATCAGGAACAGTCAGCATGGATTTACCAAGGGTAAATCATGTCTGACCAATCTCATTTCCTTCTGTGATCAGATGACTGGTTTTCTGGATGCAGGAAGAACCGTTGATGTGATATACCTTGATTTTAGCAAGGCTTTTGATAGAGTTTCCCACAGCATTCTCACTGGCAAATTAAGGAAGTGTGGGTTGGATAGGTGGACTATAAGGTGGACAGAAAACTGGCTAGATCAACGGTTTCAGCGTGTAGGAATCAGTGGTTCCATGTCTAGCTGGCAACCAGTCACGAGTGGTGTGCCCCAGGGGTCGGTTCTGGGGCCAGCTCTGTTCAACATTTTCATCAATGATCTGGATGATGGAATAGACTGTACTCTCAGTAAGTTTGCGGATGACACCAAGCTAGGGGGAACAGTAGACACGTTGGAGGGCAAGGGCAGGATTCAGGGAGACCTAGATAAATTGGAACAGTGGGCCAATAACAATCTTATGAAGTTCAATAAGGACAAGTGTAAAGTCCTGCATGTGGGACGGAAAAACCCCATGCACTGCTACAGGCTGGGAAACATGCAGCTGAGTAGCAGCAGTGTAGAAAAGGACCTGGGGGTCCTGGTGGATGGGAAGCTGGATATGAGTCAGCAGTGTGCTCTTGCTGCCAAAAAGGCCAATGGCATACTGGGCTGCATCAAAAGAAGTGTTACCAGCAGATCGAGGGATGTGATCCTTCCCCTCTATTCTGCACTGGTGAGGCCACATCTGGAATACTGTGTTCAGTTTTGGGCTCCCCACTACAAAAAGGACAGGGACCTACTGGAGAGAGTTCAGGGGAGGGCAACCAAAATGGTTAAAGGGCTGGAGCACAAGCCCTATGAGGAAAGACTGAAAGCATTAGGCTTATTTAGTCTGCAGAAGAGAAGACTGAGGGGGGATTTGATAGCAACCTTCAACTACTTGAAGGGGTGCTCCAAGGAGGATGGAGCTTGACTATTCTTGGTAGTAAAGGAGGACAGGACGAGGAGCAATGGTCTCAAGTTGCGGTTAGGGAGGTCGAGGCTGGATATTAGAAAAAACTTTTTTACTAGGCGAGTGGTGAAACATTGGAATGAGCTGCCAAGGGAGGTGGTGGAGTCACCATCTTTGGAGGTGTTTAAGGCCCGGCTGGATAAAACCCTGACTGGGATGGTTTAAGTGGGAGTGGTCCTGCCTCTGGCAGGGGGTTGGACTAGATGACCTATGAGGTCCCTTCCAACCCTAGGATTCTATGATTCTATGGCATCGTCATGCAGATATGCCCAAATTTTAGCCTGTTCCCAAAGGTCTTTGCCTAGTTATGCAACTGTAACTTTTTGACAGAACTGTAAGAGGTAGAGATATGTATTAAAGGTATCCTCCTGTATGGAGGGTTAAAAAATACACACTAGCTTTTTTTCCCAGCACCAAAATGTATGTATGTATTGCTTCTTTGATTAGCCATATCCTTCCTCATTGTTCCTTTTTAACTAGATTATAAAGAACTGCATTAATACTTTTAAAATTAGACCATAGCTGTACAAAGATTGTTTTTAACCTGAGAGGAGGCCTAGGGTACCCAAATTCTTCACTGGCTGGTCATTTTCTGTTCCTCAATCCAGTGGTTCTCTACTGCTGTGTTGGGACATAGTACTGTGTTGCCACACAACAGTGAGCGAGTTGCGGAGAGCCAGGGCAATGACTGGATTTGGCCTTGGTGGCGATGGTCTGGTGTCCTGTAGGGTCGTGAAATACTGCCAAGTGTGTTACAGCCTGTGAAAGGTTGAGAACTTCTGCCTTAATCAGCAGTGATAGTAAGATGGCTATTCCCGCCCTCATGCTCTATTAAATATCAACATACAAATGTGGTTATCCAACATTATTTATAACTTATCAGACTGAGCGTATGTTTTGTATTTGATTTGGAAGCAGATCTGCAACAAGCATTAGCCACTTTGTGTTATGTCTGTTGAACATGGTTGTCGGCAAGATCTGTAAATCTCCAAGTTCATTTAATGCTGTCACTCATTTGCCCCGTAAGCCTCCCTCCACCCCCAAAAGAAAAAGGTGGTGTGTGGCCTTTTAAACAGGTGCTAACAGTTTAAAATAAATGGTTGATAACTTGACTTTTTTTGTAGAGTCAGACATGATGTTGTTGGACCACTTCGCACTGGTTTGGTCAGGTGTGTTTGGAGGAAAATGCCAGCAGCCCAACCCTGGGTAAATGTGTCCTTAGTCACTAGAGTTGGCATAAACACTACTCTGGGTAACTTATTAACATATGCAAGGTCAGGTATAACCTTTGGTTCTTTACTCGTGTTGCTGTTTAGTGTCACCAGCCCTTCCTTTTACTGCCCCAGCCAGCAACTGGGTAGAACCTTTCTGGGATTGGCAGTTCTTGTCCTGCCCCCTGGGACAGAGCATCTCAGGCCAGGCAGTAGAGGTTCAATGCTTGTATTTCGTGTCCTGCCCAATAGACCCCAAGCAGAACACAAGACCAAAAAGCCCTGTAATTTTAAAGCAAAGTTATTAGAAAACTGAGAGATTGAAGTCAGTCAAATAAGCGGCTGAAGAAATATACCCTTCTGTACATACACAGCCATCTTTAGAAGTCTCTCTGTAGAGGTCAGTTTATAGCCAATGGATAGCAGCTCCAGTCTTCTGTCTTGGGGCTTATCTACACCCACAGTTTGTATGTGCCTCTTTAATTAAACTGTTTAGCTATAAAATGATAGTCCCTCTAGTGTGGGTGCACTTACCATGATATAAATGAAGCATCTCCCATTCCTGTATGGGAGAGGAATAAATGACGTTAGATACTGGAGTGTACCTGTAGGCCTGTGTCCACACTAGGGTTGTGCTTGTATAATGGTCAGGAGGTCTTTATAGTCGTACAGATAAAAAAACCCCATGGATCGGATGCAGTGCTCAGTGTCTCCTGTATGGTGATTTGTCCACCAGTGTCGGAGAAGACCTCTGTGGAGTGGTGTGATTCGGAGGGCAGAATCACTCCCAGGGTATTTATAGAACACACCTGCGCTGCAAGGACCATTATTGCCCCTTTGTGAGTGGGTAAATAATGGTTTCAAATGTTTGTAAATGATATTTGTATGTGAGAAACCGTTGTGGTCTGGAAAGTCAGCTTCATTTGCACTACTGTTTAATTTTCCAGATGGCTCATCCAGATAAGAACCCAGATGCCTGTAGGTTCTGGAACTAGGGATGTCAGGGGTGCTGCTGCACTGCTTGGCTTGAAGTGGTTTCTGTCATATACAGGGTTTACTGTTTGGTTCAATGGCTCTCAGCATCCCCACTGTTTGTTAGTCCAGCACCCTGGCTGACAGCTGATTGTTTTCAGAAGTGCTCTGCACCTGCAGTTCCCATTGACTTTACCTGGAGCTGTGGATCAATAGCCAGAGCCTTGCACAGATACAAATATGTGGATCTGAATCTGCTAGAATCAACTGACATCTGACCTGCTGTCCACAATCTATCTTCTAGGTTACATGCACTTGCATCTCTGGACTCCCCAATCAGCTGTTCCCCTGAACAGTTGATGAGGAGCTGACTGGCAGGTGCCCCCACCCCCTGGATCTCAAAGGCTGTGAGCTACAGACAGCTACTTTCCCACCCTTGAAAGCTACATCCGATACAGAGGTCTGTAGCTATCCATGGATTTTTTGCAGGGCTGAACAGACAGCACTTTAGCATATCAGACTGTAGGGAGCTGAATCAAATTATTTCTGACTTAAAATGCTCAAAACAAGTCAGAATTGGAGCAGAAAGTAGAACACCCACAGATACCAGAGTACATATAACAAGTAAAGCTGCTTGCTGTTTAGTTATCTTTTAATCTAAACACATCTTTGGCTCTAATAGCTTTTATTTTTATTTTAGCATATAATCATGCATTAATCTGAACTGTTGGGGAGTGTTTTTCTGTACAAGAACCCTTGGGAAAAGCAAGCTTCTGTTTTATTAACAAAAATTAAAACTAATCGGTAATGTGAAAACATGTTACAAAAACTAAACTTCTTGAAAAAAGTTAGAGGCCCGTAGTTGCATAGCAGGCGGGTGGGACTATTGAGTATCGCAATTAATTTTTAGTTAGTGTGGTACTTTTAAAACTACAAGAAAGCTAAGATGAGTGCAGTTGCTCATTTGGAGGCTGAATGTAAAGGGGCCACCTTCTCACTCAGAAGATCTCCCCTCTAGTACGCATCCAACTTTGTGAAGAAGGATTTTTACTTCTTCCTCCCCTGCAGAAGCAACGAAGCCCTGAAGGAGAGAATTGACTTTTTTCTGGCTTGCACGTCAACAGGATTGTTAACAAGACTTCAGTGGCACAACTGGGTGTGGACGGCTTTGTTTTTAGATTATACCTTCAGTTACTGAGCACCTGTGCAGGTCTGCTGGGATGTAATTTGGCCTTCAGAATTTATGATAGAACAGTTTTGAAAAAGAGTTCAAACTGCAGTCTTGTTTTGGCTGGGGGCAAAAGCTCAAATGTCAGCCTTCACTCTGAATATCTCGTTGGTTTAAATCTGATGCGCTCTTGGTTTAGTGCTTCAGGGCAGTGTGTGAAGGCAAGTGGAGAGCTAACAGGAGAAAACCAGTATTTTTTTGAGATTAAGGCAGAGAAGTATCATTTCATAGTCCTACTTCAGCCATGCAGCCTGGTGGCTGGAAGAGCAGACATACACAGGGAGCTGAGAAATACACCTTGTTTGGTAAGAGAACATGAAAGGGAAGTAGTTTAATCTAAGGATCACCCATTTAAGTCTTGCATGTTAACTCCTCTGAAGACCTTCAACCGTGTGGAAACCTAGGAAGGGAGTCCCTGAAACAGGGAGATGCCTTCATCCTTCAACCCCTCCGTCTCACTTTGGTCACTTGTAACAGGCCTTTTTCATGCAACTCTTTTAGCGTTCCCCTTTCATAACCATTGTAAGAGGTAGTGGAGTCTCCTAGAAACTGATGTTCAATTACAAATTATATCTGCCTCTTTGTGTGTTTACTAACCCTTCTTTGAAATCTGATAGGCTCATAGACTTCACAAACAGAACAGACCGTCCCGTGATCATTTAATCTGACCTTCTGCACTTTGCAGGCCACGGAACCTCGTTCATCCTCTCCTATAATAGACTCCTAACTTGTGGCTGAGTTTCTGAAGTCCTTGAATCATGATTTTAAAGACCTCAAGGTGCAGAGAATGTCATTTATGCTTTTTTAAATCTGAAAGTGAGCTGGGCCCCATGCTGCAGAAGAAGGTGAAAAATCCCCTGGGGTCTCTGCCAGTCAGACTCATGGGGAAATTCCTTCCCATCTCAAATACACTGAGTTAGACCCTCAGCATATGGGCAAGACCCACCAGGAAGACACAGTTCAGTTCTCAGTATGTAGTCCTTCTGCCCTTTCCTTTGATTATAATTTTCTACTGGTAAATTAGCACTGTGTTCAGGAGATGATGCGCTGTAGATTGTGAATTAGTAGGACATCATTTATGGTTGTCTGTGGTCCCTCTTGACAAAATCAAGGTCATTTGTATGATCTTGTGGATATAGCTACAGGCATCTAATGCACCTGACTGATTAAGAGCTTCAGTCTTTGATACCGCAACCTCATTACTGGAAGTGTATGTGTCCTCTAAGTATGCCCTTTCTGTAAGTGGATGGTTAATAAAAAGGTGTTTGCTGATATGTAACAAACTTTACTGGAATTTAATAAGTAAGTAATGTAAAGTAACTGAGCAGAGCCCAATGGATGGCAGAAACAGTGGCATGTTTGGAATGGAAAATTTTTACCTACAAGGCGTCTGCACTGCTGAGATTGTTGTGCTCAGCAAATGGTTTAATTGGATCAGTTTAATCAGGAGCAGAAAGAGTTATTGATAACTCTTGTTTTTTCCTTATTTTTCTTACGTTTATCTGTCATTACCGTTGGCATTAATGGTGTTTTTAAAGCTGTATTGAATAGTCCTTAAATGTGTTCAGTTAGGCTTCAACAGGAGTCGGAGATTAATAGATGCTCCTTACAGTATCATGAGCGCTGTAATGCTCAACTCAGATTACATTTGTTACTGATTCGCATGCACGTGTGTGTGAGATGCTCTTTTAAAGAGCACGTTATATACAAAAATATTCATGTACAGTAGGTGTATATTGGTAATTGTCAGAGCTGCTGCAGTAATTCCTTTTTATTAAATTAACACAACTGTTCTTGACTTAATATTTGTACAGTTTTCAAGGTTACCTGGAAACTTATTTCTACAGTCCCTGCTCTCCCTTTTTTCTGTTTTTTAATGCATAATGAAAGTAAAAGGGATTCATAATATGGGTTTCTCCTGTTCTTAACTAAAATTGGGTCTATGCTAGAAACTTACGTTGGTTTATCTGTTGATTGGGGATGTGAAAAATCCACATGCCTGAGTGGCATAATTAAGCTGACTTCTGTCCCTCTGTAGACGGGGCTGGAATTCTTCCATCAACATAGCTACCACCTCTTGAGGTGGATTCTTGTGCCGACAGTAGACTCCCATGCTGCTGTAGCATTTTAAGTGTAGACAAGCCCTGAGAAATTGTATGACCCTAATGTCTTGTTTTCTTGAAGGAGCGGTGGGAGGTATAAGCTGTATTTTTTTGAGTGCATAATGCTGTAATTGAAGGGCTGAGATGTTCTGAATCTTTAACAAGGCTTCCTTTTTTCAGACTGTTAATCAGCCGCTGAAGTTAGTTCGGTGTTAACAGAACCAAAACAAGTTCTAAACAGTCTGACTAAAATCCCTTTTGGTTCTAACGGGCTCTGCTTTCACTCTTTTGCTTCACATGGTGGGGTTTACACTGCATTAGATCTCCAGAGTGCAGCCTTCTTTGCACAGACAGAACATGTGTGGACCCTGGGAATGTTCTCGAAACAACAATTTCCTTATACATAGAAAGAGAATAAAGTAAACAGATTTAATCTGTTTCTCCTTTGTAAGTCACCTTTTGTGACAGTTCTTCTGAATTAAAACAAACGTTGGCTATTGGATTTATCCTCACTGTGCCCCTGCGAGGTAGGCAGTGCTGTCATCTCATTTTATAGATGCAGACCTGCGGCACGGAGAGACTCAGGGCTTATCTACATTCAAAATGCTGCAGTGCTGCTGTGTAATGCTTCTGTGTAGATGCTACATACATCAATGGGAGGGATTCTCCCGTACGTCTGAGTATTTCACTACTGAAGAGGCTAAGAATCAATCCATTGATATAGTGCTGTCTATGCAGGGGCTTAAGTTGGCTTCACCATGGTGCTCAGGGATGTAGAGGTTTTCACCCCACTGAATGATGATATTGAGCTGACCTTATTTTCTAGTGCAGACCAGCCCTTGACAACTTGTCCAATGTGTCAGGGAATTGAACTTGGATCCTAAGGTGGGTGCTCTAATCAATGGGGAAACCTTCCTGTCTGAAGGGCTATAATCTTTGAGAAAATGATGATTGTAAGAGCAAGCTATTTTCAAGGGTTTCTCTTCAACTGTGTGGTGTGGCTGATTACGTATAGGCACACAATCAGTCACTTCTCTTCTGGTTGGGTACTCTAATTGGTGTTTTGTTGATGATACAATGAGGTGAATCAGCTAAAAGAGGCATAATCTACTGATCTGAGTCGCATATTTACACAAGTGTCTAAACTTCAGAGAAACCTTGCATATCCAAGCTGAGGATCATTTAAGTGCAGTCTCTTAAATCTCTGCCACAGTGCTTACCGACAAGGCTCAGCCTGCCCAGTGACAAAGCTACTGTGTCACACAGTAATAAGAAGGCTTGTGAACCCTCTTGACAAAATCCCAGGGAAAACCCTGATTAAAGAGGCTATAGCTTTAACCAAATCTTACATTGTATCTTTTTAAAATCAAGGTGAAATTGTTTGCTCTTAGCAATTTTTTATTATTAGTTTTTAAAAGGATAAAAGTCTCATGGGATTACTTGTGTCTTGAGAGAGGAGTTCACTGTGAGCATACCTTTAATATGAACAGCCAAGCTAAGAATGACTCGTGCATCAACCAGATGGAGTTAAACTTATCTCTGTCTTGCTGAGTAGGTTGCTGGATTAAAACAGATTGTACATCCTTGAGAAGGTTATATCTCAGCACAGAAAACCTTGAGTTCTAATTATTATACTAGTGGCTTTAGTTTTGTGAAATATTATACAAAGTTAACTAACCTTTTTCCTGATGGAAAGCTGGTTGCTAATAAATGGTCATATTACAAGTAGCATTAGAAATGAAGTGATTGCTGAGCATTTTCTGTGGTGTTGGCCAGGTTAATAAAAGTGATTTGGCTTGTTAATTCAAAGTGAAAATATTAGACATGTCTGTCTGTTTTTGTAACCCAGAGCAAAATGCAGTTCTTTCTCTTCCGAAGGGTTAAGGGGATGCCGTCAAACATGACACTCTGAGACTGAGATAGAGAAGATAATATGACTGCACCCTTTCATTTTTTTAACCCCTTTTATCCTTAGAGACTTTAAACTATCGGCCTGCTATGGTGGTTCCCAGCCTGGGGTCCATGGACCCGTGGGGGGTGCAGACTCCCTGCAGGGGGCTGGGAGCCAGGGAGACCCAGGCTTCTGGCCAGCAGGGAGCTTCAACCAGGCTGGGAGTTTTTGAAACTCCCACCCTGAGCATGGGGGGGTGGCTGCAGCTCCGGCCAGGTAAGGGGGGTAGGAAAAGGGGCCCTGTGGGAGTTGTGGACAGGGAACCTGGGGGGGTGTCGGACAGTGTTGCCTCTAATTACTCTTAGACTGTGTGTGCAAACAATTTCTTTGTGTGCGCAAAAACATTTCTTTGTGAGCACCAATATTAGCACTCAAATTTTTTGGTGCACACTTTATTTTGTCGTGTGTGCAGGTTTCATGACCTGTGTGCGTGCGTGCACGCGCACAGCTTAGAGGGAACAGTGGTGTCGGAGAACACACTGGTGGGCTTGGAAGATGAGGGGCAGGTCTGGGCAGAAGGGACCATGGTTGTGGTGGCTCAACTCCCAGGCAGGAGTGGCAGGGGCTGCATTCTGTCAGTGGGGGCTCTGCTGGAGAGGCGGGGCTGCATTCTGTGCTGTGGTGGCACCAGGGGGTCCACAAAGATTTTTAACTTTAAGAAGGGGTCCCCAGCCTAGGAAGGGTTGAGAACCATTGGTCTACGACATTATCGGCTAAACATAATGAAGGTGAGGATGAGGCTTCTTTATAAAACAGCTAACAAAAATCTTTCAAAACACTGGATTTGGTGGTGATGGGAGACTTCAACTAGCAGACACGTGTTGGTAAAATAACACAGCAGGGCACAGACTATGCAATAAGTTCCTGAAATGTATTGGAGACTTTTATTTCAGAAGGTAGGAAAAAATGGCGGGGAGGGAGACTATTTTAGATTTGATTTTGACAAATAGAGAGGAACTGGGTTGAGAATTTGAAAATGGAAGGCAACTTAGGTGAATATGATCCGAAAATAGGTTCCAGAGGGGTAGCCTTGTTAGTCTAGTTCAGCAAAACAAACAAGGAGTCTTGTGGCACTTTTAAAGACGAACAAATTTATTCAATTTGTTAGCCTTTAAAAGCACCACAAGACTTTTTGTTTTACTTTATTGGTAAGGAATAGTAGGAGAGAAAACAGCACAAAAAAGATGATGGATTGCAAGAAGGCAGACTTCAGGGAGTTGAATAGTTGAGATTCTATGGAAGGCAAGTCTTAGAAGTGAAAGATTCCAAGAGGGTTGGTGGTAGTTTGTGTGTATTTGATAGGTTTTTTGTTTTTTGAGACATTATCAAGAACCAAGGAGCAAATTTTTCTGTTGCACAGGAAAGATAGGAAGA
Source organism: Podocnemis expansa (assembly GCA_007922195.1). Lineage (NCBI taxonomy): Eukaryota > Metazoa > Chordata > Testudines > Podocnemididae > Podocnemis > Podocnemis expansa. The sequence continues at coordinate 4,262,472 of ML681997.1, forward strand.
ATGGCAAGAGACCACCCTGTCTTACAGGAGATCTTTGATAGCCTGAAACTCAAAAGGGAGTCCTATGAAAGGTGGAGACTATGTCAAATTACAAAGGAAGAGTATAACATAGGGACAAAATTAGAAAAGCCAAGGTGCAAAGTGAGAGTAAATGAGCTAAAGGCATAAAGGGTAATAGGAAAATATTTTACAAATACTTGAGAAGCAAGAGGAAGACCAGTGATAGGATAGGGGCCTTACTCTGTAGGAGAGTGGGGGAGGACAACAGAATATGTGGAAAGGGCAGAAGTGCTAAATGTCTTTCTGTTTCAGTTTTTACCAAAAATATTAGAAGTTCTCAGACATTTTAGTGAACGCCAGTGAAAAGCTAACACAGGGAGAGAAGAGCTCAGATGTCTTCAGGTAACCAGCACCTGATGAAATACATCTCAGAATACTCCAGAAGCTGGTTTAGGAGGTACCTGAGCAATTAAATGATTATCTTTGAAAAGTCATGGAAGAGAAAAGAGGTTCCAGAGGACTGAAAAAGGGCAAATACAGTGCCAATCTATAAAAAGGCGAATAAAGACAACCTGGGGAATTACAGATCAGTCAGCTTAACTTAAATACCCTGAAAGATAATGGTGCAAATAATTAAGCAATCAATTTGCAAATACCTGGAAGATAATAAGTTGATAAGTAACAGTGGGCATGGATTTGGAAAGAACAAATTGTGTCAAACTGACCTAATAGCTTTCTATGACATAGCGGGGGAGGGGGAAATGATAGCTATGGTATATCTTGACTTTTGGAAAGTTTTTGTATTTCCTCACATGACTTTCACATAAACAAATTGGGGAAATAAAGGTGGAGCTACTATAAGGTGAGTGCATAACTGGTTGAAAACTATTCCCGGAGAGTTCTTAGTGGTTGTTAGTCAAGTGGGAAGGGTAGGTCAAGAGGGGTTTCACAGGGATCAGTTTTGTTCAATATCATCATAGTGGTAGTACAGAGAGTACACTTGTACAATTTGTGAGTGATACCAAGCTGGAAGGGGTTGAAAGTGCTTTTGGAGGATAGGATTAAAATTCAAAATGATCTGGAGAAATGGTCTGAAGCAAATAAGATGAAGTTCCAGAAAAGGCAATTGCAAAGCGCTCCATTTAGAAAGGAACAGTTTCATACATAAAAAATGAGAAATGACTGCCGAGGAAAGAGTGCTGCAGAAAGGGGTCTTAGGGACACACTGGATCACAGGCTAAATATGAATCAACAGTGTAACTCTGGCGATTGGAGAGGGGGGAAGGAACCATCATTCTGGGATGTTTTGTGAGCAGGTCATGAGAAAATTCTTCTGCTCTACACTGTGCTGATTTAGACCTCAGCTTGAGCTTTGTGTCAAGGTTGGACCACCACATTTCAGGGAAAGATGTGGATAAGTGGGAGATGGAGCACAAAGAAGAGCAACAAAAAAATGATTAAAGATTTAGAAAACATGAATTGTGAGAGAAGATTGGAAAACCTGGGTTTGTTTAGTCTGGAAAAGACTGCGGGGAGGAGGGAGGATAACAAATTTCAAGTACGTACAAATAGCATTTTAGGTTGGATATTAGGAACTTCCGGCAGCTTTTAAAGGGCTAGCAGCAGAAAAGCAGCCCCTAGTGCTTGTGGTGGGGGACTGGGGGCTGTTGGAGTGGCAGGGTGTCTGCCTGGGGGAAGGGGGAGGCTGCAGGGGAGGGTGCTGGGGGCTCCCCGGGGGGGGACAGGGACAGGCAAAAGTCAAGGAGGGGATCCCACATATGGTGTCCTTGACTTTTGCCCTGGGCACTGTAACCCCTAAGACTGCCCCTGGAAAAGGGATTACTTTTTTAACGGTATTCATGTGCTGCTGTAACTAGTCTTAAAAAGAATAGATGTGAATAGGTTAAATAGTTCACTGTCTTTATGCACTTTCTTCCCTTTTCCCTTGTAGCTCTGGATGAAAGTGGTTTCTTCATTTCTCCTCCCTTGCTACTTGACAGCCCCCCCCCCTTCCTCCCCCAGTTTGGTTTCCTTTTTGCCTAGGAGGCTTGCAAATTTGACAGGAAAGGAAGAAAACAGGAGATGGAGTGAAGTATTCTAATTGTATGCTAAACCAAAGATGTAAGTATGACTTCACACAAGACAAAACACTCCACCTTTGTGCTGAAAATGTTGTCTTTTAAATTATGTATAAAAAAGCCTTTATAAATGCAACCGTTCTCGTGCTGAAGGCAGTCACCTTGTCATTCTGTTTACGCTATACTACGGTATTATAGCTCTGGAAATTTTCATTATAGCTTTGCTTCTGCGGGAGGTTACTAAGTGAAATTACAGTAACTATCTGATCAGTTTCTCATCAGGTGCGCCTTTGTGATGCCAACTCCTTTAGAGTGAATAATGCTCCTTTGACATGTCCATAGTAGAAACATCCCACTTCAAATGACATCTTAAAGATTTTAGTTTTTATGGAATCTCCCTTCTGCATAAGAGGCATCCTGTGGCTTCTGAATACTGCGTGTCCTCCGTTTATTTTATAGGTCTCTGATCGCAAAATTCAAGGGGGAAGCATGCTTTGTTCATGCTCCTCTTGTCTTTATAGGGAGTCACAAACAGAAGTGGAGCAGAGGCTGATTCTACTGAGATTACGGGACTGTAAATGGAGCAGTGTGGTTTGGGTCAGGTATAAAATTCCACTGGAATACTTTGGAAAACTATAAAGAGTTTTGCAGATGCAGCTTGTGGTGTATCTGAGGTAACTGGCTGTCTTCATCAGATAAATCTGAAAGCAATAGCACCTTCTTGGACTCAAATATTCAAATGACTTTTAGTGTCTCACACCTTTTTAAGTGGGGTTGGACTTCAAGCAGACTTCTCACTTTACTTTCCAAAGGACTTTTGAGGTTGGTTTAAAATGTTCAAATTTAACACTGGTTAAGTTTGGGGTGATTACGCATGGCCATTCCACTGTAGGTGTGTGCGTGTGTATGTCATGCAGAGCTTTTCCCTCAACACTACCCGTCTGGAAAGCGTGAGTGCCCTCTTGTGCCTGATATCACTGTAAGCAGTTGTAAAAACTGCTGCCCCTGTCACTTGGCCTTTATTTCTTAAGAGAGGAAATTAGAAAAAATTAGTAGCTCAGGCAAAAAGTGCATCAGAGAAAAATTAATAGGTTTATTAAAGAGAGATTACAAAAAGGATCCAGGAAGGTGTTGTATCTGAATCCTGCATTGAGGCCAGGATGGAAAAAGCTCCATGCAATTTGCCTTGAAGTATTGGGATTTAATAATTGTCCTTTGCCCCCTCTCCTTGCTTTTCACGTATGGCTTCAGCTGGCACTGAATTCTTATCTGGGAGGGTGAGAGAGAGCAAGAATGACCTGTTACTGACTCTAGGTATGGAGAAAATAAAATTCTCTGGTAACTTGTTGCTGTGATCTTTGTGTATATTTTAACAGAATTTAGGATGTACTGCTGTGGGTGAATGAACCTTGTAACTAGGGTGGCTGGAGAGGTGACAAAAGATTAAATGGCTGTAGAAACTAGCTGGACTCCTTAACTGTTCAGCTCTACCCCTTGTGGTACTGTAGTTTTTGTGGTAAAGGGAGTAGTATTGTGGTAGCTGGACTCCATTGATGCTCACACTTCAACTTATTTAATTTTAAAGCTGAGTTTTAAATTTAATGAATGTGTAGGTGCATGTTTTCAGGTGGCATTCTAGCTTCATTTTTTGAGTAATTATAACTTTTTCATGTTCATCGTGTAGCCCAAAGGGGGCGCTATAACAGGATCTGAATTGAGAGGTGACAATGTGATCACAAGTGATAGAATAAAAGATGATTTTATTAAGAGGTAGAATGCTTATGTCCCTTTCAGCTACCGGGGACCCCTGGAAATGGTAGCAGGTGGGCTCCTGGGCTTTATCTCCGAGGCACCAGCTTCCCTGTGAAGTCCAACATGCATTAGAGTTTCCTACTGTTATATGGCATCATGGGAGAAAACTACTAACTATAAAATATACACATGTCAGCATACAGGCTCTGCTAACAGGCATGCCTTGTAAGGATTACAGGATGATCACTCAGATAAGTACATATATGTATGTCTTCTGGTCATCAATACCTACATACACAGCAGTGAATTGTGCTGGTATCTGGTTCACGGAGATGCGTGGTTCAGGGAAAGGTTACTCCCTGGCCTGAGCGAGGCCATTAGCAAGGCAGTAAATTGCATGTGTTTTACAGATACCTGATGCCTTGGTCTAAGTGGAGCCACAGGCAAGGCAAGGTGATAAATTCTTCACATTCTGGGCCCATGATTTGGTCTGAGTGAAGGTGCCACTATCTTTCGAGTACAATTTTCTTCCACTTATTTTTCTCCTACAATAGGGGGGTTCTTTTGGATTTGTATACAGGGGGTCCTGGGGATGCATGGGGATGTTAGTCCAAATTAACTGACTTTGTGAATTAAAAGATAAAATGCATTAAAGCACTTCTGAATGAGAATATTCACGCTGTAAAGTGGCTTTGGTTCATTTTTTTTTTTTTTTTAGTTTAACTGGCCCATGTAGATTCTGCCACTAAAAGATACCTGGTTTCGCTTTACTGTAATACTGTTTCAAACATACTATGTTAAAGTACTCTGGCGGCGTCTACTGACCAGTTAATATGAAGCACATTTAGTTTGCTCTGGCAGTCACACTCCCATATAGCACATTATCCCACTGTGTAGACAAGCCCTTGGAAGCTAAGAGTCTAAAGCAAGCTGAAGTCAGGAAAAGCAATTTTATGCAAAAAGTTAAATTTGTTTCACTCTTCAGCAGAGCATATCCTTAGTTCCCAATCTAAAAATAAAATTAGGTTGTCAAATCTAGGCCTAAAATTAGATATATGGCTTTATTTTGACATGTAAATGCTTGCACATATGTTCCTCTGCATTTCTGCTTTGTTTATCTACTCCGGTATCAACATGTGTAGGGTCTCTCTCTTTCACTCCTAGCAGATACAGGCTGCCCAAATATGTTTAGTTGCTTTCTCTTCAGAGCAGATTAGCAGTACGACTACCCCAGTGGTGGACAAAATTGGCTTATAGCTAGGCGCCAGCAATTTTACTTCTGGTCGTCAGAGGGCGTTCCTCCATTACATTTTTTCAGTGGAGCTAGGCAACAGGCTACTGAAACTGGTCACAGAAACATTGATTTGTTGAGGCTGGGACTACCTTACAATTTTAGATACCACATAGGTCTTCTCATGTAATCTATTTTATTATGGTAAAAGCACTGTTGAAAAACAATGAGAACCTACTGCATGCTAATAAGCTTACCAGTGTTTCCTAAGCCCTTACATAGACTCTGGAAGGCACAGTTCTTCCAGACTCCACTTTTTGGGATTACTTGTGATTTCAGCTTCATCACAGCTTCAGCTCAGAACAAGCACACAGTCTTGTGGGGCCTCAGCAGGCCCAGTCCTTCCAGCCATTCTCTAAGGAAGATGGTGGAAATATCAGCACCACCAGCTCTTTTTTGTGTGCCAGGGGGCGTTTGTCTCCTGGATGCTAGGCGCTGCTAGGTGCTGGGGCAAAATCCTGGGCAAGCCCTGGTTTAAAGTAATTGAGCAAAGTTTGTCTGAATTCTACAAAGTTTGTCCATGATGTTGCAGGATGTTAGTCTGTCATGACATGTACACAGCTAAGATCATGGGGAGACTTGGTCCTTTGAGTTCATTGAACTTGCATATTTTGGAGCCTTGGTTTTGAGGCTAAAAAGACTGTTCTGGGTTAAGATTCCGGATGTTTTTCAAAGTAGGCTAAGACTTAGGACTTTTTTTATTTCTTTCCTTTCTCTTCATCTCAAATTGTAGGTTATCATAAATTTGGATATAATAGGACACTGAAATTTGATTTAACTTGGCCAAGTTAAAAAATAAATGCGATTTAACCTTTTGCAAAAGGTTTGGATTGCTGGTGATGTGGTCATCTGTTGCCCTGTATTTATTAGTTCTTGTTGGACAGTCATTGAATTCTTTTTGTGGTGTGCTTTTGACATTGAAAATATATTAAATTCTTGAAAATTAGGTGGTGGTGGATAGCAATGGATACTAGTGTTGCAAACTATAAAGCTTTCCTGTACAGTTTAAGAACATAAGAATGGCCACATGGGATCAGACCAGTGGTACATCTAGCCAAGTATCTTGTTTTCTAAGAACTTCTGCGAGGTGATTGTGCAAGGATAACTAGCTCCAAAAATTCTTATTTATGTAGATTTTAAGATCTGTACTTACGAAGTAACTTAAATATTTCTAAGGCTGCTGTATCAAAACTCCCTATAAAATGCAGTAGTTGTTGAGGAATGAGAATCTGAAGAGAAAAAGACCTGACTTGAAACTAATTCTTTTTCTTTTTCCCTTAGATTTTTTTTTTTTAGGAGGTGGTTAAGAAAAGCATAATGGAGTTTTACGAGTCTACCTATTTTATCATCCTCATTCCTTCGGTGGTTATTACAGTCATCTTCCTCTTCTTCTGGCTTTTCATGAAAGAAACGTTATATGATGAAGTCCTTGCAAAACAGAAAAGGGACCAAAAGTTTGTACCTTCTAAGACAGATAAAAAGAAAACTGAGAAAAAAAAGAACAAAAAGAAAGACGCTCAGAATGGGAACCTCCATGAGTCAGATTCTGAGAGCACGCCTCGGGAGTTCAAATTGTCTGATGCCCTGACTGCAGATGAAGAACACATAGTGCCCGTTCCTTTGAGTCTGGCTGAAGCTTCAGGCAGTGTCAGAGAGAGGAAGAAGAAGGAGAAGAAGCATAAGACTGTGCAAGAGGAGCACGCATCTAAAGAGTCAGAAGGATCCAAGCCTTCAGGCAAGAAAACAGAACCGGTCCCTGTTACTAAACAACCCACTCCACCATCTGAAGCAGCAGGATCAAAGAAGAAACCGGGGCAGAAGAAGCAGAAAAATGGCATTGGTATCTCGCATTACATATGCTTTTTGTATGCCAAAACTGTATTGTGCTTATTGCAAGGCAGTGTAGTATCTAGCTATTGATGGTTTCAAGTTGCAGCTGGGGCGGTCGAGGTTGGATATTAAGAAAATCTTCTTCACTAGGAGAGTGATAAAGCATTGGAATGCGTGGCCTAGGGAGGTGGTGGAATCTCCATCTTTGAAATCATTTAAGGCCCAGTTAAACAAAACGCTGGCTGGGATGATTTAGTGGGAGTGGTCCTGCTTTGAGCAGGGGGTTGGCCTAGATGACTTCATGAGGCTCCTTCCAACCCTAATATTCTATGGTTCTATTTCTTGGAACTATTCCACCAGTTCTAAATTGAGCAGAACTTCACTTCTAGTTTTTAGGGTTTTTTTGCCTGTTCCACATATTATCTGGCAAAGATGTTTGTTTGCCCTGCCACCCGTATTTATTTTCCTCTGCCAAAATTGATGAGACCTAGAACTGCTTTCTCCTAATTCTGCTTTGTTTTGTGGTTTAGCTATATTGTGGTAATCAAGCCCTTAAACATCTTAAAATCAAAGACTGGAGAGAGATGTTTGCTAGAAACTCTGGCATCGTGCTATCCCAAAATGAGGCCCTAGGACAGAGAGAGACAAGGTGGGTGAGGTAATATCATTTTATTAGAGCAGCTCACCCCCTTGACTTGTATTCAGGGACCAATATGACTATTTCAAGTAACAGCTGCTTTGATGAAAGGGCATATAAAGAACCCATATCCGGTGGCAGTTCATTTTGCTTTAAGTACCAGGATATTTAATATAAGCTGGTTACTGCAAAGTTAGTTATCAGTGGTAAAACAAACAAGGAGTCCTGCGGCATTTAAAGACAAACAAAATTTATTTATTGCATGAGCTTTCGTGGGAGAAAATCCCACTTTGTCAGGCACATCTAAGCATCTGATGAAGTGGGATTTTCTCCCATGAAAGCTCATGCAATAAATATATTTGTTAGTCTTCAGTGCCACAGGACTCCTGGTGCTGCCTCTTTGGATCTTAGCAGTGGTAAGGAGTAAAATTTTTTTAGTAAGATGCCGTCTGGAGCTAGAAGAGAAATTGGTGTGGTCGCTGTAGTTAATCTGAGTTACTAGCATGCAGATCTGTCCTACAGAAGGCAAAGATGCTGCCTGATCATAGGCTGATAGCCTTGTTTTTAATCCATATGGTCTAGGTTGCAAAAACTAGTATGCTAAATGTATGGACTACAGTTGTGTGAATATGAATAACAATTAAAAAAAAATCACAACTCTTAAAATAATTAAAAAACAGTTGGAGATCTTGGCCTTATAATATGCAGCTGCAGCCTGTTAGAGACAATGTGAAAAAGGTGACATTGCTGCTTGTGGTTTAGAATAGAAAAGCAGATATATTAAATCCTACAGTGTGGGTAATCGGATCTTTTAGAAACTGTCTTTGTGGCTATGGCTAAGAAATTAGATTTGCAAAGACTGTTTTGAGGGCAACCACAACTGTCTTTTGCCTTAAGATTGCAGAAGCTAATGCGATAACCCTGTATTGTGTGTTCCAGCTCTGCTGGGAAGATCGTATCATGTAGTTTTTCCAAAAGAGAGCTCAATGTCTCCTAAAAGCAACTTTAAGAGGAATAGTTCCATGATATGGGAGGTTATTTTCAGCTTCACAGTTTCAATACTTAGAGGTGAATTGTTTAAGGTGGTAACAGCAAAAGATTGCTGAAAGTGAGAAGTTTTGTAATGAAGAAGTGATCAGTTTTGCTTTGGTGGTGGTAACACATCTTGGTCGGAATTGCTAAAGCTAGAGGATGCCAGTCACTATTTGTTTCAGTCTTTGGTTCCACTGCTCCGTGTTCTGCTTGCGGGCATAATTCCCTGTGTCTGAAAACATTGCTGCCGCTGCTGCTGCGTTTGCTACAACCCTGTATTGTCTTTTGGTTTAATTTGGCTTGTTTATATATGCACACACAACTTCAGATTCTGATTAAAGTCTAGGTGAGAGCGTCTTCAGTCTGGAATGACTTTACTGCTTGCTGCAGTTTCACTGTTTAAATATAGTTCTTTATAAATATAGAAGTGTGTTTCTACTGTATCCTTTTTACAGATGACCAGGATTCAAAGGGTGAAATGTTTTTGTCTCCTACCAAAAAACAAGACCCACTGCTATTACAGCATGAGATAAAACAAGAAAGTGCGTCAGGAAAGAAGAAGGTTTCCACAAAGAAACAAAAAATTGATAATGGTGAGAGAATGCTATTGAAGATTTTTTGGCTTGTATCATTAATAGGGCATTATGGAAATAAGCATACAGTTGATTATCACAACCCATTTTCATTACTTAAGGCTAGTGAAGGAGTAGCTTTCTTAATCAAAAAATAAAAGAAACAAGGAGTCCTGTGGCACTTTCAAAGGCTGTCAGATATATTCATCACATTAGCTTTCATGGGAGAAAAATCCCACTTTGTCAGACACTTGAAGATGGAGAACTTACTGAAACAGAACTTAAGTTCTGTAAGTTCCCCATCTTCAAGTGTCTGAAGTGGGATTTTCTCTCATGAAAGCTCACGTGGTAAATTTTTTTAATCTTTAAGCACCACAAGACTCCTTGTTTGTTTTTTGCTCAACTAGGCTAACAAGGCTATCCCTCTGGAACTAATTAAAAAAAAAAAAAGTTATAGGGGGTAGAGACCTTTTTAATGTCTTTTAAAGAAAAAATGATTTTTGAAAGGGTACTGTTTTAGGCTTAAAACCCACCTTGGTTTAGGCAGAAGTTATTAGGAGGTTATCAAATTTCTACTACCCCAAGGCTTCTATTCACCCTTTCTTATAATACCTCATCTCAGGAAGATATGGAGCAAAATTGAAAAGCAATGTATTTAAAACTTATAAAGGGACTGATTTTTTGTTTTACAAAACACAAGCGTTGGGTGTTTACCACCCAATGACATCGAGCCTGAGGGTGTGTGTTAGGGTGTAATTCAGTTTATTTAGGATGATTGAAATATCCACCATTACATGATGGAAAACAAACCCTCATGTTTCAGAGGATCAGCTGATCACTAATTTGTCTGGGCTGTCCATCACCTTGCAATTGATTACCGTACCATCTTTTTCTCTGGCTTTGACAAGTGTATTTTTGCCCTACTCATGAACATTCAGAATGTTGCTGCAAAAATCCTGTTTCTAGCCTGCACTTTGACCATGTCACCTATCTCTTTTTGGCTTTCACTTTGCTGTCAAATTGAACCTAAGCTGCTTGTCTTCATGCTCAAGAGAGACAGCTGAACTCGAATTAATATGCAAGCTAAATTCTGTGAAAGCAGGACTGAATCGAAACTATGGATTCTTTTCCCATTACAAAGGGTAATTTGACTTCAGGCTTCCCATGGTTTGAGCCTGTAAACTGCTCTGATTTGCTGTTACTTTATGACCTGATCCTATGTTTTACACCCCCTTGCATTTAGTTTCATTCCTTTCTGTAAGTTCACCCATCTTCGAAGCATCTGAGGAAGTGGGATCTTCTCCCACGAAAGCTCATGCAAAAAATAAATCTGTTAGTCTTAAAGTGTCACACAACTCCTTGTTGTTTTTTCACAGGACTAGATTAACACGGCTATCCCTTTTAAAATTCATGTTCAAGGCCATTCATGGAGCATCTCTGCTCTATTACTGCATATTTGCTATTGAGATGTTCCCATCAGGCTGTTATACCAGGCTTTCTCCCTGCTGCCCCCTCACACTTAGAAGAAGCTTCCTGCAAACATATGTAAAACTATTTTATTATGCTCCTTGAAAACCCTCCCTAAAATTCTGTTTGCCTGTGGTGCCTTTAGAAAGCTTGACAGCACTGAAGACTGGTGCACTAAGAGGCCATTGCTGATCATGCTGACCAATATTGTCTTATCGTTTCCTGGGACTTCCATGTTTATCTCTAAGCATCTGCTTCTTGGTCTACATTTGTACAGTTCCTAGCAGAGCGGTTCATGACCGGGGCTTCTAGTTGCTATTGTAATACAAATAATTCCATAATAAAAGTAGCTGCTTTATGAGAGAAATTTGCCTTGAGCATATTGCATAGTTGTGAGAAATGGAATTTCTTGCCCATACCTCTGATGCATATGGGACTAGTCACTGTCAAACATGTGTTGATCCTCTGTGACGTTTTCTTTCTTCAGCCTGTTTCAGCCGGAGTGCTGTCCTTTTGTTGGTCTATAGACCTTGCCTATGCAGCTGTTCAGCTGAACAGGGATTAATACCTGTAATGTAGACAATCATTCAACAGCTGAGCAATTTTTACCCATGTTTTTCAGTCAATTTCACTAAAGTGGTGGGGAAAATGGCTTTTAGGAGCTTAGGTTCAGGATGGCATCTACTTGGTTCAGCCCAACATCTCTTAAGTTTAGGTTGGATGGAATGGTGAACTTTCCTGGAGTAGCCATGACTTTATGTGCAGGATGATGACTCGTGATTGAGGCAATATAGGACGCTTGCCAACATGTCAGAGCTGTAGAGCCCTGCAGATCCATAGATATCTGCATTATATCTGCATCCACAGATATCCATGGACTGTTTCTTGTGGATGCAAACCAGAAACAGATCCACATATTTTTATGTGCACAGAGCTAGAGCCCTGCAAATATGTGGCTATCCGCATCCGCGGATACAACATAGATATCCGCAGGCCATTTCTTGTGGATGCAGGTCGGATACGGGTCCACGTATTTGTATCCACTCAGGGCTCTACAGATTGGCTTCTCTTGCCAGTGCTGACCAGCTAATGGACAAGTCACTCCAACTCTCTCTACTTGTTTCCACTCCCATTCTGTCTTGTCCTGTTATGCTGCAAGTTCTTTGGGCAGAGGCTGTCCTGTGGCCTGTTTATATGTTTCTGAGCACTGTGCGGTCCCAGTGTCACTCAGCATGCCTAGATGCTGCTGTAATACAAATAATGTATGAGCGTGTTGTAAAATATGAGGTTTCTTAGTGAAATTGTCTTCAATCTGCAAGTATGCTAAACCTGACTACTGTCTGAAGTGTATTCTCCCTAAACAGGTTAGCTTGCTGATGGAATAACCTGGGGGCATACCTTAGATGTAAAATAGATCAGTATGTTTTCCTTATCTTAAACTTCATTAATGCTGAATGCTCCTTGTTTGAAATGGCTGTTGCTGCCTTAGGTAGTCAAGCCTCATAAAAGTACACATGGCTATTATTCATTAAAGTGAAATGGAAGTTGGAGTATGATGTCTTTTAATTCATCTGCTGGTCAAGTGCTGAAAGGCAATATTGACAAACGTGAATAATTAAGTCGTTGTTTTAGAGCTGCTCATTGAAAGACTGTACTGAGTTATTAATTAGTGAAGGGGATACACAAAGTAATAGCTGATGAAGTTAATAAAGGGACCAAATGTTTGTTTTCACCCGCCGCTTTTAGGATGATGTGCCCCTTTTAAGGTAAATATAACTATTATGTGGTACTAACCCATTCTGTGGAACTCTAGTTACAGCCTATGTGGAAGAGCCTCTTATTCATCCAGCTACATACATTCCTTTGATGGATAGCTCCGATCTGAATCCTTCAGTGGAAAAGAGAGAAGTGCCTGATATGACGAAGCAAGACTTAGCTGAGGGGATCCAGAAAAGCAGTGCTAAGAAACAGAAGAATGAAACTGATAAAGGTAACCTTATAGAGAGCCAGCATAATCAATTTACAATAGTATGTCCATACTTTTTGGGTGAGGGGCTACATTGCAATTCTTGTCTCAAGTGGGGCCAGTGAACTCATCTTGCATAGATAAGGCATAGAAATTGACCATATTATTAATAAATATTTCGACTGTCAAAAATAAACACCAGTTCACAAAGTCAGTTTGGTTCTGTAAAAGCAGGGGTGGTAAGGAAGTGAAAGGGGTCATAGGGAAAGGGAGGGCGGGGGTAATGAGAGTGGAGGAGTGGGGTGTGATGGCAGGGGAGAGCGTGGCAGGCAGTGCAGGGTGACAAGATGGGAAAAGTAGGGGGTGGCAGGAGGGGGAAGCATGGTGTAGCAGGGCAGGGGTGCATTTTGCCCCCCTCAGCACATAACCTGTGGCTTATGGCGCTTCCCACCCCAACAGCTCACAGTGCTGGGGGCTGGGAGTATTTTGATTTTTCCCCTCCCTCCTGGCTGTGCTGGCCCCTCCCTCACACCAAACCTGGAATGGTGCCTGACTCTTTGTCCAGCCCCCTTCACATCCCTCCAGCATGGAGCAGCCTCTGGCCTCTCTGTCCCCCAGCTCGGAGTGGCTTCTGTCGCCCCAGTCCCATCCTCAAGCATGCAGGGGCACTTGGGTCCCTGTCTGGCCCACCCTCACCCAACACGGAGCATCACCAATCACCTCCCGCCAGGCAGCTTTTGCACCCAGCTCCTTAGCTCATCCTCCCACTCCGCCTCCTGTGGCACCTCCTTTCTTCTCCCGGCATTGCCACCTGTGGTGCTGCTGCAGCTGCTCCCTCTTCACACCCCCAACACCTCTGGCGGGGCCCAGGTTCCCTCTCCCTCCTTGTACCTGGAGAGGCCCTGATCATCCTCCCCCCCCCCCCCCCCCAGCACCTCATGTCTGGTTCTGGGTCCCCCTTTCTCCTCCTCCTCCCCAGCCCCTCGCACAAACTCACCTCCGCAACAGCATTTCACGTTTTCTGCTTTTTGTGGCCCAGACAAGTGCCTGGGCTGTGCAGGACAACAGATTTAAAATAGCCCCAGCCTGGCCCTAGCTCCCAGGTGCATGCGACGGCTCCCTGGACTGGATAAGAGTCCTTGGCAGGTCACCTTCTGGCCCATGGGCCCCACGTTGGACAACAGCAATTTACACCATCCATTGTGTCTGGAAGTTGCATTAATCAGTAGATTAGCAGAGTTTTTAAACTCCATCTTGAGGGTGTCACTGTAGATTGTTAGAAAATAGTCAAATAGGAAAGCAGATATTGGTCATCTTAGTCCTGAAAAAGCCTTTTCTAGTTCTCTAGAAATCCCTTGTGCATGTGCATGTGCATGTGCAAATGTGGCTGTAGGGCCCTGAAATGTGACTTTCAAATGTATGATTTGTGGAAGAGGGGGGATGTTGGGAATCTGGGAGTGAGGGGGTGAAGCCTTGGTTGAGATCATAAAAAAGGCTCAGTTTCTTGGTGTCCTTATAAACATTACCTAAATAATGACTTGGCAGTGTGCTTTTTGGGACTTGGATTTCTGTGTGCAGTAACTTTTAAACAGTGTTGAATGGATCACCGTGACTTTCAGGGGACTTAAGCTGAAGCCCTATCTTCGTATTGTTACTCTGCTTTTCTTTTTCTCTGTGTTTGTAGTTCAGATGGCTATTGGATACCACATTGAGGCTGAAAAGCTGTCTGTCACACACCTATCCTCTTGTTTACTCCTAACCTTAGTACTGACCTTCTATAATGGAACATAATTCAAATGTGCCTAATTCTTCACTTGTCTGGAATTTGTACAGCTACTTTAGAAACATTCCCCTATTTCAGTTATAAGCTTTTGGGGCACAGGGCCAAGGTTTTCCTGTATTTACATGAAGCGCATGTTGCTTTGAGCCGAGTTTTTCTCTGTCTGTGGCATCTTAATCTACTTGAGTCTTGCCAGTCAAGGATTTTGGAGTTTCACTCCATGGCTGCATTAGTGATGGCTTCAGTCTAGTTACTACTTGATACACAGGCTGCTGGTCAGGGCTGATACGGATTTATCTGCTGAATGAAGCAGATACTTAACTACAAATTGCTCAGCCTCTTTCCCTGACTGTGCTTTCCGGGTTCTGTCATTCACTGGCTTGTTCTCTTGCTAGGAAATTTCTCCAGTACTGGTAAAACTGAGTTGTTTTGCTGCCTGTGTTAGCAACTGGAAGCTGGCTGTGATTTTTGGCTTGTATCTCACTACTCATGTCAGATCTTAAATAGCACATTTGGGGAGTGGGTTTGGATCTCTTGCTGGTTATCTTTTTGTGTCTTTTTCTTTTTCTTTCCAGTAAACTCTGATTTCCTCACTAACATGCTTTCTTATGCTAATTGATGTTTGGCAGTTGCATTGATTGTGTTAAATTTTACTAAAACTATTCAAAGCACAGTATATTTTTCTGAACCATTGCTACCATTTGTATAGCAAAGATAAGCAAACTGGATTTGACTGGTCTTTCTATCCACATTAAATAAGTCTGTTTTTTCCTGTTTTACCTTCTATAATTTAATCTAGGAATGAATCAGTTGTTTTACACAGGCTGATGTGGTATTCTTGAAAGCTTTCATTTCTCTTGTTCACAGTCATGGTGCTTGAATTCAGAAGCCTTGCTGTTTGCACATCTCTTACTTAAGAAATAATACAAATTGCCTTTTAAATGGGAACTAAGCACAAATTACTGTCTCTTAACCACAAGTCACTCCTACCAGTACATTCCTAAATGCATGTGCTGGCTTTTGTTTTCTTTAGGCTGTTTGCTGTTTGATTTGTGGCTGGTGACATTGTATAATTCTACTTTTGTGCACAAACAATGGTTGGTGGTCTGGTAGAACTGTACACAAAAGAGTCAACTGGTAGGTTTCGATGTCAAGGCATGTTGTCATTACTGAATACTTGGCTGTTTGCTATTTAATTTCCATTTGAAACACCATCATATGTGAAGGTGCTTATGTAAATGTATTATTTTGTAGCAGAGTAAGTGAATATATAGTCACAGCTGAAAATGTCACTATCATTTAATTATAGAAAATGCTGAAGTAAAGTTTAAAGATTTTCTCTTGGCTATGAAGAGCATGATCTTCACTGAAGATGAGGCCCTTTGTGTGGTTGAGCTGCTGAAGGAGAAATCCAGTGTGATACAGGATGCCTTGCAGAAGGTGAGCTCCGTAAGAACTACATACTATGACTATTTTTAATACACAGGTGTTTGGAAGGGACGCTTTCAAATTTGCTCGATTAAAAATTTGACATGCCTGAATAACAGCTCTTAACTTTGCATTCGTCTCCAGAAACTGATCTTTTCTCAGTCAGTCTGTGCTGTGTTTGCATCAGTCTTCATGGCCGAGGATGTGAGGGAGATTCCTGAACCGGAGCCATTCTTTTCAGGTGCCAGATCTGAGCAACTGTCCCAGATTGAGGTGTCATTAGAGGAGGTTTTGGAACAAATTGATAAATTAAACAGTAATAAGTCACCAGGACCAGATGCTCTTCAAGAGAAATGAAGGAACGCAAATATGAAATAGCAGAGCTATTAACTGTGGTATGTAACATATCATTTAAATCAGCTTCTCTACCAAATGACTGGAGGCTAGCTAATGTGATGCCAGTCTTTCCAAAGGCTTCAGTAAGCCTAATTTCAATGGCAGGCAAATTAGTAAGGAACAGAATTGTCAGACCCATATGTGAATATGATTTGTTAGGGAAGAGTCATCGTGATCTTGGTAAAATGAAATCATGCCTTACCAATGTACTAGAATTGTTTGAGTGGGTTAGCAAACTTTCCAGGGCTGATTCAGTGGATATAGTGTACTTAAATTTTCAGAAAGTCTTTGACAAGATCCTTCACCAAAGGCTCTTGAGCAAAGCAGCTGTCGTGGGATGAGAGGGAAGGTCCTCTTATGGATCAGTAATTGGCTAAAAGATAGACAAAGGAATAAATAGTCAGTTTTGGGAATAGAGAGAGGTAAATAGTGGTGTCCCCCAGTGGTCTGTACTGGGACCAGCGCTATTCAACATATTCATAAATGATCTGGGAAAAGGGGTAAACTGTGTGTGGCTACATTTGCAGATGATACAAAACTAGTCAAAATAGTCACATCTGAAGCAGACAGTAAAGAGTCACAAAGGGATCTCCTAAAACTAGATGACTGGGCAAAAAAATGGCAGAGGAAATGCAGTGTTCATAAAGCAGTTCTCAACTAGTCATATAACATGATGGCATCTAATTTAACTGTTATAACTCAAGGAAGATCTTGGAGTCAAAGATTGTTCTCTGAAAAGTCCATTCAATATGCAGTGGCTGTCAGAAAACTAACATTGTTGGGAACCATTTGGAAATGGATAGCTAATAGAACAGAAAATATCATATTGCCTCTAAATCCATGGTATGCCCACATCTTGAATACTGTGTGCAGATCTGGTAGCCCCATCCTGAAAAAGATATATTGGAATTGGAAAAGATTCACAAAAGTACAACTAAAATGATGAGGGATATGAAGCAGCCTCTATATGAGGAGAGGTTAATAAGATGGAGATGTTCCAGTTGGAAAGGAGACAGCTAAGTGAGGGATATGATAGAGGTGTGTATAATCATTAAGGAAGTGGTGTTTACTCCTAACACCAAAACTAGGGGATCACCAAATGACATTAATACACAGCAAGTTTAAAGCAAACAAAAAGAAGTATTTCTTCATATAGTGAACCTGTTAAACTCCTTGCCAGAGGATGTTGTGAAGACCAAGACAATAACAGGGTTCAGTGAAGAACTAGATAAATTCATAGGGGATAGGTCCATCAGTGTCTGTTAATCCAAATATGCTGGGATTGCTCTTTGCCAGAGGCTAGGAATGGCTGATGGGATGGGTTACTTGACAGCTTTCTGTTCTGTTAACTTTCTCTGAAGCATCTGGCATTGACCGCTGTCAGAAGACAGGATACTGACCTGGTGTGGCTGTTCTTTTAGCTAAGTCAGTTGTTAACCATTTGTATATGTATACATGTATTCTAGCTGTTGTACTAGGTATTGGCTTGGTAAGGTGGTGTGTTGATTTTCTGTGCTTGTAAAAATGAATGTTAATTGGTTTGGAGGGAAACTAAAAATGGTAAATTTCAGAAAATAAGACCTATGAGATGGAGGCACCTCTATAGAGGACCCATTCTTTGGCCATTTATTTTCTCATGGGGATGGTATAATATAGCTCCTTGTGTCATGGCAGGAGCTTTAAACACAGAGGGTGATTTTGTGATGGTGGCAGGAAGAGGATCTGGGTCACAGGGAGAGGGAAACGTATGATTTATCATGCCCAAAGAAAAGGTCACTGTGTCCACTCTGTGTAGAGAGAGGCTAAAAAATAATGTGTGTGTCTGAAATGGGGCCAGATTGCCTGCCTGATGTTAAGTGCCACTCCATTTCCTTGGCCCCACAGCAATTTTACTGTAAGTCCTGAAGATTGTTCAATAACGTGTCCTATGTGAAAAATCTAGTGTGCTATGTATGTAGCTAATTCTGGTTTTGATAATGCACATCTACATCTTCATTATATGCTAGACACACAGGAGTTGTCACATTAAATCAGACCAATAGTTCTTCTCATCTAGTATCTGGTGTTGGTACTTGATGACTCAAAGGAGGGTGGAGAAGGCCCCATCAACATGTTACTGCTTAACTCACCATTATTTGGGAAACTTTCTCATCAAACCCACAAGTCAGTGCATAGTGTGTCCTAAAGGAGTGGTATGCCTTACACATTTTGTCTTAGCTAGTCAGCTGTCTGAGATGTATTTATATAAATGTCTAAACTTCTGAAGTCCTATTTTTTGTTGTTGCTTTCATAGCTTGCAGCACTGGGTTCCGCAGGCGAGTTATACATTGTGTGAAAACTTCCTTTTTCAGAAGCCTTTACATTTGTTGCTGTCTAGTTTCTTTGGCTGTTTCCTTATTTTATATTTTGATGTTCATTCATTATTTCAGTTGCCCTTATTTAATCCCTTTGAATCCTTGACATGGTCCTGATAGAGAGAGAGAGATGTATAATAATCTTTTCAACTTCTTATGGACATCTTTCTATGCTTAACCTGACTTTCTCACTTAACCCAAATGTTTACATTACTACTATGTTCATCTTGGGATGGTGTGACAAGACTAGAACACCACACACAGGGAAGGTGTTGGCATAAGATCAACATGTATAGTGGTAGTATATAGAGCCCTGCACAGGTACAAATATGTGGATCCATATCCGATCTGCATCCGCAAGAAATAGTCTGCGGATATCCGTGTTGTATCCGCGGATGTGGATATAAGGCTAATATCTGTGGATTTGCAGGGCTCTAGTAATATATTTTCAGTAGCATTCTGCCTCAATATAGGCTAGCATGTGGTTTGCGTGATGGTTATCTGTCTATTGCTATTGATCTTGAAAACCATTTAAAACATAGTATGAGTGCTGGCTTCTATAACTCAAAAAAACCCATTCAGTGTTATCCACATTTTCACCAGCACAAGTTATTACCAAATCAGTAGCACAGGCTGCAGAGGGGTGTGTGTGTGTGTGTGTGTGTGTGTGTGTGTAATAAGTACATTGTGCCTTTGTAGAAAAGCTTCCTTTTCTGTGTACACCATACAGGTTTGTAGTTTTGGCTCAGGAACTTCACAGAAGAAAGCAGGCATTGTTGTTCTATGCCAGTTAATTTATCAAGTGAAGAAAATGTTTGCTTTGTACTATTTAACTGCTACCAAAAATTGGCTTACTTCAAGTATTCACTTACTTCCTACCTTTCTCTCTGTTGTGCGCACACAAAATGATAGTGGGACCATTAATGAAATATTTCAGAGAAAACTGAATATGGATCCAAGATGAATCATCAGTTACCACACTTAATTTAGAAATTGCCACATAGTCACAAAAATGTTTGTCTGCCATCTGGCACAGAACTGAAGTCTAAAATGTTTATATGTGGCAGAGGTTACAGGCATTTGTCAAATCTAGATTTTGCCCAATTCCGTCGTCTTCCATTCTGTTGTCATATAGTTTTACAATAATGTGTAGGGCGAGTTTGAGTGAGTTAAATGTTTTTCTCACATGATTAAATCATGTTGATGGACTGCTCCACAGTAATAACCTGACAAATTGCCACAATATTTTTGCTGTCATTGCTAGTGCATGGAGGGCGATCACAGGACAGCATTTCTGCTGTTGGATAGTCCGATAGATTCAGTGACCAAGCTCTGTGGGTTTTTAGCAGTGCAGAACTTTTTCACTATTTCTGGAGAGGCTTCTCACCAGACCACCACCTTATGAGCTGACCACAGATGTGGAGAACGGTCTGTTCCAGGGCACCTGCCTGGTGTATGTGATTCAAAGACCTCTGCTGGCCTAATTAAATTTAATCAGTGGCCTTTTATAGCAGATTCAAAACTCCTTTAGATGCATAACTGTTGCTGGTAGTGGGTTAGCAAATAATTGCCTGCTGGACTGTGCAACAGTGGGGGTTAGCTGAAGAACAAAACCAGTCTAATCATGACTACAGCAATATGCACTATGGACCATAATAGATAATACAGTTTTAACAGTTTCAGTAATCTCTTTTGATGTTCTTTTGCTCTAGGCTAGTGAGGGAGACTCGGCTGCAATTATGCATCAGCTGCAAGAAAAAGACAAAATGCTTGCTGCTCTGAAGGAAGAAGCTGCTGTTGCCAAGGATCAGTGCAAGCAGCTAACACAGGTGAATATGTCGAAGGGAACAGGTATGGAATTGAAAGGAAACAAATAAGGAACCTCATGGAATTTCAGTGAAGTCAGTAATTGCTAGTTTAATAAGACCAGTATGAAACAAAAGATTCTTTTTCTCTTAAAAGTATCAAGGCCAAATTTCCACCCACTACCCTTGTTAGTACATTTATGTTGCTTTGGTTTCCAGGAGGCTTTCGAGATGCAATGCCAGTATTTGATTTTTTTTTTTTTTTTTAAATAAGAGTTATGTGAGCATAATGTGTTAAGAATAAGCATCTGCTTCTTGAATATAAAATAGGCTAAATCCAGTGTTATGAATTCTAATATTAAAGATATTCATAAGCCACAATTTTCAGCTGATTCATTTTCCAATATCCACATGTTCCTAGATGTAGTGAGCAGTGGAACTGAGTGACTTTTTATGGGGAAGACGGAGAGCTTAGATTCTTGCTTGTTTTAGCCTGCCAGACTTGCATTCGCTATATCCGCCCTCTGATAGGTTAATTGTATGGAAAGCTGCTTTCATGTAGCTAAACTTCCTAAAACAATCTCCAGACTTCTTTAATTTGGTGAAGATTTCAGAGGACAATAACATTTAATGAAAGCGAAGAGAATCCTCTACAACGATTAGTTATGTAGGCTTTATACTGGAACAGCACCTGGGATAGAGTGGAGGGGAAGTGGGGTTAGAAGCTGGAAGGCTTGAAACGATGGGTATGGACAAAGATTTTAGTGGAAAGGAGATTTCAGGAATGTATAGGGAAAGTTAAGACTTTGAAGTTGAGAGCATAGATAGATGAGTCTAGGGGGCTGTAGCATTGACAGTGGCATTAACAGTGTCCGTAAATGATGTGGAGGAGAGGAAATTGAGGCATGAGTTATTGGAAGGGCATTTTGTAAGACGGAACAAAGGTTGTGCTGGAGAGAGACTTGGGAGTAGTTCATGGATAGCTGGAGGCTGAGAACTACTACTGGTGGAGACACTGCAAGAGCAGTAGGATTGGTTGAAAGAGAACCTGGGAGAGTGGAATATTATTTTATGTTTGACATATGCTATGCAGTCAAGCCAAGCCACACTGTTCTGATCAACAGTGTTCAAAGCATGAAGACTTCCAGGAAGCTGAGTCATTTTGCTGTCCTCACAATGTGTGTCATGGTTTGTGTCTGTAAGGAAGTGCAGTAATGAAAGCACAGAGAGGATAGCAATGTCAGCAGCATAGGACAAGAATGATAGGTAGACAATCAGAGGTGAGCAGCAGGCCCTTGAACTTGAGCATTGTGATCTTGTGAAGAGAAGTGACTTCCACTCTCTTTGCTGTGCTAAATGAGAAGAGGGATGGAACATGAATGCAGCAGAAATCGACTGTCTTCAAGCTCCAGAAGCTTGTGAAAAGGGAGATGGAATATCCAGACACCTTGAGGGCTTCACACAATGGGGGAGATATACTGGGGTAGTTCTGAAAGGCAAGAAAGGGCAGAAATATGACCAAAGGGATGGATAGACTGACGACATGTTAAAATATAATTGAGATCAAGATAAGGGAGGACAAGGGTGTTTAGCCAGAGTAGCAATAACTTTTGTCCCGTAACTGGCACAAGAAGAAATTAGCAAAGTACTAGGAGGAGAGTTAATGGAATTTTAGAAGTTAAGGAGAGCTCCTGGGAGGATGTTTGTTAAGGGAGATGAGACAGAAGAGAGAATAACTTATTAGCTCAGGAATTGTTTGTGACACACTTCTGGCAAGGGCAAAGGAAGCTGCTTTGAAGGGGCTTCTCCAATGGGGAATTATTGGGGCTGGATGGATGAGAAAGAGGATGGAGTTTTGAATACGTGCTAGCCAAGTGAAGGTGGTGAGGGAAGTTTGTCTGGATAAATACTGCGGCTGTTGCTGGCCCACAACTGACTAACATAGAATATTAAGTTTAAAATGTTCCTGAAGATGTGAATAACAGAGTTTGATTATCTACAGATTGGTAGGAATCTGTCACACTGGGTGTAGAGGATTTAGTTGTGGGTGGGAGATAAACAGTAAATCAGTTAAGGGCATAACATGTGTTTGTTTCTGAGCAAAGTCTTATTTCAGCTTTTAAAACTTTTCTATGGTTTAAAACTACATAAAATTTTCAACACACTATGCTTTTTTGACTTCCTGAGTAGGTAGGTGAAAGAAATGGCCAGATCATATCCCCACTGAGGCTTTTGAAGACTTAGCCCCTGCTGTATTTCATTATGTTGGGCTGCTCAAGTTCTGTTTTCTCAAAGCGATTTAGGGCTTTTAATGGGACATAAGCTCCTAAATCCCTGTTTTGAAAATCTTACTCTAGGAAAAGCAACATTATGAGGGTAATAAATTTGCATCTCAGAAGAGAAAATTAGCTTTTATTGAGCATGTTTTCACTAACTGATCTAATAGTAGCTTGGCAGAAGGTGCCAGGAAACATTTTTTTCTTCAGAATATATATACAAATGTGCATGCTGCTGAGAAGCAGTCCTGCAAAGTTGTCTGGTGTTTGGATTTCTGCACCATCTAATAAACAATTACACCAAGTAAAACCTGCATTTCAGTTGCAAGATTATAAATTTTGGTTATCCTTTCTTGGCTAAGGAATTAATCAGTATGGACTTTTGAGTGTTTGCTGATAGTCTGCCTAGAATCTTGGAAGCATCTTGGTTTACTTGCATACTGCTGTTTACTAGATACTGCTAATTTTGACCTCACCAGAGATGCTCTAGCTCATATTTCATATAACATTATGAAATCTTCTCACAGGAATGTTGGTCTCAAATAGTGACATTTTCAGTTTGTGTTTAACATAATGATCATTGTGCCCTAAGCATCCAATATTGGATTGCCCATGACTTGTTACTTGTGATTTAAACCTGTACTGTGTGATTTAATGCTAGCTAGTTAGACTGAATGCCAGGTGTTTGCTCTAAAATGTGCTACAGTACTTTACAGCTATCCTGTAACTGAGTTTTCCAGGTTCATTGGACAAAATTCTGCCCTTAATCTCACTGGGGTGCAGAGAGGTAATTGAGGGAGGAATTTGGCTGAATCTGACAAATAGTATTCTAGCTTCTCTGAAGCAGCAAGATGCTACTTTTTCTTTGCAGTGACCAATTTTACTTTATCAGATTATGTTGATGCTAAATCCTTATAAAATACCAGAAACATATTGGTGGTCAGACCAAATGCTTGAATTCTTCTCTGGGTAAAGAGTACTGATGATGGCTCTAATCTGATGTATATTGAGAGTAGTTAGTAATTTGTCACCTTGTGATTTTTTTTTTAGGAGGTTGAGAGAAGGGGAAATTTAATTTTATTTTCTGATTTCCTACCCAAGGAACTGGTTGGAGAGAAGGAGAGAAGCAACTTGGTTGCGACGAAGATGAGAGAACGAATTAACACACTGGAAAAGGATCATGGCGCTTTTCAGAGCAAGATCCATGTTAGCTACCAAGAAAACCAGGGGATGAAGATGAAGGTAAAGCTTTATGAAAGCCATTTTGATTTCCTGTGTAAAGCACAAATAGATTGATGACAAAAAAAATTACTATTCTAGCAAAAGATGCAACACTTGATTGTGTTTCCATGTGAATAAACGGAAGATGCTGCCCAGAATCTTGAGTGATTTGAGGTGGAAATTTAGGATGAATTCTTTGTCTAGGTGAAGGCAGCAAGATAATAGAGAGAGCTTTTGTTTCCAAGAGACAAGTCTTGTCATGTAAAGTGATGGATGTGCTGTTTTCATTCATTCATTTCCCTTATCTGAAAATGACCAGTGGTGAGCAGTTATGGCTCCTAGCAGGGGCAAAGGTTTAGGATCTAGTGACTGTGGTTCTAGCCTTGGGCTTAACCACTGACTCTGAAACTTAGCCACCTTGTGCCTCCTGTTGTCTGTCTGTGCAATAGATATTACACCTCTATTTCTTTGTAAAGGGGTTGTGATCTTATGTAATTGAAAAGTGCAGTTCTTGAGGTGCAAAATACAGTTAAATCATCTAGCTTCAGAAGGATGGCCCTCATAGCCCTACTTGCATACCAGCACGATTATCTGTTGAATGGCATGCTGGCTTCAAGGCATCCTTGAAAGCAGATATGTACATTGAGGGAGGTTATAAAATATGCTCTTTATAGCAAAGCACTTTACTGAAAGTCATGATAGATAGTTAGAACATAAAAATAGCTGTTGGGTCAGGTCAATGGCAGAAGCATCATTGCCCTGGGAAAAGACCCAGCACCTGGGCCTCGGCCCCGCCTCTGGCCCTGATTTGGAGTTGGGGCCTTGGGCTCCTGTCACTCCCAGCCCAGCTACCAATGCCCGGCCAGGGCCAAGTGAGGTAGTGGCTCCGACGGGCGGCCTGGCTCGGATTGCTGGCCGAGAGAGGCAGGCACTGCAGTGGCCGGCCTGTCCCTAGATTAACGGCTGGGGACGGAGCCAAGAGAGGCAGCAGGCACACAGGGCATTCAGGGCACTGGTGCCAGGACTTGGGGCATGTGCCCTGTGTGCCAGGTGCAAGTGACGCCCCTGATCAATGGTCTGTCCAGTCCAGTATCCTGTCGTCTGACACTGGCCAGTGCCAGACGCTTAAGATGGAATGAACAGACCAGGGCAGTTTATGGCGTGATCCATCTCTAGTTGTCCAGACTCAGCTTCTAGCAGTCAGATTTAGGGTCACTGAGAACATGGGGTTGCATCATTGGTTATCTTGACTAGTAGCCATTGATGGTCCTGTCCTCCACTTTGCCGTAAGATTGTCCTCTGAGTTGTCTAGACCAGTGGTTTCAACCTGTTTTCATTTGTGGGCCCCTAAAAAAATTTAGCCTGGAGGTGTAGACTCCTTTGGAAATCTTAGCTATAGACTGTGAACCACCAGGGATGCCCAGATCACAGGTTGAAAACCACTGTTTTAGACCCTGTTATGGTATCCTTCATTCACATTGCTACAGTGTGACCTAAGAAAAACTTAAGCTTCATCAAAATCAAAGGCAAACTTCTTCCATCTACAGCCTGTCTATGCTTTGTAGAAGACATGAGGCTGCATTTCTACCAACTGATTAAAAACACAGCTCTAAGCATCTCCTTTTTTTCTGGCATAGCTGTAGGAATATTGAGGGTATTGTGTACACTTTTAAATCATGTGATGCATTTCCAGTGTTTCAGCGTACACCAGAGGGCACCCTGTTAGAGTTTCTGAAGCAGAAGGGGGCTCTCTAGAGCAGGGACTGTTGCTAGCTATAGCACAATCAGGTCCTGAATGAGACTAGGGGAGAAGCCCCTTGGTCACCTTACTGCTGTCATAAAAATGCTGTTCTGCATGAACAAACAGAAATTTCCCTGGTTCTTGCCATCCTGGTTCCACCCCCCTGCTGGTCTGCTATGTGAATTAGAGTTCAGGAAGGAGCATGCTGTTTGGCTGGTGGCCTTTTTTTTTTTTTTTTTTGAGCTCGCCGTTGCCTATAGATTTTTGTTTTTCTCTTTCTTCCCCCAACTTCCAGGGTTGTACAGTACTGAGAGCATTTGGAGCCTAACTAAATGTTGCCATGCCTGTAGCTTCCCCTTTTTTCTGTCTTAGCTCAAGAGCACATGTTTGTCTGACAGCTTTTTTGTATACAAAATCCTCACTGATGAATTAGTCATTAGATGAAACTAGATGCTGGCTGGAAGCAGTTTCATCTGTGTCTGAAAACTCTTGGCACCAGTCAAGAAGGCAAGAAATATTTAAGCTGCATGTGTTGTGGGTCCTCAACAAACTGGTAGCTCGCACTAGCCAGGCCTGCCTGTCATCTGGCATACAGTCTTCCTTTTTAATGCTGAATCAAGGCTTCTGATGCAGCGTTGGCATGGATCTCTGACTTGTGAGACATGCACTTCAGGGAAGCTGTGTTCACAGTGCAATGAAAGCACATAAATACCTGGAAAAAAGAGATCTAATTCATGATCGTCTTAGCTCACTTCAGTTAAAATTGCCAGAATGAAAACAAGGATCAAATCATTTGAAAGGGTTGATAGTTTGTGCTTATAGATCATGCCTTGTAGCTCATCTTCTCACTGTGGATTTAAACTTCTCTGCTTCTTTTCAGTTTGGCTTCAAACTGTCCACCAGAAATAAATAAGTAAAAGAATCCCTGAACTGCCTTTAAAATGCCTAGTGGAGTTCATTGGACTAAGGCATGATCAGGAATGCTTAGGGATCTAACATTAGTTTGCATGTTGCATAAGAAAACCGATACATGGGGCCATGGTATGCAAGGCCAAGGTTTCTTGGGTGTAATATCAATAGGCTTTTGATTGGGTGTGGACAACAAAAGCTAAGATTCTTCCAAATTAATTTTCTTGATCTGAGACTACAATAAATTTGTTATAATAGCTACAGTGTCCACTACATGGCTGTTGTCTTGTATTCTTCAGTGCTTTAAAAAGTCACTTATGGTATTTATTTTAGTTCCAGCAACTTCGTGAGCAGATGGAGGCTGAGATAGGCCACCTGAAACAAGAAAATAGTATCCTGAGAGATGCTGTCAGTACTTCCACCAACCAGATGGAAAGCAAGTATGTTCAGGATTTGTGATGATTCAAAGGCTTTGTGTTTTTTAAACTAAAGGAGGCTTTTTCTGAAGAGAACTGTTCTGGCCACCTTTTTAGCTGTCATACTGGCTGAGTGGTTTTTCTGAGGATGCATATTCTGATCCTCAGAGTTAGGACCTAAGCCAGGGTCTTCAAATGATTATTGGCTTTTGATGCCTCAATTTGAGACCCATTAGTTCTTCAGTACATAGATGCTTGATACTTTCTGAAGAGCGGGCACTTGTTAGAGTTTCTCAAGCTGGACACCTAGAATACCTAGTCACTGCTGATAATATTGGACATAAATCCCTGATCATCCTTAGAACGTAGCCCTGGTCAGATAACTGCAGTTGCTGTTATCTATCTTTACCTGTTTGGGTACTTCAGTACCATAAATGGTGCCCCATCCTCTAGCCTGATGGGCCTGTGAATAGGCTACTGGACCCCAATGGGCTGGGAAGGCCTGTCATCTGTGCTTGGTGCTATTCTATGTTGTTAGTATAGCTTGTAGAGTCTAGATTTCTTAATGTATGTATTGGAGTGAAAGCAAGGGTTTAAACTAACAAAAGCAAAGACAATTAGAGTTAATGCTGTTACTTCACTGGGTTTTTCTTTTATAACTAGGGGCAATATGAAACCCTATCAACTCAGTGACATAAAAATAATCCGATAATGTTCAAAGTGTTGGGCACCCTCTAGTGGAAGGAGGTAGATAATGCAAAATGTCAGAATCTGACAGAAATTACATAGCCATAAGGCCTCAATGGAAGTATTATCTTGTAATTTTGGGAGTTTGAAATGTTTGCCGATTTAAATCATTTTTACAAAAGTATTCATCTCTTGCATAAATGATGCATATGACGGTTGGTGATAAGATGTTTATCCATTGGTTGTTTCAGCAGAAGGACAACCAGTCATTCAGGGTTATATAAGCTGTGATTTGTATTGTTTCTGAGCCAGTGAAGAGGGTTGGCTTGTGTTTCTCCAGCACCCTGAGATTGCAATAAGGATAGAATCAGGGTTCTGTTGTGCTAGGCGGTGGCCAGAGACCTCGCTGCAGTTAATACGGTTCAAGTCACAAACCTTATTGCTTTCTGTGTGTAATTTTGCACCCATTCTGAAATGCTAAATACTGCTTTTACCCAACAAGCTTAAATGGGGATTCAGAAGTATGTTTTTGACTGATATTTGAATGTCAAGTGATATTCCATTGATTTGATCCTTAAAATCTCAAGCAATTGCAGCTCGTGTTATGAAAAATAAGTCATTCTTATTTCTTTAGGCAGTCTAGTGAACTGAACAAATTACGTCAGGATTGTGCTAGACTTCTGAATGAACTGACAGAGAAGAACAATAAACTGCAACAGGAGGAACTCCAAAAGAAGAATGCAGAACAAACAGTTAGTCAGCTAAAGGTGATGTTATTTCTGTCTCTCTCTCTGTCTCTGTGAAACAGTGAAAGTTCACCTAGAAAAGGATGCATCAAATGTTACACTTTTAACAAACTTCCTTTTTCTAGGTGAATGTTGACTGTTTTGCACTTTTTAGTAATTAAGAACACTTGTATTTAGTAAAAATGACTTCTAGAGAAAAATGTTCTCTAAAAGAAACTTTTATTACTTAAATCTTTGAACGTATTTGAACAGTCATATTGTAAATGGAATACAATAGTAGCCTGTAGTAACTTACCAGGGTAGCATTTCCTCAATATATGCTTCAAACTATGTAAATGTCATTTTGTTCTTGTGGCTGGAGTAGTTTGCTGAAATATAGATAGATGAAATAGCTTTGGATGTGCCTCTTTTTCCTCCATTATCTTTCTTTGATAGAACAGGGAGCACTTCTTGTCTTTCTGTGGGGTATATATTGAAAAACAAAAATCTGTGAAAAGGAAATTCAAATCAAATCAGTTTGCAGTGAAAATTCATGAATTGCTGCTGCTGGAGTGCAGGGAGGTCTACACTGAATCTCATTTTGGATAGCAAATGCAGATTTACATAGGACCTGACAGTTTTTGATTCTTCCTAAATTTGGAGTGACATTGTCCCCTGTTGGTCATAGAAAAGTGTGTGTCAAAAACATGTGGTCGGGATTTTTCAGTGCTAGAGGTATAAAGCTGTTGAAATAAATTGGGTTGGCCTAGGCTGAAGCTTAAGTGCTGAATGTCTCTGGGGTGGCCTTGCTGTGTTTGAAAGGGTGGAATATATTCTGCCATCTGGATAAAGATTTTGAAACATCACTGCAGTCTGAACTATACTGGAAACTTACACTGGTGTAGCTATGTGTCTCAGGTGTGTGCAAAATCTACACCCTTGAGAGACAGATACAGCTGTGCCAACTTAACCCCGGATATAGACAGTCCTAGGTTGATGGATTTAACTCTAGCAGTGAGAGGATCCCACCTGTTCCTGTAGTGAGTGCCTACACTACATCGACATAGCCTAGAACAGCAGATCTCAATGCAATATGTTACTGTGTTACCACAGTGGTAACTGTGTCACAGAGAGCCAGGGAGGTGGCTGGATTTGGCCTGTAGGGGCTGGGCAGGTGTGTCCTGCTGGGTTGTGGTAGGCTGCCAAGTGTGTTGTGACCTGCAAAAGGTTGAGAGCCATTGGCCTAGAAAGTAGAGATGTGCTCAGTTAAAGAGATCTCCATGGTGACTGAAAGCTGACATTTTTTTTCCTCTCTTCCCTACTCCCACTTTCAACTTGAAGGCCCAACAGCAGGAGGCAGAGAGGAGATGGGAGGAAATCCAGGCCTATCTCAGGAAAAGGATTGCTGAGCATGAAGCAGCGCAACAAGGTGTGAAAAAGTGTTGTTTCCTGTAACTGCCAAAGATGGCTGTCTCCCCCTTCCTGTGTCTGGGGATACTGGGCAAATACCACTGGGCTATAGTTCTAAAGGGGTAGCCGTGTTAGTCTAGTAAAGCAAAAAAAAGCAAGGAGTCTTGTGGCGCTTAAAGACTAACAGATTTATTTATTGCATGAGCTTTTGTGGGAGAAAATCCCACTTCGTAAGATGCTTTGAAGAGGGGGAACTTACAGAATTGGATGAGAATAAATGCAGGGGAGTGTAAGACATGGGATCAGGTCATACTGCAACAGCAAATGAGCATTTGTAGGGATGCAGACTCTGGGGAACAGCACACGGAGGGAGGGTGAAGTCAAATTACCTGTTATAATGTGAAAAGAATCAATAGTCATGATTTAGCCCTGCCTTCGCACAATTTAATTTGCATAGTATTTGAATTTTGGCTGTTTCTCTTTAAGTCTTGATGTCCCATTGATTTTCTTGACGGTCCTCACGCCATAAATAAATGTTAGTCTTTAAGTGCCACAAGACTCCCCCCCCCAAGGCTATAGAAAGTTTAAAGGAAATAGTATCACCTTGAAATACACTAGATTCCTGGGGTGTCTGAGGTGGGTTGCTTTAAGTGTGAAGGGATAAGTTTGAAACTATACCTGTGCTTGTGTAAATAAATGGTGTCTTTTTACCCATTTTCACTGTTCCCTCTAAGCTGTGTGCATGTGCGCGCACACACAGGTCATGAAACCGGCACACACAAAAATTCAATAGTGCTAATAATGGTACTCACAAAGAGAGATTTTTGCACACACAGCCTATGAATAATTAGAGGGAACATTGCCCCGTTTCCCCCAATATATTGCACATTTTAAAAATATTTCATTTAATTACAACCTTCATGTTTCTACTGCAGATGTGCAAAATAAGCTTGTGGCCAAAGACAGTGAAATCCAGAGCCTGCATAGTAAACTTACTGATACAATAGTGTCTAAACAACAGCTGGAGCAAAGGATGTTGCAGTTAATGGACGCTGAACAGAAGAGGGCTGCTGCGGAGGATTCTGTGCAACTGCAAGTGCAGGTACTGCATTAATAGCTGAAGGTCTTCCTCCATGCCTGAATGATGATGATGCTTAACACCTGAATGCAAGAATGCACTTTGTTCCAATAATCAGTTGGCATCCTGTAAAATGAGATGCTCTGATCATTCTATGTTGGTTTCAAGCAAATTGGTTTCTGATATGTGACTATATGGTGTGGAGGGGCAGGCAGTATTCTCTTATGGCACATACTGTACTGTATTCTTGATTTTTTTACTACCAGGAAGGTAGATAACTATAACTGGAAAAAATAATGAATGTGGTTCAGGGGTAAAATTCCTAAAATGAAGCCTGGAAACATTGTGGTGAATAAGAGCAAAAAGAATTAAGCTCTTGAACATCTAAATTTGCTTTTCTTTTTGTGTTCTCTCTGCATAAGGAGCTGATGGAGCAGAAGGAGGCTTTGAAAAATCAGCTTCAGAAGTTTCATTCACAAATGGCTGTCCAGGTATGGCATGTTCTGAGACTGTTCATTATGTCTTGTGGTCACAACTGGTGAATGTTCTTTCAAAACCTAGTTAAATCAATTTGTCTGAATTTAATCTAGATACAGTCCACTGACTCTTGCCATGACTCCTTGGATAATATAATGTGAAGAAATAAACTGTAGAAATAGTGTCCACGACATTCAGTGGCATTGCATAATTTCTTAAATTCAATGACATTTTATGTGGTGACTCGCAGTAGGTAACTCAGAGTAGCTGTCACAAGGTTTGTTTAAGTAGACTGTGCAATGGTATTGAACACTGGTCCCCAGATTTTAGTGCCTCAAAGGCCACAGTCTCATCCAAGTACTTGCTGGCTTCTGGGTTGCAAACACTGAAAAGTTAACTCTCTCCACAGCTTGTTTGTAGAAATCAGCTGACTTAGAAAAGCCCATTTGAACTTTGCCTGGTTTAATGCAGGCATAAATGAAGCAAGAAAAGAGATTCCAAGCACTCTGGCTATGTACAGCTGAGTTATCGAATTTTTGAGTTGTGCAGGGAAAGATTTACACAGTGACCATTTGACCTAACCAACTGCATAACAGGGTTTCATGGAGACAATTGCTCCTGGAGCTAGAACTGATCTTTTAGAAAAATCCCATTTTGTTTTAAAAATAGAGAGTGATGGTGAATCTTCCACCACCTTTGGCACATTGTTCCCAAGGTAATTTGGCCTCATTGTCAAAAATTTGTGCCTTTGTATCTTGTGTGAATTTGTCCAACTTATTGGCAGAAGCTAGACACCCACAAGTGGCTTGAATAGACTGAAGATCACACTGTGACCTGGCACATGAATGAGGGCAGTGGTGGAGAGGTGACAGATTTAGTTGGCTCTTTTGAGGGAGGGAGACTGTAGTGTTGTCTGTCCGTCTGCTCCCTAGTGGGGACCGAGATGGCTTGTGCTAAGGTTGCTCGGGAGACAACCAGAGATCTGTTGGCTCCTGTTTGTCATCATCTTCCTGATGTTGTTCTCTGGTGTCTAATTGGTGTGTTGAAGGTGGGGTGATGGTATTTGTGTGTATTATGATTTTGCTGGGGAAGCTGGATGAGAAGAATCTGTGGTGCTGAGGCACAACATTGTAAGAACCCCCACAATTCCAGGTTCATGTTGCACATCTGCAGTACAAATCCATCCAACTGACTATGAAGCATTTCCCAAAAGCCTTGACTCCGTTTAACTGGCACAGCGATAACCATCACGACCACTCTGGGGAGACAGCGAGAGACCAGGTGGTGCAGTTTCCTCTGAACTGAGACAGGGCCTGGCTGGAGGGCTGGTTTCCAAAGATTCATCAGTGTTTACTAGGGGAAAAGCCACTTGCTTGTCTCATACTGTTCTGTTTTCACATAAAGCCTCTCAAAACCTTTCTTAATGTAGCAATTGATGCACGGTGCAGTGCTTTTGTTCTTACTGCAGCCTGATGCCATAGCCCCTATTTTAGTGCGTCTGTCAATGCGTGTTGGCAAAAGTGGAGTCTACTTATTGTTCCTTAACCCTTGGGCCACTGTGGGCAGGGATTTTGAAATGGTATGAACTCATCCTAATGTTCTTTGGCCAGGAAACATGGAGTATTGGTCTGTGCCAGTTTCAAACATCTGTAAACAAGTTCAGCAACTGCTATTTCTGGGTCACTATAAAAAGGACTTTTTAGTCTTTGCTTTACATTCATCTCTTTTTTTTTCTTTTTCTTTTTCCCCCTCTCTGCAGACCTCTGCTTCAGTCCTGGCAGAAGAACTACAGAAAGTGTAAGCATTCCTTCTTCCATATGCTCCCGAAGAAATGGCTAGCTTTGGTACCCCAGAATATGTAGAAACTCTTCACTTGTGCTCAGCACTGATGAGAGAAATTTGTAAAGGAAACTCCGTCACTCAAGTATTTTACTTTCCATTGTGTGTAATCCTCTTGGAAGCTGTGAAATGTCTTCCTACAGACTTCCCCTTCATGCTCTAGACTTGGATTATGTTGCGTGTGGCTATGTTTACTATGCAGGAGTGAGAGCTACCCCTCTTGTTGAAGTCTGAGCATATGGATCAGTGAAGTTAGTACAGCCTTTAAAATGACATTCTAGGGGATGTGTCCTATGGGGGCGGGGAGCAGGTGTTATGATGCACCAGGCTTGGTACGTGTCTTAAACTCCTGCAAGTTCTAGAGGACTTAAAACAAAAAAATGAAAAACTTTGTCCAAAATACTGTGCCAACATGAATAATTTTCACAGGCCTGATTTTGGGCTGAATATTTCTCTTTTAAGTGTAGCCTAATGCTACTTGCATTTCTAAATGAAAGGCCTTGTTGCAATTCATGTGTGGTTTTTTTTTTCTTGTGCAGAATTGCAGAGAAGGACAAACAGATAAAACAGGTGGAGGAGTCATTAGTGAACGAACATGCTAATCTAACCAGCAAGGAAGAGGAGCTCAAGGTATGGGAAATGCCCATACTAAAGGAAACTGAATGACTAAAGAGCAAGCTTATTACAGAAGCTATAATTTACGAACAGAAACCCACAAAGCTAATGCCTTCCATTCCAATAGTCTGCTTGCATTGAGCTTTTTGTGGGACTGGGGCCCAGATTTGCTGCAGGTGTTACCTGAGTGGGCTAGAGTTTATTTTGCTGCCCTTCTCAGAGCACATGGCAACCCAGACTTCAGCCCCCGAGGATTTAAGCAAGGATTGTACAGGGTCAACCTCCTCAGTCAAGTCCAAGAAGAACAAAATATATAAAATATCATTCTTAAGTACCAACTTTATAAAAATCTTACGCTTAAAAATTAAAAAAAAAAAAAACAAAAAACACCACCAGCAAAACAAAACTACAACATACCATGACTGTCTTGTAATCCTCATAGAAGGTTAGGGTTGGATGGGTTTGCAGGAGGTCATCTAGTTCAGTGGTTTTCAAACATTTTTCCTGAGGACCCGGTTGAAAAACAATTAATTATTTATGCCCATGACCCAACAATTGCATCCTTGAGTAATGCATTCCAGTCTTGTGGTGGCAGCAGCAGAGGGCGCCGTGACCCGGTACCTGAGGGTCTGTGACTCAATACTGGGTCGCAACCCATGGTTTGAAAACCACTGATCTAGTTCAACCTGCTCTTCAAAGCAAGGCCCTAGTAAATCATCCCAGCCATGGCTTTGTGAAGTCAGGCTGTAAAAACATCTAAGGATGCAGGTTCCACCACCTCCCTAGGTCACCCATTCCAGTGTTTTACCACTCTCCTAATGAAAAACATTTTTCTAATAGGCAACCTAGACCTCCCCTGCTGCAACTTGAGATCATTGCTCTTAGTTCTGTCATCTACTACCATTTAAGAACAGCCTAACTCCATCCTCCTGGAAGCTCTCCCCTTTCAGGTAGCTGAAAGCTGCTCTCAGATCCTGCCACATTCTTCTCTTCTGCAGACTACATAAGGCCAGTTTGCCAGCCTCTCTTCATAAGTCATGTGCTTCAGCCCCCTAATCATTTGTAGTGTCTTCCAGGGAAATATTTCCAATTTGTCCACATTCCTTTTG
The DNA here is from genome assembly GCA_007922195.1 of Podocnemis expansa. Taxonomy (NCBI): domain Eukaryota; kingdom Metazoa; phylum Chordata; order Testudines; family Podocnemididae; genus Podocnemis; species Podocnemis expansa. The sequence goes on from ML681997.1 coordinate 4,297,363, forward strand.
TAGTGCAGGGCCCTGTGCTGATTAGAGGGAAATAATCACTTGCCTCATTCTGTGGGCAGTGCTTCTACTAATGTAGCCCAAAATGTTAGTTTGCCTTTTTGGTGACAAGGACACACTATTGACACACAGTGTTTCCTGTCCACTGTAACCCCCAGGTTCTTTTCTGCAGCTCTGTTACCTAGCTAATTGATCCCTAGTCTGTAGCAGTGGATGGGATTCTTCTGTCCTAAGTGCAAGACTCTGCACTTGTCCTTGCTGAACCTCATCAGATTTTCTTTTTCCTTCCAATCCTCCATTTTGTCTAGGTCACTCTGTATCCTGTACTATCCTCCAGTGTTTCTATCATACTCTCCAACTTAGTGTCAACTGTAAATTTGCTGAAGGTGCAATCCCCACCCTCCAGATCATTAATGAAGGTGTTGAACAAAACTGGACCGAGGTCCGCCTTCTGGGGCAATCCACTTGTTAGTGACTGCCAAATAGATATTGAGCCATTGATCATTACCCATTGAGCCTGATGATCTAGCCAGCTTTCTGGCTATCTAGTAGTTGATTCAACCCATACTACTTTAACTTGCTGGCAAGAATACTGTGGGTGACCATATCAAAAGCTTTGCTGGAGATAAGATATACACATCCATTGCTTTCCCCATATGCACAGAGCTGGTCATCTCATTATGGAAGGCAGTCAGGTTGGTTAGGCATGACCTGCCCTTGGTGAATCCATGCTGACTGTTCCTGATCACCTTCCCATTTTCCAACTGCTTTAAAATGGATTCCCTGAGAACCTACTCCAGTTTTTCTGAAGAGTGAGGTGAAGCTGACCTTTCTATAGTTCCCCTGATCCTTTTTGAACACAGGCACTATATTTGTTTTATTCCAATTCTCTGGGACCTCCCCCAGTTGCCATGAGTTTTCAGAGAAAATGACCAAAGGCTTTGCAGTCACATTAGCCAACTCCCTCAGCATGCTTGGATGCAGTGCTTCTGGCCACATGGTCTTGTGTATGTCTAGCCTCTCTAAAGAGTCCTGAACCTGCTCTTTCACTATGAAGGTCTCCTTACCTCCTCCCTGTTCTGTGCTGGCCATTGCAACGGTCTGGGAGCTGATCAAGTCTGTGAAGACAAAAGCAAAAAAAGCTTTCAGTACTTTAGGTTTTATCATGTCATGTGTTACTAGGCTGGTTTCCCTACTCAGTAATTGGCCCACACTTCCCCTGACTACCTTGCTGCTAACATACCTTACCATCGCATACATTATGTTCACTGCTACACACAAACATTTAAGAAAACAAGTTAAATCCAAATATTTCTCTCCCTAGAGAAATGAAGGAAGAAGAAACTCAAGAGTTCCCAAAAGCTTAGGTTTAGTGCACCTGAATCTGCTAGTCTTTGATTACCAAAATCTGGAGTCTGCTGAGTCAGAAGAACTATGACATCTGGTTGTAAAACCTCCAACTGGAATCCATGCAGACTCTTCCTGTTTCTTTGCTGAAATCACTTTTAGCTAGTCAGCTAACTAACCAACCACTTAAATTAATTATATGGATGGGGGAAGTGGGAACTCTGCTGCAAAATGCTCGAGTAAGGAAAACAACTTGTTTTCTGTTCTTGTACTCAGTCCCCCTCCTGGCCCAAGCACAGTTTCTCCTAGTGCCCCATCTCTTTTGCAAGGCACCTACCCTCAGTACATGCCCTCATGGAGTCTGATGTCTGAGTCCAGCAGTACCAGAGTAACAGTTGAGGGAACCTATTCAGCATATCCAAGTCTAGAAACTTCTGGGTTTGTACCTGCAATTTCGCATCTATCTAGCAATAGTGACCCATATCCAATGCATTTGTACCCTCTCCCCATAGAGATACCTTCCTAGTAGCCAGGTGGGTTGCAAAGGCAGATGAGCTTCAAGGAAGTTGGAGATTATTTTTCTGTTAACATCAGTCTCCTCCTAGCAAAAGATTAAGTGTAAACATTTCACTCAATGTTGAATGACTGAAAATGTTTTTAAAATCCAATTAATTTAATCTTTACTCTGTAGGTTGTACAGAATAAGAATTTATCGCTTAAAGCAGACTTGAAAATGTTACAGGCTCGGACAAATGAACAGGTAAAATAATGTTTAACTCATTAAGTGTGGCAGAGTCTGCCACATGTACGTTGGAGTGGTATCTTCGTTTGCAAGTAGCCCTATTGATTTCAATGAAATTTACTCTTGGAATAGTGGAAAAGCATTAAGGCTAAACATCTGGGCTAACTGGTGATGAATTTTGAGAAACTTAACATCTTAGTTTTTTTTTGTTTGTTTTTTAAATCTGCTTATTTAACATCCCAATTACTGGAGTAAATGGCTTTAATTTGTTCTTTATATGGATTATTTGAAATTTTGAAACATATTCCCTGAGGACGCTATGCCCACAATTGTCAGTGCCAATACTCTGATTCCATATGCAATCATGACAAGAATCTAAAGTAAGTGCATGCACACTTTTTCCCAGTTCTAAAAACCAGCCCCTCCTTATTTGGGCCCGATGGCCAGTTATTTAAAGTACATGCAAGTGCTTTACTTGATCATAGTAAGTGTGGGATATCCGAGAGCACTGATGCAGAATGCCAGTTGTTGAATGCATAACATGGAAGATATGAGTTTGCAGCCTTTAAAAATGAGTAAAGATAACATCAGTGCTGCCTTTTTTTTTTTTTTTTTTAAAGGTGCCAGTACTTTCCTTCCCCCAGCGACCCTGCCCTCCCAGCTGGGCAGCGGAAAGGTGCTGGTACTCTGTACCATCACAAAAAGCCCACTGGATAGCATTATTCCTTCACTTGTATTGGAGACTGATATAACGAAAGAATCAGTGAAATTGCCTGTTCTTGCTCGAATGTGGGGTTGATTGAGTCTTATGATGTAATATGTTAAGACTATGCTAATCCTCTTTATATCTAGGTTGCTGCTGCACGTGAGCTGGAGAGGATGCAGAAAAGGTAGATTAAAAAAAATAATTCCAACCAGCTTTTGGTAAACAATTTTTGTAGGTCTTTGTTGATACCTTATTTGAACTGAATTGCTGCTTTTTGTAAGACGGAAGCATTTTTAACTGTGTAATTTACTGTCTCAGTGTTCATATGAAAGATGACAAAATAAGAGTACTTGAAGAGCAGCTACAAGGACAGCTTGCCAAGGTTTCAAACACAAGGGAAGAATGTAAGGTACTGTACTCTACGTATTATACGTAGTAGTAACATTTTTTAGATTGCTGAAAGATTCTGTAACTGTGTTTTTTTAAAAAAAAAAAAAAAAAAAAAAAGGCATTGATTTGCAGCGTGGGGCCGTGTCTTTTCAGCTGTTAAGACTGCAAATAGGAACAGGCGATACTGTTGGCATCCTTTCAGGATGTCACTTTAGAAGCAACAAGCTATGCAACAAGGCTATTGCTTGCATTCCAACACCTGAAATACAGCTGTGTTAAAATCCAGTCATGAAGACTAATATCTCTAAACAGTTAATGAAGTCTCAGAAAGGGAAAGATGTTCAGTAATCACTGCCACATGTTTTTCTCCATTTCATATTTTAAAGGGGTCCTTCTTGCTGTTGGTTCCTACGTGGTTCGGGTTATCATATCTCACTACAGCATATCTTAAAATTTAAATGTAAAAATATCAGATTTATGTTTTTAGCTTAAAACTTGTCCTCTGTAATCTGACAGTTTAGCTCTTGATTAAAGGTGCACCCCTCCAATGTTTGAACTCCTTTTGTGCAAAGCTATGTTTCTGTATTGTGTGTGCACAAGAGCTAACAGCAAAAAACCAATAAAAAAACCCACCGAAACGTCCACACTTCAAGAAGTTGACCCTTATAAACAAGGCCTGCTTCCCATGAAGGGTTTTGATCCTTTCTTTCTAAGATAGGACAGTGCATTTGTTTATCTTCCCAGACAAGGTGAGCTTTGCTGTGAAATGAGACATGACCTCTAAGTATATCCTCTAGGATGCCAAGTTCCAAAGAGGTAGCTGTGTTAGTCTAGTCCATCAAAGCAAACAGAGTATGGTGGTGCTTTCAAAGACTAACAAATTTATTTTTCGCATGAGCTTCTGTGGGAGAGAAGAGTCTCTCCCATGAAAACTAAGGTGATAGATCAATTTTAGCCTTTAAAAGTGCTACCAGCCTCTGCCCCCTCCCCCGATGTAACAGTGCTGTACATTGTTCTTTGCATCAGTGAGGAAAGACACAAATGCGATGAGTAATGAGTTGTGTGAATAGCTGGTTGTCTTGTTTGCTGGAAATTCTTGAGGGTGGGGGGTTTTTCAGGTTAACTTAATGAATTTTTAATTATTTCAGAAAACTGACAACTTAAAGAAATTCATTTGGGATCATATGTTTCATTTAGATTATAAGCGCTTTAAACATTTTTAATTGAAAGCAATTTTGAAACAGTCATTCTGAATCCAATTGGAATGTTCTGACTTTAGAATTTTTTTTCAAATACAACTAATTTGATAAAATACACAAATTTGTGAAATATTCAGGTGTTGTTGAATCTGAATTTTTCACTGGAAAAACTTTGGGCCAAAAAATTTCATTTAACTATAATCACAAACCTTGCTGTTCTTTTTTTGTTATGGTCCCTTCCTGTTTAACTTGACTTGTAAAGCTGTAGCATAGGGGGCCATGTGTTTGTAATCTATAAAATGCCTAGCACATTTTAAGGGTTTCTGAAAATCACAGATAAAAGTGATGGAAACTGGGATCTAAAATACAGGCTGATGGAGCTAAAGGTAGATTTAAAAAAAAAAAAACTACTTCAATGGTGCATTTAGTCCAGCAAAAAAAAAAAAAAAAAAGTCATGTGGCATTTAAAGACTAACAGATTTATTTTTCACATGAGCTTTCGTGGGAGAAAAATCCCACTTCATCAGATGCTTCGATGCAAAGTTCACCCATCTTCGAAGCATCTGACGAAATGGGATCTTCTCCCATGAAAGCTCATGAAAAAAGTAAATGTCAGTCTTTAAGTGCAACACGACTCGTTGTTCGTTTTTTTGTTTTTTTCCCCCCCATGGTGCATAACTGCATTTCCTGCCTCTCCAGCTTGTGGGGGAATATTCAGCAAGTTGTGGATGAATAGTTGTAAAATAAACTAAAGTGCTTAGAAGCCAAGACAGGTTTTATCTAAGCTAATGGGATTTTCAAGATAAGCAGTAAGGGCCCAGCTATAATGTATCTTCAGTACAGTATAGAAGATTGTATTGTTCCCTACATCCATTGTTATCTCCAGAGTCCGTAAAGAAGTACTTCTACTGTTCTGCTCTTCACTGTGTCAAATGGAAGTTCGTATCCCTAAGCTGTACTGAATTGGTGCCAGTGTCCTAGAGAGACGACGTGTCTGTAGAGTTGTCTGTGTAACTGATGGAGAGAAAATGCGTTGGTTAGAAACCTGAGTAGTTCCAGAAATAGCAGTGTAGGCTCAAACTGCTGTCGTCTTTTGAGTTTTTGATTTGCTGGTTAAGAGAGGGTTCTGGTTTTGCCATGATCTAGGTGAGGATGGCTTGTCACCTTCAGTGTGATTTATCAAAGCCAGAAAAGAGACCCACAGTATGATCGCTTGCCTTCCAACACCTGAAGCTGGAAAGTGCAGGAAACAGCAGATGCATCTCTTTTGGCTGTGTTTTAGAGTAGCTTGCAAGCAGCTGGGTGGTGATATTAGAATCTTTGCTTCACAAAATGAGCATTTTGTAAAATCCAGTCATCAAAAATAGGTTGACATGTTGCTAGTAAGTGGTTGGCTACTGGAGGAGAGGCTGGATTTCACTGTTATATACTACATTCAGCATGATCCTGTATCTTGGATTGAGGACTGTTTCTCTTGGCTAGCTAAGGGTGAGAATCCTAATGTTCTGAGGAAGCAAAATAGAGGAAAAAACAATTATTTTCAGTCTTGGTTCTATGATACTGCTTTTTCTTTTTAAAAAAGATGCAGCTTCTCTGTGTATGGTTTATTAAGTGGTTAATGTTACAAAACAAAGTAATTCAGGTTTGCAGTTCTGAACTGATGACTTGCTATCTCATCACTTTTCCTTCCAGAATCTGAAGGATCAAAACAAAGCTTTGCAATCAGAAGTTGAAAACCTGCAGGCTCTCTTGTCAGAGCAGGTACAGTCAATATTTATGGATGTCTTATTGAATAGCCAGTGTTTCTCTTTTAAAGAGTTTTCCTACTGGACCAGGGTCCCTAGGGGAGGTGGTTTAAAACTCGGCTGTTGTGTCCATTGCTTTTAGAGCTCTGGTTTCAATACTGCAAGATGGAAGGTCCTTTGTGCCTCTAACCCTGATGTGTGAGCAGCAGCTTTCAGTCTAGCTGCTGGATATCAAGAATCCAATAGAGATCCTCAGGAGGCCAATAGAGAGTCAAAACCTGGGAACAGATTGCCCGAGCGTTTGACAAGTCAGTCTCATTAGCTAACTATGAGTTGATGAGCCGTGCCATGCCCTCTCCCACTATGATATGTCACTTTCCTCTTGTCTATATGCCACTGATTATCTCAGCAGCCAACAGGGCCTCTTGGAGATCAGACACATCTAGGTTCAAAATCCCTAGGATTTTGGATTATAGCATTTCCTGATGTGTTCATGCCTCCCTTGCTCCACTTTGTATGAAGTGTCTCCTTCCCTAGGGATCCTGATGGTTTCTCAGACATCATCCATTGATCACATTGTATTTTCTAGTCTAAGCTGATGAAGGAATATACTGTTTTCTTGACCAAAGACTTCCTGAGTCTCATGGTGAATGGTACAATTATTAACTGTCTTCTTCCTGGTCTCCGACCCTGGAACACTCCCCCGTGTATCTTATTCCTCACCCACCAGGCAAGCCAATAGTGGCTGCCTGTAGAAAGCACCAGCGAAGGATGTGGCTTTCCCTGTTCACCATAGGTCTTGCTGCCTCAGTTTTGAAATCTATTTGGCTGCAGTTACAGCCGCCATCTGGCAGCTCCTACCTCTGGAATGGCTCCATTGTTCTCAGGGGTGACAGCTGGAGAGTCCCAACTGGTACCTCGGAGCCAGGAGGATCACTGTAGGGTTTTCACCGGCCGTTGGCTGGAGCTAGCTGCTCCTCCTCCCCTGTGGGAGTCATTAAAAAGAGCTGCTGCCACCATGCCCTGCTGTTGGCCATCGCATAGGTGTCAAAGCCCTAGTCCGTTGTGTGGTGCCCCAGCTAGGCATGTTGCTTTGGAAAACATTGAAACTCCAATCTTGATTAGATTAGTGCGGGTGTTCAGATCTATAAGCTGAAAGCTCTGAACCAGGTGCTGATGTCCAGAGCTCCTATTTCTTAGCTAATGTAGTAGCATATGAAAGTTGGACTGGACTAGCACCCCTGTCCTAAAGAGTTCAAATCCTTCTTCCCACTAGCAATATGAGGGGTCCACATAAGAGAACTCATAATTCTTTGACAGATTTAATCCAAAAACTCAGTGTCAAGACAAACAGATGCTAAGCAGTCCCATTTGTTACTAAAAATCTTAAATCAGCATTGATCCAATTGGTGACCAACTCTTTATAATTTAATTCGTAGGCTAGTAAGGAGCTGTTGGAGCAAATGGAGAAGAGGTAAGTGGTTTTCAGTTCTCACCAAGAAAGCTAGAAGGCTAACTGATCCTGGCAGTAAGGGTACTGTTTCTCCCCTGAAAGCCTCATGTAGAGCCAACTGTTCCTTCATGGGGAGAGTCTTGTAATATCTTTGTTTAATTTCTCAGCATTACTGAAAAGGATGAAAAAATAAAGACTGTTGAAGAGTTGCTGGAAGCTGGGCTTATCCAAGTGGCTAATAGGGAGGAAGAACTGAAGGTAAAAACCTCTTCTGCTGGCATTATCCATGGGAAATAGGGATGAGGGTTACTCAGTGATGTGTAGTTTTTAGCACTGGGTCCCCATGTTAAGATTTCAGAATGTTAAGGTGACCTTTTTGAGTCCAAAATGTTGGCCACTTGCTGATAGTATTTTTGTGCACAAGTCTAGAACAGTGTAGTCTTATTGTAGAGGAGTTTGGTCATGTCCTCGTTGTTTAGAAACTAAAACCAGTGCAATCCCAGATTAATTAGTGACAAACATCCATCTAGAAAAAGAAAATTTTTAAACTCTCAGGATTATTACTGCAGCCTCTCACTTTCTACTCTAATGGTGGTTGGATGATGAAATTGTAAACTGATTGAACTTGCTTTTACCGTCCACCAAGAAGTGTTTGTACTTACATAAATGAAAGAATGACTTGGATTGGTGGGAAGCCCAGAAAGCCACAGTGGCAAAAAAACACCACCCAGTTTCACCTGTTGCTGACCAAAAGACTGCCTCTTTCATACAGAACATTAAAATAGGCATGGAGATCTGTGCACTTGTGAGTGACGGGCTCAATGACTGAAACGCCTGTCTAGGAATGAAGCCACCTACTGTGGAAAAAGCTACAGTTTATGCAAAAAGAAACAACCTGGCTGCTAAGCAACCAGAGTTGCTGTGGGCACATCGCCTTATGCTCTTAGCTGCTCCAGCTCCCTGAGAGTTAGTGTCCAGATCAAGGAGTGAAATGCTGGCATTCAGTGTCATTCATTTGAATGCCTTGGCTCTAACTGTCTGAGAGATCTCCAAGGCCTCTCATAGCAGCTGTGCTGCACCGGAATAATGGAAATGTCAGTTAGCGGAGAGAAGTGTCTGACAGGAGAAGCAAGGACTTTCATAGGAGTGGGAACGAAGCCATGGAACTTGATATCAGCGGAAATTGCAATGACTATATTAACGCTCAGGTCAAGCAAAGTTGTGCAATAACATTCCCACAAGAAGTGATTCTGTGCCCACGCACCCTTCCTGTAATTCTTTGCAAGCTCTTTAATGTTACACGCTGAGAAGGAAAAGAGGAGAGACCATCGTTGGTATCCGGATAGTGGCCATATGCAGTGGGTGGTGCCAGTAGAAACGACAAACATGTTGGCTAGCTGTTTTTCAGGGGATCAAAGTTTGATGTGTATTTGAAGGATGTGTAAACTCCAACTCAGGAGAGGCTTGTTTCACAGTAGGAAAATAACAAAGGAAATCTTTTTTAAAGCTAAAATAAAAAATTACTGACTTCACTTAACTTGTAAAATTAAACTAGATAAAACACTCTGTACTGGTAGGGTTTAAGATTAGATCTAGGTGTATCTTCCCCCGCTTTAATTTCTATGCCATTTTAGTGGGATTCAGTTGAATTGTGAAAAATATAAATTATTTGAAGGAGAAAGTAAATGAATTTGACTATAGCCTTTTTTTAAATTCCCCCCACCCCCACCCCTCGCTGTGCTTTTCTTTAAAAGACACTGCGCGCAGAAAATTCATCTGTGAAAAAAGAACTTCAAAATCTGAAAAATCAGCAGTTGGAGCAGGTAATGCTTTAAATCCTCAATTATATTATTTGCAAACTATGTTGAGACCGCTGTTAAGATTTAAGAGTCAAACATTCAAGTTGGGAAATGGTATAATTAAGAATGCCTGTGCAACTTTAATTTGGCCCAATGTGTATGTATTATGAAGAAAAGCTCTGCTTAGCCCAAATGCTTGTTTCTTTCACCAACAGCAGTTGACGCAGTAAGACGCTGTCACCCACCTTGTGTCTCTGCATTATGCAACCATTGACAGTTGCATTATTGTGTACGATATTTTATTGCCCACCTGGGGTCATCGGCACACTTGGAACCTCGAGATCCACTGCGCAGACTTGTGCCAGGTGTTCATATATTTGCAGAGGAGTGGGTGAGACTCAGAAATCTTGGATTCCATTCCAACTTTTGAAGGGGAATGTGCTCTACTGGGTACAGGTTCTTCCATCAGTTGCCCCTATTGTGACCCTCTTATGCCCCAGCTCTTCCAGTTCATTACTGATTTGTTGTTTCTCCCCATCCCTGCTCTTCATACCGGCTCTGTTCACATCACTTAGCCAGTCACAGGTTTCTCGTCCCTGTTTTTTATTTTCCAGCAAGTCCAAGTCACACACCTCTGAATGGTCCTATTCAAACCTCCTTGCCGCACCATTCCCAGTTCTAGTCCTATGTATATACCCCAGTCTCTCCCTCAGAATCTAGAATGGAACCCATGATTCTGGATCTCATCATTCCTCTGATGTCAGCAAACATCTGTGAAACCCACTGGCAAAGTCTCTCTCTAGTCTCCCTCTTGTGCTGGCCTGTGTAGAGGGTGACAGCCTACTACAGCTATCAGTTACTGCATTAGCTCTGGTGGTGGACGTCTGTGACGTTTGATCTAAAGATTTGGAACCTGCTGTTGACTCTCATGGGAGTCCATGTAATGCCAATTAATGCAATTTCAGGGTTTAGTTTCTTTAATGTAAAAAAAATCTAGGAAATTTCACCTACCCCATCTTAAAATATTTAAAGTTGCAAAGCCAAACACTTACGAAATGCCAGAATTAAGTTTACTCAGGCAAGCCTAAATTTGGTCCCCTGGTGCATATGAAATATCTAATTACATGATCACAGCCTTGATGCTCTTCTAATTCATGTGCATGTGTGCACTCAGCAGAGTGCTCTCTTTATTCTTGGGGCTGTTGCAAGAGCCTGCTTACTAGTACCGGATTTCACCCAAGTAGCTCTTGAGAACGCTTTTAATGCAGAAAAAAGTCTCATGGGGGAGCATATGTATATACATTTTCTTACTGATTTTTTGAATTTTGTGAAAGTATGCTATCTATCCTCATTCTCTACTCATTTTAACAACTGTTAAAAGTCAATCTATATGAAAGAATAACAAATCCAGCAGCAAATCCCAGCTTACTTGAACCAGCCAGTTGGCAAAGGAATATCTGTCTCTTGCCTCCCCCCACTATCTTATCTTCCATCTATCAGGCTTTCTCCAAAGCTCAAGGAAGCAGACCATGATCAAAATCTGATGATACTAAATGAGCCCTCTAGGCAGTATATTTCAGTGACAGTATTGTTTTACTACATGAATCAATAAACCTACACGTTTAATAAGCAAAGCGTGACATGCAATTATGCACAGAGTTATTGATTGCATGGGGAATACTATGTCTGAGATCTGCAAAATGGATTGGTGACCTTTCATGTTCTGAGAGCACTAGCCAGAGATTTTGAGTCTGTTTGGTCTGTGGTTGTACAGTGCTTAGCATGATGAGGTCATGGTCCATGATGAGGGCTCCTAGATACTGTGGTGATTCCGATGCTTTAATGGTATGTTGTGACTATAGTTAAAGAAGCAGTTGCTGGGCGTTAACTCTTGAGACACTACCCTTTTTAATAGTTCGCCTGGAACCTTTTTTTCAGGGGTAAGTTTATTCTGGAGTGCACTGCTGCAGCTTTGTTGGGTTTTGTAGTGACATGGACACTAGCCCACTAGGAACCTCCTGAAACACCAGTTCATTTTGTAGCAGCCATTGAACCACCATCATATGATAGTCTTTGGGCTAGTTCAAACCCAGTCTAGATTTAGACCAGCATCCTTGGAGCTGGAAAATCTTTGAGTCCTTTTACCGCTCCCTGTGCTATTTGCTCCGTACCTGTTCCCACTGTCACCATCAGTCAGTTACTTGGAACTCTTCAGTTTTTCTAAACTAATTATTTGTTTTGCTCAGCTCTCCTTTGAATCAATGGTGGAAGAACTTCAGAAAGTGTAAGTAACATTATGAACCTGTTACACCTCTGACCTAAACCTCTTCTCTTGTTTTCCAACTCCTCTGTACTATATTCAGGTATATTTTGCCTCTCCTGAACATTCATCAAGTGGTCAAAGTTTTCATGGCTTTGTGAGCACCAAACTAATGCTTCTGAAAATCTAAGTTCCAAAGGGGCAGCCATCTTAGTTTAGTTCAGTAAAACAAACAAGAGTCCTGTGATACTAACAAAGGAGTCCTGAAGACTAAAAAAATTATTTATTGCATGAGTTTTCATGGGAGAAAATCTTGCTTCATAAGATGCTTTGAAGATGGGGGAACTTACAGAATGGGAGGAAATAAGAAAATCCCACAAAAGCTCATGCAATAAATAAATTAGTCTTTACAAATGGCACCAGACTCCTTGTCTGAGACTCTAGTAATAAATTGTACTAAACAGTCTGGGGCATAGGAGCTGCCTGGAGTAGGACCCACACTAGTTTTCCTAGCCCCTGGCCTTAAGGTTCTAGGCCTATGCTTGGTCACCAGATGCTGGATCATTAGATTATTGGCTGGTTCTTGTTAGTGCATCTGAAAGGGAAGTTGGTTTACATTCTTAAATTTCTAAGTTAAGGAAAACAAAAATACAGCAGTAAATACTTCACTGAAGCATGTTTGCCAGAACTTTGAAATCTGAAGGTAGGCGGGAAGCAGGCTAGGGCTAAAACTATTGATTTAACTAGGTACAGCCAGCTGCACACACAGCTAATTTGTGCAAAGGGAAGCTTGTCTTACGTTGTCCTATCCTACTTCTGCTACCTTGGGTGCATGTATCATACTACTTGTGTTTTAAAATGTGAATCGTAAGCTCATTTGGCCAGACACTTGTGTGACTGATACAGAGAAGGACAGCACCTGGCTCTGTGGGACTATAATAATAATTAATAATAAAGTTACTTACACTAGTTGAAGTAGTGTCTGATGTCTCGTCTCTGTTCCATAATAAGAATCCACGAGAAGGATGGAAAGATAAAATCGGTGGAAGAGCTCCTGGAGGCTGAAGTCCTCAAAGTTGCGAACAAGGAGAAGACTGTTCAGGTACCTATCAAAGTCAAGTTGTTGCTGATCTGTGTCTTTGCCATTAACTTTCATTTATGTGTTCTTGCATTGCATTTTGTAGTATAAACTTGTAGGCTCCATTTTGTGGTGGTGTCTCCATTGTCCAATCCTGTCTGTTTTGTCATTGAAAAGGCTTTCACACAGGAAATAGAGACTCTGAAAGAAGAAATAGGAAATTTCCAGCTTGAGATGGAAAAACAGGTAAAATTCCTTTGAGCCAGAAGTATGAGGCAGCCTTGCAATTGGTCCTTTGCTTACTAGCATTTCTGCTGTAGTATGTCAGCTGTTTTACTGGGGACTGTCACTAGATGAGGCTTGTTATAAGCGAGGCCCTTCATTTCTGGGTTTTTTTTTTTTTTTAAACTTTCCTGGGAGTTTCAGCATTGATTACAAAAATTGGTGAAAATCAGGAGAAAAATTAACTTTATAGTTTTCAGAATAAATGTGGGTTAATATTGAAGAGAGAGGACAGGTTGAAACCTCCAATAAACAGAAAAATGTAGGAGTACTGACTTGACTTCCCGCTCCAACAGGAGAGATGGTTGTTCAATAGCTGGGTGGCCTATGTTTTCAAGCTTCTATCCCCTTCCGAAGGGGGGCAGGAGATGTGGTACTGAGAGGGTGTTTTCTCCCCACTCTGCCTCTGTTAACTGCTTCTGTGTGTGGGCCTGCTGTGGAAGGAGAGATGGCAGATCAGTTACCTGAGCTGTCCAGATATTTAGCTGCCATCTGTTCTTCTGGAGCAAGGGAAAGAACTCCCTGGTGTTCCTCTTGAGCTCAACCAGGTTACTGAGATGCCATTTATCCTACCAGAGCAGGGGATCAGGTCTGGGGAGTTCCGGCCCTTCTTTCATTACGACTCACACTGATCTTTTTATATGCATGCATCTTCCACTGCACAACCTTACTTTTGACAGCCTCACCTTAACGCTTAAGTAATTTATTATTGACATAAACGCATCTTTACTAATGTCATGTATTGAATTTAACTGACATAATTAGTCTCTTCCTGCTCCTTAGTGGTCGAAGCCTCAGGTGAAAATTAAATGAAGAAAAATAGCTTTTGTAAAACCTGTGAATATTTTGGTAGAAGTCTCTATCAACCAAAAATGGCAGCCTTGGTATCAGGTACAAAACTATTGGGTTTTAGAGTACAAAGCAATTTAACAGATGTTTTCCACAGTGACCCCATAACATCTTCAGAGCTATGTGCTTGCTGGTGAGGGAATGACAGGAGCTCTTGTTGCTCAACGCTCTAAACAATAGAGTCACGACACCCTCCAGCGTTCTGTTCCTTTCCGTCTGCAAGCCAGCTTCCTCATGTCCTGCTTCACTTGGTCTACCAGCTAGAAGCTGTGGCCTTAGAATGTTCTTACCCAAACCTTCGTCCTGTCCAATCTTATCCTTCCCCTCTAAAGCCGGAGGGTCTGTGCTCTTCTCCCTTAGCCAGCAGTTGGAAGCAGGTCTTTGCAGTGCAAGTTTTCACTCCATCTACCTGGAGCAGGGAGGCAAAAAAAGTCAATGTCATATTTGCTAGTGCCCCAAGCAATGGGTCTCCTGCTCCTTTTAGGAGACCATTTTACAGGCAGCTTGCTCCATTTTGCTGTCTGGAAGTTGCTTAATATTTTGCCTGTAGTCTATTTTATTTTTACTTGATTTCAGTCTGCTGTTCTTAGTTATGCCTCAATGCTCTATCCCACTTTCCTCCAGGGGTTGTCACTTTAGGCAAAGATGTACACTTTTTTTTTTTTTAACCTAATCTTGTCTCCTAACGCAATCCATCCTGTTCCCGATGGTCGCTCTGTGTTTCCCCTGGGTTCCCTGCTAGTATGCTCGGAATTGAACATAGGCAACTGTTGACTTGTGAGGGCCACACAGGAAATCTGCTCTTTGAAGTGCTGCTCCAAGAGGTGACTGCTCCGCTTGGGCAGCCTCAGCTTCCGTTAGCAGTGCATTGTGGGGGACTCTGAGATCAGCGGTGAACTGTTGGAGCATTAGCAGAGCACTCACTGAATGCTTTCTGCTAGTCAGTCCATGCTAGCAACAAAATGACTGACACCCCCACAGTGCTCAGCTCTGATGCCCCAAGCAGTAACTAGTTCCCTGGTAAACTGTTTGTTTGAAGCATGTGCGGGTATAGGCATGAGTGGTTCTTAAAGTGGAACAAACTTTATCGTGATGGGTTTCTCTGATGCAGACAAGGCCTTGGAAGCAATTCGGGTTATAGGGCAACACCGGAGCAGTATACTACTTCCTGGAGTTGATGGGCTTGTGCTGTTGAGATTCCTGACAAATTTTTGCTAAGACCATAGACTAGTAGCCTGCTGTCTTTAAATAGAATTCAAAAGAAAAAAATATTCCAGGTAAACCTTGTCATCTTCATCCTCCCATGAAAATTAAATACTCTATTTGACATTGTCCTTAAAACAAAGACTTAAAGGGGTACTGTCAGTCTGGAAATCCTATTTAAAAATCTTACTTGTGTTAAGATCTAAATTATTAAGAGATCCTCTGTTCTGAGCTTCACATAGAATGCATAGTGAAACAGAATGGATGTATTTTTGGCTCAGCGTTTTACCTCTGGTTCACATATGCTGGTCCAGGGCTCGAGTGCTTTTGTTTCTCACACTACAGAGGAGGTCCTAAATCATTACTCGAAGGGTGTAAATGATAGCGTTCGGGTTTGTAACTCTTCCCCTCAGACCTGTCTTCTGGGCTTAAACTACTAGTGACCTTTTGAACTATCTTTAATGGCCTTGTTTTCCCAAACTGTTTTTAATAGTTGCCTGTTTGTTTATCTGTAAATACTGGACTTTGATGTGACTAGTCCACTCTCATGGGAGTGATTTAAGTACCGAATGTTGTCTCTAGGTGTTGATCGCTTCACAAGTCAAGGACTTTCAGAATCTGTAAGTACTGTTGCTGATTGAAACATCTAATCTCTTCCATGGTGCCCTTTTCCATTTCCTTGCTCCAATTTGTTTTAAGAACATCTTGGCTTCTCTGATGGCCCTTCTGTGGTCTGTGTGAAAAGAGTTGTTAGTGGGTAAGCATCCTCGTTATAAATGCCATTGCTGTAGGTGAGCTGTTTGTTGAGGTCTCCAAGCAGGTTGTTGGGTGTTCAGTGGGCATAGAGATCCAACTTCTTTTCAGGTGATACATCCAGGTCAGAGTTGAGCAATGTGGGAACTTCACACTGCTACTGTTTTTGTACTTACGTGGAGAGATGAGATTAAAATCTCCTTGCCTATTAATTTAGCCTCTTTCACGGAGAGAGGGGAAATATCTTTTAGATACAAGAAAATATTGCAGGGATTCGCTACACATCATCAGTGCAGTATTTTGATATGCTTTGTTTTAATAAGCTGTAGCATTGATTAAATGCACCTTCAAGCTCTTAACTAAAGTGGAATGAAATGGAAGTGTTCATACTCCTCTTTGGCTAGCATTGTGAAGCCTTTGGTCACACAGCCTGCTTTTGTTTGTGAGACACTCACTGAAAAGTTTCTTTTCTGACAGACAAAACACTTTTTTTGTGCATAATGGTACAGGTTGAAGGGGACGGAAGAGCAGATGAAAGCAATGGAGGCCTTGCTGGAGGAAAAGGAGAAAGATATTGCTAAGAAAGGAGAGAGGTTGCAGGTATATGTACATTTTTTACTGCCCAGGGAAGTGTCTGGTGTGGTAACTGTGAACAGAGAATTTACATGCACGCTTAAATCTTCTTTTTGTATCCAGAGTCAACAAGACACAATTGCCCACTTAACCAGTAAAGTGCAAGCGCTAGAGCAACAGAACTTGGAGCAGATACAGCAGGTATGGCTTCTGGAGCAGAGTGACCTGGTGGTGTCTTTGGCTTTTGGCGAAGGCCTGCACCATCTCTGTGGGCCCCTTGTTGCCTGACATGGCATTACGGGTGTACTCTGCCTTCATTTCTCCCAATTGGGGCAGTGACAGGTTCTTTTCACAGCCCCAGGAGCCAACACACACTAACGAAACAGGACATTTCCTTTTACGAAGCTTTCAGCAAGTTCAGTAAACAGTTCATAAGGTCCTCACCTCACCTGGATCAGAACTCCTAGATTAAAAAGTATAAAACACAAAGCTTCTTAGGTTAGTTTCCTAGGGCCTGAGGAAAACCGCTAGCTTGCCTGCCTTCTAGTTCCAATAAATGTCCCTCTCTTATTCAGCTTCCTGTTCTTTTTAAGTAGCTCAGCCCTAGGATGAGGCAGGGCCGCACTGATTGCACCCCAGTCTGGCCCTTAAAGGTATAGTCTACACCTTCACACTTCTTCTGAACTGACAATTGCTTTTTGCTTATACCCATAGTTTGAGAGGATTGGCCCTGCTTTCACTTAGGGTATGACTTTAAAAAACAAAACACACTATTCAGGGCTTGTGTATACTCAAAAGATAATTTGTTTTAAGGTAAGTGTGAATTTAAAACAAACAGGGAGTTCCGTGGCACTTCAAGACTAACAAATTGATTGCATGAGCTTTTGTGGGAGAAAAATCCCACTTCATCAGATGCATTGAAGATGGAGGGAACTTGCAAATTTCCCCCATCTTCAAAGCATCTGATGAGGTGGGATTTTCTTCCACGAAAGCTCATGCAATAAATTTGTCTTTAAGTGCCCCAGGACTTCTTGTCTGTTTTACTGAACTGGACTAAGATGGCTGTCCCTTTGGAATTTGTGAATTTAAAGTGCAATATCTATCTTTGCAACAGCTCCATATGTGGACAAGCCCTTGGTTATACCAGTGCAAAAGGCTGCATGGACATGCCTACTTTGGTTGGGACTGGCTTGTTGTGGCTCAGTTTGAATTAAGACCAGGCTAAAGCTACAAAAGTAGCAAAAAACTGAGGGAGTTTCTTACACTCAAGGGGAAGACCAGTGGTGGTAACAGTGGTCTGAAACCTTTGAAGTCTGTGATCTTTATCACAGTCCTCTGCCATTTGGCACCTCAAGGAGCTGTGTGTGCGGACATCATGGTGCAGAGTTAGTGCAGACAGCCTGCCTTTAAGTGTCTCAGACTGATATCAGTGTGGTATCTATGCTCTGTCTTGCATCTACTTCTTGGGTGCGCCTAAAGCTCTGGCCTAGAGTCATGAGTGGCCCTCCCCACACACCTTTGGTTTATCCCAGAAATTTGCTTTTCCATGTATAGGATGCCAAAAGAGTGGGGTGAGGGGTAGATTGGTGAACTTTGCGGTGCTGAAATCTTGGCTCATTTTTCTGAGGATCAGAGGTTGTGCCCAATGCACATTGTTTGTCTCAGTCCTGTAGCCAGGGAGGAATTGATCCCATAGGTGGTTGGAGGTGATACAGGGTTGGCGAGTTAAATCTGTGCGAGTTGGCATCAGTTGTGTGGGTGTGGTGTTTTTTGTTTGTTGTTTTTTATTTGATGTTGTGCAGTTTTGGAGCAATACAGCCTTTTAAACTCAATTGACCTATAAATGTTCGGTCATTCCTAGAGAAGTGACACTTCATCCTCTGTAGCACTTTGAGATCTATTGACGCAAAGCACCAGAGAAGAGCTAGATATAACTTATTATGAAGAATATAACTGTTCACTGATGGTCTTCACTGTGCTGTCAGGATGGGTCTGAATGTCTCCGTTATTTGTTAGGTATCTGCTGTGTCGCAAGTCCAGGAACTGGAGAGCCTGTAAGTATGTCTAGCTGTATCTTCTCAAATGTTCTCTCCTACACCTGTTGATTTTTGTGCTGTGCTTTATCTTAAATTGAGATGTGTGTGACTTCACTGTGGTTTGCCTAGGTTTCCGAGTCTGAGGTGCAGCATCTATACAGCTTATTTGAGCCCAAATCTGCTGACCTCCCATTATGAGGCTTGCTGCTTTGGGTTGTGTAGAAGTACCCAGTCAGGCGGCAAGCTGCTAAACAGCAAGTGATACTGATGACTAATTTACCTCCATATGACTCCTCCACTTGATTTGCAAGGAAACATGTTTTCCGTTGTTTTGATTTCATGCTATTTGTCTGCCAGTGCTGGGTGCATGTATTTGGCACTATGAAAGACGGTTGCTTTGAAAGTCCTTAGTTTAGATAGCTTGGTGTGCTGGTCTGGAGAAAACTTATAAACTGTTATGTCAAAAGGGACCCCTGTGATCAGCTGGTCTGCCCGACTGTATAACTCAGGCCATGGTGACTGCAATGAAGAATCCATTGCAGTGGTTGGTCATGTTCATGCCTGCTCAGCCCAGTTAGAGATGGTCACCTTCCCCACTTATGAAACAACATAGACTCTGAGGTCAGAAGGGACCAATATGATCATGTAGTCTGACCTGCACAATACTCCTGCAATAAACCTCTAACCTGTCACTGAGTTTAAGTTCTGAAATCATGAGTTAAAGACTTTAAGGTACAGAGAATCCACTAGCAAGTGAGCCATGCTGTGTGCTATGGTGGAGGGTGAAAAAACTCCAGAGCTCTAGTCAATCTGCCCCTGGGGGAAAATCCTCGGCCGTGTGACTCAGGTGTGATTCTGACTACAGTACTTGAGGGCCCAACCCGGGTTTCTCAGTTGAAAAGGCAAAATACATGCTTAATTCGTTGAGGGAGCCAGCTGGAGGGTTGGTTTATGGGGGTTTATAATCTTTTCCCTGTTTGTTTGAATGCTATGTAGGGTGATGGTGACCCAATAAATTTGATAAGGAGTCCTGTGACACTTTTAAAGACTAACAGATTTATTTATCGCATGAGCTTTCTCCCATGAAAGCTCATGTGATAAATAAATTTGTTAGTCTTTAAAAGTGCCACAGGACTCTTTTTTTCCTGCTGAACTAGACTAACATGACAGCCCTTGGGAACTTCCCAATAAACTTGCTATTTGGTGACATGTGAAATAAGTTGGTACCTTCAGGCCAGTTTTTAGTCGGCTGGTGTCTACAGTATCACAGCTGGTGCTGTTTTTGTCTGTCTTGGCACAGAGGCCATGAATTACATGTATGTGGTGACCACTTCTTACCAAGGTGTTCCCTCCATATTAACCTTGCTTGACAGCTGTTTGTCGTGTGTATGCTGTAAATGTACAGGCTTAATTTCTTGACTGTCATCCATTAGCACCCCAGAATCTTATCCACAGTGATATTTATTTTTTTAGTCAAAGCTCTTTCTGATT
Organism: Podocnemis expansa; assembly: GCA_007922195.1. Taxonomy (NCBI): domain Eukaryota; kingdom Metazoa; phylum Chordata; order Testudines; family Podocnemididae; genus Podocnemis; species Podocnemis expansa. The sequence continues at coordinate 4,317,266 of ML681997.1, forward strand.
TCCTGAATGACCTTCACAGATTGAAGGAGAAAGAGCAAGAGATGAAGATAATAGAGGCTGTGTTAGAAGAAAGGGAGAGAGAAATTACCAGCAAAGTAAAGCAGTTACAGGTGAGGGGTTAATGGAAAAGAAGTGTCCCAGGCAGTACTGTCCTGGATGACAAAGAAGAGGGCATGGGTGTGAAGGTAACGTTATATCCTCTCTGTTTATACAGGAAACACAAGAAGAAAATGAAGTATTTAAAGTACAAATCCAAGAATTAAAGCAAGAGAACTGTACACAGGTATGGCTTCTGCTTAGACTTTGATGACTGGCATTGAGGGGCACTCTGCTGGGCATATACATTGCAGGCTGATCCCCATTCTTTAGCAGCTACATTGATCATGGAGCAATTTAAAGACATGTTAGGGAAACATCTAACTAGGACTGTTTCCAGTTGCTAAGAATCTGGTCCCTCTCCCTCCTGTTCCCCCTTATTTCATGCTTCTATATCTTTGTTGCAGTCTTGGTAACCCTGACACATTGCTCTCATGCTTCATGTTTCCTAACCTTTAGGCCATGTGTCTCCATTGGCAGTCTTCTGGCCAAAGACGACTTGGCAGGGTTCCCTTGGAGCCTGTTAATGTTGCTGCTTGGTCTGGCAGGGAGTGCTGGTGAGCAGAACAAGGCACCAGCACTCCCAGCTGCTGTTGTGAATCTGGTTTTAAGGCATTTCTGATCTGTTTATAGGCATCTCAGGCTGTCCGAAGCGAAGAGCTGCTTCAAATGTAAGTGTTGCTGGTAATTTCTGTATTACTTGTGACTTGCGTTATTGCATGAAATGCTCATCCCTGATACAAACCAAATGCTTTTCAAAAGCATCAAGTGTGTGAGTGAGAAATAGCCAGCGCTAAACTAGGTGTCTGGTTAACTGGAGCTTCGCGGCTATAACTCTGAATTGCTGTTAGCTCAGGTGTCCTGCAAACTCTGAATCTCCCATGGTGTACGTTCAGGGCAAACTGTTTCTTAGCATTTATAATTGTATCTGCTTAAGGTTAATGGGTTAATTTTACACACCTAATGGCTGTGATTTAAAATTGATTAGGATTCCAAGTGAAGCGAATTTTTATCTCTCTGCTTCCCAGTGAATTCTTGTGCATGTCATGAAACAGCCTGTATGGCTTAAACATCTGCTTGGGGAAGCACTCAGGGATGGTAGGGTGTCACAAGCTAAAAGTGAAGCATGTTGAAAGAACCGTGTACAAGGTTCCCGGCCCCTGCTTGCAGTGTGCATAATGGTATTTTACTCTTGCTCTCATGCATTAAAATGTGCCAGTTTTTTCTCTGTTTAGTTTACAATCACTTAAATACTGCTGAATACTTTGCACTGGGCTTTACAGACCTAGTCAGACATGCTCCCTATTCCAGAAAGCTTACAGTCTAAAATAAGATGTCACACATTTGTTGCAGAAGGGGAGGAAGTAGGTAAGTATGGGTAAGCTATTAAAAGTGTCTGTGGGAGGAGTGATTTGCAGGTAAAGAGAAAGAGGGGTATAATGAAGTGCAAAATCTGAAGGGAGAATTAAAATGAGTAGCAAGGAAAAAGGATTGGGAGCGAGAGCCAAGATGTTAAATCATCATGCCCCTGTAAGAGGACTAAGTGTTTGAAAGTGAGTGTGTTTATTCAGTGAGTAATGCATAATCATAACTCTGTGCAAGGCATGTGGATCTCTCTAAAATTGCCAGGTTTTGCACACTGGCCACTGTCCGAAACGGGCTACTGCACTGTCAGGACCACGAGCCTGACCTGGTGTGGTGGATGTTGTGTTCTTAATAGAAATTAGCTTTACTATCTAAAATGTAGAGAATTCTTCTATGGGTGTGATGCCAAGTGGCTTACCTACGCCTTACACCAGGGTGAGCAGAGGGCTTTGCTGTACCACGTGGGCCTCAAATCAATAGAAAGCAAATATGTTGTCAAGTTAATGAGCCCCGTCTTGCGCACAGGTTACATTTAATCTAGCTTCACTACAGGCAAAGTAGGAGTGGGAGAAAACCTCAATATTTCACTTTGAAGTAGCTTGCATGTGAAGATTTCCAAACTCTTGTGTGTCTGTTCTGTCAATTCAGCATTGCAGGAAAAGAGAGAGAAATCACCAGTCTCCGAAATGAGCTAGGCTCTCTACAAAATGCTGTCGAACAACAGAGAAAAAAGAACAATGTAAGTAAATTCTTCAAAAACTCCAGAGTCTTTCTGTGTGCACAAAACTAAACAGCACCCAATATTCTGCTAACATTGAAAACAACCCCTACTCTATAGGCCAGTACCAGGCTGTGTGTTCACTTACACACCTTATATTTTTCCTGGGGGAGCAGCTGCTATAAGAATCCCTTGGTTTGCCAAACACTTGAGTTTTGTTGTTAAATTTCTACCTTCTCTTAATCCCCAAGGCAGGTGAAATTGCTGGAGAGCAAGAGCTAATGGCATTTTCATAAACTTAAATTCAGCTTGGTTAACTGTCCTCTCAAACTTAGAAAACTGTGGGAGGACTGTTGCCTTTGTGTGGACAGCACAGAAGGACAATACTTTCAGGACTCAAATCTGGCTCTTCCCACTGCTAAAAATTTCTAATCTCAATTCTTATAGTGAAGGGCAGTAAGTGTCCCTTCTACTGCAGCCATTGGTGATTGTTCCAATCATCAGCTGGTGGACAAAGCAAAGCAATAGCCTCATTCTCATACTAAGCATTAACCAACCTCCTGCATTGCTTCTGCAGCATGCATAATCTGTGCCAGGCTGGAGAACAAGAATGTGAATCCCATGCTGGCACGGGAGAAGGATATTATGAGTGTCTTAATAGGAGAAAATGAATATATAAACATTGACTGATCCCAGCAGATCAATGCTACTTATAAAGCAAAACCATATGTAAGAATCAATGATGCATGTTCATCAAGAACATTCTGGCTGCCTGATACAGAGGGGATGCCTATAACACAAGAAAATCCTAAGAGAACTTGCTAACTAATCCATGGTGAGCAGCAGCATGTTTTGAAAGCAAAGCCAGATATGGTGGGGATTGACCAATGAACATGTGTTCTCAAAGAATAGTCACTATCGGAAAGTAAATTATCTTGGCTCTTGTGTACCTGTGCTCATGTTCTCTGGAATAGCAGGTGTACGTGTCGTTTCCCTACACATGTAAGTTTAGTTAATGCCAATAGGAGAAAACAATTTTTTATTCAGAGGTTCACATTCCACATTTTACCCAAGATGTGCTTACTTTTCTGGAACTACTACTTTCTGGTAGGGGTATTCTGGCCACAGAAGCAGTGATGCAAAAATATCGATGGATTTCATGATGCTTGTGTAGTAACTAAATGCAGCACTCAGACCAGCAGTTTGCTGAGGAATTACTGTTAATTTTGAGGGCTGGGAAAGGCTAGTTCCTGAGTACCAACAGTCTTTTCCCTTCAAACCTGGCAAACCTTCCCAGGTAATGGAGGTGCAATGTTTTGTCTTCAAATCAAGTTAGTTAATTACCTCAAATTTCTAACTGTGAAATATCTCTATTTTGCAGTGTGTATGAAAACGGCCATAGTGGGTTAGGTCTATCTAGACCTGTATCCTGTCTTTTGACAGTGGCTATGTTTGATGACCTTCCTGCTAAAGAATTAGGAGCACAACAAATTGCTGAATCTTTTTCAGGCAGCTTGAGAATATGCTCGTTACTCTGGCAAAGCAGCCGACTTTTGAAAGGCGGGGGGAGGTGAAGATTAGAAATAAGCCTGAGGTCTCTCTAATTCCATCTGGTGAGGACAAACTGTGTGTGTTGTACTGCAAAACAAGGCCCTGATCCCTCACTTAGGCACAAGGAGTCTATTGAGAATCAGGATTTAAGGATATATGCTTCCATGTATATTTGAGTCATTCTAAATTATGCAGCTCCACATGCCTTAAGCTCTGTTTTGTAACCTGTGGTTTGGTGTCTGTGTTCCTCACTTTTGAGTACTTTTCCTGTTTCTTCTCACAAGTGCAGTCTAAGTGCAGGCGTTGCCCACACAGCAATAATGTGCTTGTAATACAATAACACCTGGGACAATTCTGAGTACATGGACAGGTGTGTGTGTGGGAAATTGGCATTTTTCGTTCTTCATTCAAACTTTTAAACATCACACTTGTTTTTGCTAGTGTATATCATCTTACTCAGCAAAACCATCTTGCAGTAACCAGCATTTAAATGCAAATTACAGAGTGTAATGCAAAATATACCTCTGAAATAAAAGGCGAAACCGTTTGAATATTAGATGAACTGAAATAATTCTTTCTAAAAATGATTAGGACCTTCGGGAGAAAAACTGGAAAGCAATGGAAGCATTGGCATCAACTGAAAAATTGCTGCAGGAGAAAGTGAACAAGACTGCCAAGGTTGTAATGTTAACCGGTAGAAACAATGCATTCAACTAGAATCAAATCTGCAGCTAATTTTTTTTAATTCAAATTGAAGCATTTAACTTTTACTGCAATTTAAAAAGTCTGTTTGGAATGCGCTTTCATGTACTCTCACCTCTGCTTCTATCTGTTGTCTTTAAATTACTTTTGTTTACTTTGTAGGTATGCTGATTTTGTTTTTGGTTGCATAATTATTAGAATCATTGTGCTTGTGCTGAAAGCGAGACCTCAATCCTTATGCCTCAACTGTTTTCAGTGGGCACAGTGGCCTTTCTTTTTGGGCTCAGGCTGAATAAGCTCACTGAGTAATGGATGGGAATGGGTGGATTGTTCTTTAAAACCTCAGTGAAAAATCGTGTGGTCTGATTTAGTGGAAAATTCATATTCTTGAGAGCACAGGAATCTGAAATCCCCACTGAAACACACATTCAGAGTGAAAATGGGGCATCGTGGATGGATTGTTCTCAATCTGAAAGAAAACTTGGGCTGAGATTCATGAAGTGTCAAAACAGTAAAAGTGCTGTTCCTTAAAAAGAGAAAAAGGCGGCGGTGGGAGATGGGGCAAGGGCCAGCTAGCTGGAGGACGAGGGGAAATAGGATTGAATCTCAGATGTTTCAAAAGAAATCTGCATGCTTTTTGCCGAGTTTAGCATTCTGACAGATGTGCTTGTGTAGCTCCTTCCTGCTATGTTTAATTGCCATGGTTTAATCTGAAGATTTTTGATGAAACAGGCCCTTGCTTATCAGGGAAGCCTATACTGCCAAAAACTAACATTGAATTTAACACTGTCGCTTCATGGTCTCATGTCTCTCCCATCTGGATCTTAAACTGCTAAGGCTGCAGATGTCAGTTTCAGCTAAGTAACTGTGGAGTAGGAGACTCAGTAACTAGTGTGTCAAATTTAAAAGAAAGCAAATAGCATTAGTGAGGAATGTCTTGTGAAACCTGCCTTGAGCACAATTGGTACAGCCTTCCTTATTTCAAAAATACATCCAAAGATCATGAGTAAAGAGGAGTATGTTAACGGACTGGCAAAGCATCCAGACAGACTCATCCGTTACAGATATGGCAACCAAACTTTTTTTCATAGATGGTCCTTTTTAATGTAAATACACTCTAAAATAATACTGTGTTCTGTCACTGGACTTAGATGGCCACAAATTGTAAAACACACACAAAAAGGCAAAGGAAGTGTATGGAATCTCAACCAGCAATAATTATTTTCGATTTCTTCCAGGGTTCTGAGAGAAAAAAGGGAGGGCAGAGCTACCTCTTAATAGTAAAATAAAATCTAGAAAAGAAAACATTACTTTCTTGGCCTGGTTCAAATGTACATTAACACATTTTCCTGTTTGGCTTTAATTCTAAATTAGGAAATTCTTCTGAGATGACTTAAAAAAAAATAGTATCGATCATACCAATATGGATTCTTTCTACTTTCCAGTTTCTAATTTTTTACTAGTAAAATGTCACAATTTTTATTACTGCTTGGAAGTATCAACATAATCTGAGGATGCATTTTCTCTTCACAGTGTAGTCCATGTTCTGATAGGGTGACTTGAGCGGTCTTAGAAAATTCCATGGAAAGCTTTAGATTGGAGAATAATTTTATGCAAGTCAAAAAAAACACAATCATAAACAATGTGAAGACTGAGTTGTGAAGCAATTCATCATAAGAAAAATGCTGGTGCTTGCTATTTGAAATTATGGAGCCTGTTAGTTTAAAACAAAACCCTGGCTTAGATGTGCTATTTCAGGCCTAGAAAAGGCTATTCTCATGGCGATGAGCTTTATTACTTGCTTCATGAGAGCCATTCTCTCTCAATGCAGGAGAAGCAGCAGTACATGGAGGCTGCAGAGATGGAAACTAGAGAATTGCTGCAGAAATTGTTTCCCAAAGTGTCTCTTCCTTCCAACTTGGTAAGACAAACTAGTATGTATGTGCCATTGAAGTTAATCCTTTAGACTCTTGACTTACCTGGTAACAGGTGGTGTGCACAGCATGTCAGGTTGTTTCCCTCATGCTGCTTCCCTAGGGTCTGTTTCTCTCACCTGTTTTATGTCTTTTCATTTACCAAGATTGCAACCTTCTTGGGTCAGGTACTTGTCTATTGTCTATCACAGTGGGCCACGATATCTTACTAGAGCTTTTTTAGGCTGTACTACAGAAGAGATGATTACTGGTTTGACTTCCCAGATGGGCTGACCACCAACAGCTCCCTCTAACAGGCCTTTTTTTAGGCTGTTTCTAAAGTAGTTTTCAAACCAGAGAGGAAAATGGTTTGAGTCCAGAATGTTTTCAAACAGACTAAAAAGCAGTGTGCTTGATTCTGAGATTCAGCCACAGTGTGTTGAGTCTGTGAAGCATGGGACTATATTTTGTTTTAAAATCTTAGAAGTGTTTTCATTTTAAACACTTGAAGACTGCATAGTTCTGACCTTTATTTATAAATTTTACATCTAGCTCACATAAGAGTATTCACACCAGTCTTCTGTAGCCACTTTCCTGGTGAGGTCTTTGCATCTGTGTGGCAAGAGCCAGTTTAATGTATGGGGATCTTGAAAAATGTTGCATTTTTGGTCCTCAGAAATACCTGTTGCAACACCCTAGTACTTACAGATGACATAAATACACGTTTTGTAACCTATCATTTTATAGCATGTCACACTATCAGAGACTCTTAACTGTCAGGTTGGTTTAAGTGCACAAAACTGGCTATGCAGCCTCTCTTCAAAGAGGCGATGCGGTTTAGAGATTCCGGTGTACTGAGTGGAAATCCACACCACAATTTAAGTTAGGAAACAAGTGTTACTGAAATTAGCGTCTTGTTCATATTTTAAATTGGAGGTGGTTTTAATTGTATGCATTTTTCCTAACAGAGCCACAGTGAATGGATACATGGTTTTGAAAAGACAGCAAGGGAATATTTAAGAGAGACCTCAGGGTCAGAGGAAGTTAAGGTCAGTAAAAACAGGATAAAATATCTTGTGCATGCCATACATCTTCTGTTTTAAATTAGCAAATTGCTTGTGAGGTTCAAGTCAGATACCAAACTGCATGAGAGGTGATATCCCTATTGATGTCAAGGAAACATCTATAATGAAGGGACCTGAACAGTTTATAAAAAGGCAAATGAAAGTCTTGTAAAGTTGTGAAAGTGATATTACGTAATGATGATGTGAAAAGAACAGGTGGTCCTTTGAGAGCATGTCTGTGTGAATTCTGTCACTGGAGCACATGTGCCCCCTGTCCGTGACATCAGATTTTTCTGGCCATCAAGGTCTGTTGGAGCTACACCTGCCCTGTAGTATGCTTGTATCCCACCCACCCTGATGCAGGATGGGCTCAGTGGGCACAGCTGTCCTTCAGATCATTCTTTTACTTCCTATGGCAGGGACCTGGAATGCCAGCTGTGCCTCTCTGCTCTTCCAGGCTTTCTTAAGGGGTGGAATCCTCTGGACATGCTTGGTGAAGGGGTTGAGTGATGTTTGGGCCCTTCATGCCTTTGGGTGTAGTCTGTGTGTGTGTGTGTGTGAGCAGATCTATGGGAACAGGTGAGTTCCCAACGGACACTGGTGGGCCAGAAGAACTGATTTCATGTTGTGTGGGGCCCACGTGCACCAAGACTGGAATCTGTGTGGATGACAAACCTCAAAGGGTCACAGTTACCAAAAGGCAGGTTAACCATTCTTAAGTGGCTTCCAATTAAACTTCCCCTCCTTCTCATGACTGTGCCATGTCATGATGTTAAGAAACATTGCCTCCTTATCAGCTGCACAGTGAAGCACAGCACCAGCTGTCTTTCGTTCTGTTTTTAGAGAAAACTGCTTGCACCTCTAGCTCTTGATTAACTTAAGTCAGACATCTACAACACACTTCATTATAACCCAGTGTACTGGAACACTTTATGCAGTGTGTAGTTCCATTCTTCTAAAACCAGTTTATGTTCATATGCCAGGCACAGCATTCCCAGACTCCCTGGTATATTAAAACACTTTCATTAGATCTGCCCTGCTGGAGTACATGAGGCTTACCTCTTGTTTTCTGTGGCACCCCAATAATTTATAATTAGAGATTGAAGTTATGTAGGAAGAACTGAAGTTGAATGTTGTATGTGATTTCATTTGAATGTTTCCCTTTTTCATGCTGTTGGAGGATAAAGTCCCGTAAATATGCATCACCTGGGGCTTGATAGTTACATTAGATGATTAATCACAGAACATAAATCTGTGACAATTGATGCAAAATGTATGGCATTTCATCCGTTTCTCTCCCTCCTTTTTTTTTTTTTTACAGGTGATGGAGCAGAAGCTGAAGGAGGCTGAGGATATACATATAATGTTACAGCTAGAGTGTGAGAAGTACAAGGCAGTCCTTGCAGAGACGGTAGGGAGCCATGTCACTTTCAACCAATGACACTGCAAGCTATATATCTTCCTATCATGAAACTAACTAAAATCCTGTGTTAGGAGGGGATTTTACAAAGACTACAGCGGAGTGTGGAAGAGGAGGAGAGCAAATGGAAAATAAAAATTGATGAGTCACAGAAGGAACTTAGACAGGTATTTGTAAAGATCTGTCTCTCAAACCTTTTTCATTTCTTTTGGTATTTTTATGTATGGTTTATAGTAACACCAGAATATTTTGCAGGCCTCATTTGGTGATTACCTAGCCATTGTTTCTTTGTAAAGTTTAATCAGGTGTAATAAAATACCCCATATCTCTGTGCAATATCATCCTGTCTTTGGTGAGACACCTTTGTGCCCTGAGGACATTAGGAAAGTGTCTTAAATTTATGGTGTAAGTCCTTAAAGTAGTAAGGCCAAATAAAAAAAAAATTATACTCTTGCCTTTTATCTCAAAGGAACTCAAATGATTTAACAAAACACCAAACTACTATAGTGAAATCCTTTTTTGCTACTGCTGCTGTGATGCAGCTTTTTAATTGCACAATAACATTGCATAGCAGATATGACCGGAAGCTGAGACTGGCGTTTCCAACCAACCCCAGGTGTCTCATTGACATGCCCTTGGGTCTGAATTCTTCTGCCCCAATAAATGACTGACTGTATTTAGACTTCTGTTTTCTCATTCTCAATTTGGATTACACCATGAGTTTACACTGAACAGGGTGGTGGTGTCAAGTTTAACAGTAGATTCATAACCATTCCTCTAAAGCTGTGGAAACATGACTGAAAAAGCCATAATGAGGATTAATTACTGTCATCTGCAAGTCTCCTTTGTTTCAAAAAAAAAAAAAAAAGGATCAATTTATGGCATGAGTAGAACTTGCAACTGTTGTACACTTCCTTCCCTATCTCAGAATTAAAATAGGTCAGACCAATTTTTCAAAAAGAAATTATTTCTAAATTACTTGTAGGCTGAGAATTTGAAAGCCCAGGGTATCAACCAGGAGCAAGTGGGTATATAGCTAAATATAAACCCCTTGTTGAAAAGGTTTATAACAGGCTGACATATCTTTAACTATAGATGAACAACCATCTGCTGCCATAATACAGATTTTTAATATGGCTACATCTGCAGGGTTTAGCTATTGATAGCTTATGAATAGACACTATCTCCCTATTAAGCAAACATGAAGGATAGTTGCCTTTAGTATGAATAATAGAGATCTGGTTTAGCATTTGTCTAATAAATCTCTTGTTTATGTGGAATCTATATATCTGGGGCCAAGGATTGATGGGGAGGCACTCACATTTGTGGTCCTTGAATATACCCAAGACTTGGACTGTTTTGTAAAACATGTACTGTGTATTAATGTGGCTCTGATAACCTTTAATTGTATATTCATCTGTATTGAAAACTGCAGATGCGCTCTTCAGTCAGTTCGTTGGAGAATGAGGTAGAGAGATTAAAGGAAGAAATCAAAGAAGCTGAAACTGTACGTTTAAACATTTCATGCCTGTGAAGCTTTGCATTAGATAATGTACAAAACTTAGTTCCCAAAAAGTTTCAGGTTTTAAAAGTGACTTCTTTTTACACAAGCAGGCCAGTTTTGTATTGTAGATCATGATGTATTTTAGACTCAACCCTAAAACCTTCAGGCCAAACTATTGAAGGAGTGGGTGCCTGGAGTCTGGCTCCGAAGGTAGATTTTTATCTCCATAAATGACCTGATTTCTCCATACACGTTGAGCCACCTGCTCAAGTTAGTAGGCACTGGTGGGTGTTCACCACCTATGGCAGTGGTTTCCAACCTGTGGCCCAAAAGTGGGGGTTTCAAAGTGGCGTGCTGTTCCCCTCCCACCAGCTGCAGAAGTTTGTCACTGCCTAAGGACCCAGGTGGAGCACGTTGCTGTGGGGTTACAAGACTGGTGCAGGTTCCTTGCTGCAGCTAAGGGGATTGGGAGATTAAACCCCCCTCATCCCCCTTGTTGCAAACTGGAGCAACTGCCGTGGGACTTAGGTGGAGCACATGGAGCTACAGTACTTGTAGTTTCCCTACTGCAGCCAGGAGGCAGGGAGATTAGAGAGGAGGCAGCCTGCTTGCTGAACTCTTTTTGCATTTGGCTGCAGTGGTGGGAAAGGAAGGGGCTGTTTAGAGGCCTTTCAGGGTTGTAAAAATATCTCTGGCCCTTGAGCCAGGTCAGGAACTACTGACTTATGGTGATCAGGCCTCTTATGAATGTCCCTCAATCTAATCTTAAGAGAAGAATTTCAGGCAAACACTTCAAGAACCTTAGACTTTTTGTAGTGCTTGAAGATCAAATAAATCTTAAGATTTAGGCAAAGCTAGATTTTAGTTGCCCAACTTGTTCAGCTGCAAGGTTTGAGAATATAACCCATTGCTTTATATTCAAGAGTAATGTTTGACATGAGAACAATAGCCATGAATTGGCACAGTTGGAGCCTGTGTATGTTAACTCTGTTTTCCTGCTTCTAGCTTAAAAAAGAGAGAGAACATTTGGAAAGTGAACTAGAAAAGGCAGAAATAGAGCGATCCACTTACGTTTCAGAAGTCAGAGAGGTAAATGTGACAAAACTACATTCTTTTTGCTTTTTCTGTGGCAGTATGTCAGCTGGCACATAATGCTAGAGTGCTTAATTGTCAGAGTTGAGGAGTTGGTGCTTGTGAATTTTGGGTAGATGAACACTAATGACTGAGCAGAAGAAAAACAGACATCATAAAGAGAAATCTTAAACTCTAAACTTCATTTCAGCTGAAAGATCTGTTGACTGAATTGCAGAAAAAACTTGATGATTCATATTCTGAAGCAGTAAGACAGAATGAAGAGTTAAATTTGGTAAGAAATGTGTTCTCCAGTGGGCACAAACCACACTTCAGTGAAGAAACCATTCCAAATCCTGTCTGTCTGTCTAACCTCTTCAGCTTGGTATTTTTGTCCATTGCAATATCGTTTTTGTAGTATGACTTTCACAGTTTGTCTTTCTCTGCTCCTAACTTCTTTAGAAAAGGTTAGGCCTTTAGATTTTAATAAACTTTTTCAGGATCAGTTTTCCTGTAATGCAGACAAACCAGTGTAACTGCAGGTATGATGCTTTGACTTACCCAAAATGTGTGCATGCCAATTGTATTTACTCAGAGAATACACTTTGGTCTTTCTTCCAAGAGATCTAGACAAATCTTGATTTCTAAGAACCACATCAACAACTGCAGCTTCCTCCCCAGAGAGCAAACAAGTTCATTAATGCTATGCAAACTGCCAAACAGTTGGTGGAAACAGATTGAAAACATGTCTGAAAAAGTGACCATTAATTGTTGTTGAGAGAAGGGCACATCTTTAACAGAGCTGTTACAAATACTTATGGATTCACTATTTCTTCTCTGCAGATAAGATGGCCTGAATATTGGTAGCAACATTCACCCCTCAGTCTGTAGTTCAAAATCCCATCTCCCTAGCAAGATAGCCTAACGTCTGCAGACCAGTTGTGCTGTAGTGGTTAGGTCTGTAGTCTTCCTGCTGCTTCTTTGTGTGTGATGAGGTTGCAGACTGACTTTACTTTTCACATGTGAAATATCCAGGAACAGTCTACAGCAGGGGTTCTCAGCCCCTGTTAATGTGATGTGGTTGGGAGGGCTCCCAACTGCATGCAACATAGGGACATGCCCCTTACACAGCCCTTCGCACCTGAGCCTCCCTCACTGCCGAGCTTCCTCCCTGGAGCCAGCACTTCCAGTAGTGGATGAAATCTTAGGGGCCCTCACCACCAGAACCCTGCCTCAACAGGCAGTTTTGGCAGTGGGAAGCTCAGATGACAGCCTCTGCAAAACAGAGCAGCACGGCACAGTTCTGGCGGTGGCTCTCACACAGTTCCTCTGCTGCTACAGAAAGCTGCTGCCACTTAGACTTTTGGTGGCAGTTCTTAAAGGGCCAGCAGCCCGCTGCTGCAGCTCTTCTCGCCGCTGTAAGGGTTTCTTTCAGTGGCATAGGCGAGCTTTTGGGTGCAGGCTGATTTCACATGACACACAGCTGCTGGGCTGTGCCACACTTTAGTGTCACAACGCAGCAGTTGAGAACCACTGGTCTACAGGTTGAATGGGTTTGAAGCAGGCAAGAGTTTGATATTTCACTCTCTCCCCCTCAAAGTGCAGTGTTGGTTAATCTTCAAGGTAAACTGAGAGCACAAAGAAGGGGAAATTTCAAAGCCTCCTTTAGACTAATGACTGTTCCCCAGGAGCAGGGAAAGAATCCCCCTCTGGTAGAGAGGGAACCAGGAGTCCGCCAGACCAGCACTTAAAGGCTTCTAGTGAACTTGCCCCCTTGAAGATTGTGAGTTGAGTGTTACAGCCATAGTCCTGGAGGAGCTGACATGTAGCATCGAAGCCCAATACAAATAATAAGAGTTGATCCTTAAAATGACAGTCATTCTTTAGATGCTGGACTTCGGTGCAGCCAACACAAAGAAATTATTCTTCTTGACTAAAACAGTTTAGTTGTCTAAGTAGTAAAGTCTAAACACAGCCAATGTTTTACTGTACTCCTATTGAGGGTGATAAACCATTAGGCGTGACATGAGCATGCTGGTGTAGTAAACATGCTTCTAATGAGTGGCTGCTGTGCTGAGATGACAAATACAATCTGCAGTCTATTGCACAGTGAATTCTAGTAGCAAGGTGGCAATCTGGTCTGAGCCAGTAGTAATATATGGTGGAAATATACTGAGCTCTGGATGTTTGTGAATTAAGTCAACCTTTTTTGATCAGTGAAATAGGAACATTTGTAGAAAGGTTTACATAAACTTAGTGATACTAATTTTCTTATGGGCATCGCAGTTTAAAGTTGAAATCATGAGCAGTTGTCATGCTGATTCTAACCCCACCTCTATCTCTGTAGCTTTTATTCCTTGCATTTGACTTTGCAGACAATATCTCCTCCTTCACATTCTTTGTAAATCTTGTAACACCTGTTGACTAATCACCTATGTGTAGTTATTAGTAATTTCTTTACTTCTGCAATTAGTGATGCACTGGATTAATTCAAGAGCAATGTAAATTAAGTAGAAAAGAGCCTTACTGTTTGTTTCTATCTTACAGCTGAAAACACAGTTAAACGAAACACTAGCAAAGCTTAAAATTGATCAAAGTGAGAGGCAGAAAGTGGCTGGCGACTTGCCTAAGGTAAGGGGAGCTGTTGAATAGATGCAGATACTCAGATGGTATAAAAGCTTGATTTTTAATCAGATGCTAATGATATCTGGAGATCCCTTGTGCTAAATAAAGGCAGACTGTAGAATTAGGAGCTGAATGCTTGCACAGTGGGATTGGGTGAGAACTCTAGGGTCTGAATTTTGATTTCCAGTCAGTGGTAATTTGTATTGTCTAGACTAGAGTGGACATGCTGTCTAAGATGCATATCTTTTTCCTTGAGTAGAGAATGGGGTTGGAGGAAAACTGCTCAAAGGTTTGTAGTCAGTGATTGCTCTGCTTAAAACTGTACTCTGTTCATTAGAGTTCATGCTGATGAAAGCACGGTAGGCATGCACTAAACAGTAGCCATTATCAGTAATGAGTTTGGCAGGCAGGCATATACACATACAGAACATAAAGATCCTTGCCCTAAAGGGCTCACAATTTAAGACAAGAGACAATAGATGGATTCAGGCAGATGGCAGAGTTTGTGAACTCAATGGGACAACACCAGAGAGCAAGGACAGCACCAGAGCCAAATTGTTAGGGGTTTGGTAGGCATCCTGGGTAAAGTGAGCTGTAGAGTGTTTTGAAGGACCAGGCGGAGGTAGCTTTGCAGATGTTTATGAAGAGCTTCTCCCAAGCGTTAGAGGCAGCATGGGTGAGAAACAAAGGTGCTTGTTTGAGAACTTAACAAATGGTGGCGGAAGCTGAGTGCAACATCTTGATGGTGAATGTTAGGCCTTGAAAATGAAGACAAGGAGTTCAGAGGTGGGGCTCCTGGTCAGAATGGTGGGCTGGGAAACCAATCTGTGCAGCAGCATGCCAAATGGCAATGAGCAGGGCAAGATAGCATTTGCCAAGGCTGCAAGGAAGTATGGTGTGGTAATTGAGATGGAAGCTTGGGTAGGAGTTTTAGCTGAGTGGGTGGATAGGAAAGGCTGTATCTTAGGGAAAAATTGGCAAGATTTAGACATTGCCTGGCTTTGAGAACTTAGAGGTTTGAGTTGAAGATGACACCCAGGTTTTGGTCTAAGTGACAGGCAGGATGGTGGTAGCAGTGTTCCCACTGGTGGAGAGGAGGGGGCAGGGAGGCTTTTGTGTAGGAAGGCTGAGAGCTCTGTTTTAGCCATGTTGACCTTTAGGTGAGGGCCAGACATCTGTGAGGAGATGTCTGTAGTTTGTGTATTTAGAGGTATGTCTGCACACTGGAATTACTGGATGGGTGGACATTGCAGTGGGAGAGTGGGGCAGAAGATGGGCAGTTCCCCTTTCTGGGTGCAGGGATACACCACAAATAAGGGTGTGGGTGTGTGTGGGTGTGTAATATACAGGGGTTGATGTAATTTTTCAGGTCAGGTTTGCAAATGAGTACCAGCAGAACTGCTTTAGTACTCAAGATGGGGCAGGCGAATGTGATCTATGAGCCCTAGTCCCAGTGCAGAGCCAGAAGCAGAGCAGGAGAATCCGACTGCCACCCAGATTTTTGCATGGAGCAGGAGCCAGGAGGGTGAAGGGGAGGGACTGTTGCTCAGAGCTACTGGTGTGGCTTACCTAGTTAGTTCTGTCCTACAGTTATGCACCTGCGTGTTTGTGGCCACTCTTAAGTGTGCATTTTAAATGCTGGGCTGTGCATGAATATGAGTGAGTACCACTTACATATGTATGTGCATGAACATTGTATGGGAGCTGCACTGAGGAATTCTCATGTTAATAGCAATATAACCAGGCCAGCCTAGATGATTTTTAGTGTTTTAATATAAATGGCAGGTAACTGAATGAGGTTTCAGATGCTTATCAAAGTTAGTCTTTCACATGAAACTCTCTGCGGTTGAACTTTTCCCTCATGTCCTGGCACAAGGCTATTAAAATTTCCACTTGCGTAGTTTTCAAATGTAACCAGGTTGACTTGCAAAATACCAGAGTGTAAGAAGACATGTCAGCCCAAATGAATGGGTTAGTCCCCTGAGTGAACGTAGCATAGAACTGATTTTATCCAGGACGCTTATGTTCTGTGAGTCCAACAGTAGTAGTTAACAGGTGGTTTGCTTTTCATCTTTTAATTTCTGCCTCTGTTCTCCCCCTACAGGCCCAAGAGTCACTGGCATCTCTTGAGAGAGAAATAGAAAAAGCTTCTGGGGATGCCAACGTTATTGAGAACAGTGATATTTGCTCAGAGCCAGTGAGTATTTTCTTTGAGTCCATCTCCCAGGCTAATTCAAATTTTATGCAAGGTGTTAACTCTGCAAAATGGGCTTATAGCTACATAACATAAAATATTCCACTGATGCTGAAATCAGACCAGGAGGGTTCCCTAGCATCAGAAAATGTCAGGAGTGCTTCCTTCGTGAGCTGTGTCCTCTCAGTGCTCAGGATCACAAGAGTTTTTATATTTGGGCTCAGCCAGCATTTCCACTGCGGCTCCATTGTCTTTCCGGTTCAGCTTTGGGATTGGAGAGAGGATTGACTCTTGAGATGATATGGTTTTCAAAATGGAAATAAAAATGGCTTGGTCCTTTGGGTCTAGGCAAGAGGGAAGAGTTTTAACAACACTTTTTCCTCATTAAAAGAAACTGAAATAGTCTTCCTGTAACCAAAAGTACCTTTACACTGACAGTGGTAAATTTGTTGCTTTCAGATCAATTTTTCCAGGTCAACTAAGCAGCCAGTAAAGAAGTGCTCCGTCAATCCAGAAAGTGATCTAATAAACCAATCCCCTCAAGTGGCTCAATGGGAACACGTTTCCTGTTGGTGCAGCACGGTAGAGACGGTGTGCTAAAGGGGAATTATAAAGTCAGCAAGAGTTATGCAAGCTACTCTGCATAGCTTTTGTAGCTCCTGTTGACTGCTGCCAGATTTCAACACCAGTGTAGACCTGTCCTAAACAACCTGCAAACACGAAGCATTTGATGGGCAGCTTGAAGTGTGCAATTCTGTGTGGAAGCTGGCACCTTGTCTTGCTCAGAATTGCAACACAGAAGTTTAATCCCTTCAGTCAGAGTCATGCCAACCAGAGAGAGGAGCACGTCAGCTCACTGAAAGTGTCTTGGTTTTGCTTTAGATGGCAGTTTCCCACAGGAGCGTGATCTGGTGGGCCACAGAATCTTATTGGTGTGCATTTCATTGGCTGCAGAATCTTATTGGTCTGCATTTCAATCAGCAATAGCCAGAGAAACACTTTGTGGCAGGTTGGCAGCTTTCTGAAGTGGGTAGATATTTTGTGAATCTTGTCCACAATAGCTGTAAATTGAAAGATCCCGTGGCTGTCCATGCAAATGTAGGCAAAAGAGCTAAAACCTGTCAGGAGATGTCTCCTTCAGCTTTCCAGTGTTCAGTGGTGAAATTATGGGAACTAATGAGCCAGCGATTTGATGCTTTTTTTATGAGAAGGATGGAAGGAATATTCTACTTGGACGTGGATGAGGGAGCTGCAAATGTTGATGGCAAAAGCAATTTCATTGACTCACTTTTATCTTCAGTAACAAAATAAACTTCAAAGCCTGAAATATCACAAAACAAATGAGGAGTCCTGTGGTACTTTTAAAGACTAACAAATGTATATATTGCATGAGCTTCTGTGGGAGAAAAATGTATTGCAAATCTCTGCACAGCATTATAGAAAAATCCTTGCTCTGCAGTTAGAAGAAATGACCAGCCATCTGGAAAGCAGTCTGTTGTATCACAAGCTATGGTGCCAGGAGCCAAAGATACATGAAGTTATTCAAGTGTTAGGACCGGCAAGTTCCCTTGTGATTAAGGATATGATTTAGTCATGGATTGCATGACTTTCTGGGACTTCTGAGTCAGGGCTGGAGCGGCTGTCAGCCTGGTACCGCTGGCAGGCAGCTGATTGGCAGGGGTGGCCTACTGGAGCAGCTCGAAGCCCCATCAGCTCTGCCTGCTCTTCCACTCCCCCCCCCCCCCCCCCCCCGATATTTTTAGTAAAGACAGCAAGCAGCCACAGTTTGTGTAAATCTTTTTTTTATTGCTCACAACCTGTCCCATACTTGTGACAGAATCTTAACCTACATTTGTGATATACAAAGTTGGCCACATTTGTGTCCCGCTGGCACATGCAGTTAGGGTGATGAAGTGATGGCCAGAGTTGCTGTAGTTCTCTGGTTGTGCCAGATGACTTTACCAAAGTGGTCCTGGGGCTTGTGACAACTTATGCCTGTCCTCTGCGTTGCTGTTGTGATGGCCTCGATCTTGGCTCAGCACTGAGTATTGAACCGCGAGTCCCCAGAGCTGAAAGGATGAATCACTAGAACTTGAATTGGAGGGAGAACTTGAAGATTTGGATCTTCTCTGAATCATAACACTGGACAGCATGTCACATGTTTGCACCATGGTTTGTCTCCCTTGAAGAGCTCTGTGTGCTGTACACTTTCTCTGGAAACACTTCAGGTGTCCATGTCATGTAATGTGCAAACCCAGAGTTAATGTAACACACGGCTTGGGGTGTCAAACAAGTCAGGAGATGCAGTTGTGTTCCACACAGCAACCATAACTGGCAGTTGGACTGGTGTGGGATCCATGCTCAGTCAATTCTGAATTAGGGTTGACTAACAAAAAAATGTGGTGACTTGTGACCCACTGCACATTTAAACTCGTTGCTTTATAATGTTGTAAAACCCAACTAATGTGGCTACCCAGCTGGCTGGAAAGACAACACCAAGTGCTAGAGGTGTGCCAAGCTGGAATTTGGTGATGACTTTTCATAGTGCACAAACATCTGGATGCTTCCTTACCTCGTGACTAAACACACTTCAAAGCACTGTTGCAGTCTTAGCCATTTCTCATCTCTGAACCCAAATGTAAAACTTTCTTCAGCTCTAAGCACTTGAGGTGCCTTGTCTAGTCAATGTGACTGAAATTAAGCAATGGGTTTTGCTGTCCAGACAGGAAGATGAGTTGCAGCCGCACACAAGATGGGAGTTTTCTACAGCTCCCCTTCAAACATGTTTATCTGAGGTCTTAGAGAGGTGTACTGGAGGCAAACAGTGCTTCCCTATCTGTCCAGGGAGAGCTGAGGACAGGGGTTTTTGGTGGTATGCTGTGGGAGGCCTGCAATGAGGGACTGGTCTACTTGTGAGTTGTGGAGAAAGTCACTCACTGGTGGTGGACACGCCAGTCTGAACTTGAGTGGGGGGAGTGAGTATTGTAGCCTTGAAACTGCACAATTGGCAAAAAGCAGCCTTGGCAGTGGCGTTTGGGTCCAATTCAAAGTGGGGGGATTGAGAGTTGGTCCCAACGTGTTTGGTATAATATAGCCAGTCCAGATTAGTGCAACTAAATTACACGGTGAATGTGAAAGGAATTGAGTGGAAGCAGAAACAAGAGAACAAGTGAGAGGAGAGTTGTCTACCAGAGGAGAAGAGGTGCAAGAGCAAAGAGACGCCTTTGTCTACTTCGTCTGTTATAAGAAAGGAGCAGTCCCCGTTGTTAGTTGTGTAATCTGTGTGTTGTGCTCTTGTATGCAGCTATCAGTTAATACTGTAGTTGATTAATTAGCTAGATTGCAAGTGTGTTAAACACTTCAGATAATGCTCGGGGTCAACGGACATAGATTTAACTGTCTGATCATAGTGGCTACTTGATTTAATATAGATTCCCAGTTACTTTTATGGTGGTGAAACATGTTTGTAAAGCTGAGTCTGCAAACATAGCTCAGCCCCTGTATCTTAGGTTATTTGGGAATCACAATAAGGCTGGTAAGTTTGATTTAGTGTCCTTCATCTGTTTTTTTTGATGCATGCAACCATAATCTTAGCCAAAAGGGGGTACATTTTTTTTCCCATGATCACATTCCACTTTTTAAGATGACTAGTATTTTGGGCAAGCTGTTTGCTAAAGTTATATTTTAAAGACTTTATTACAAAAATTTTATTCTCTACAGGGGCATCAAACATGCAGTCTGACCACCTCTTCCATCTGGCCTGTGTCTGCTCTCTGCAGGACCACACTTTTTTTTCTGACAGAGGGAGAGAGTGTGTGGTCTTGCATACCCAGTGCTATGCAAGTTATATGAGTGTCAGGAGTGCTGGGTATGTGAGATTGTGCTCCATGAGACCACACAGTCCCTTCCTAACAGAGACAGAAATGTGGTATCCGTGATGCCACGACGGTGCCCTAATATTTCAATTTATGTTATGTATGGCCTTACGTCAAGTACATTTAAGTCAAATCTGGTCTGTCATAGCACATGAGTATGACACCCCTGCTCTAGTAGATTTAGTGGTGGTTGAACTAGTTCTGATAATGTAGGAAGAGGACTTCCTAGAAACTGCATCTTAACATTCACCATCTCTAAAAGTAGTTCTGTCCAAACTTGTAACTTTTTCTGTAACTGTCAGGAAGGGTTTTTCAAAGGTGATGATCTAACTGTTTCCACTGAAATCGATGGCAAAACTGCTAATGATAGAGTGGGAGCAAAGTTCAAAGAATACTGAATACTTCCAAAAACTTCACCCAGGTGGTGCCTTTCTGATTGCAACCGAGTGTTGGAATAACAACAGATCTGAAGTTAGGGGTCTTTTTAGCTGTGGATACTTACAAATGAAAGCTCCCACTCTGTGTCCCAGCTCTAGAACTTATTTAGGAGAATGGAAATAGTAAAATCATTTTTTTTGTATGATAGGCTTACATGATACTTTCACCATAGGGTAATAAATATTTGCTGTATAAATATGGTTTTATATCATGTTTTGGTTCTAAATTTACCTGAGCAGATTTGACTTATGTGATGCAAACTAAATGGATAGTGATGTTCAGAAACTGAGGGCTTGTCATCTCTGTGCAAAATATGAATTTTGGATAAATGAACAGTGGTGGCACTCCTTTGAATGCAGCAGGAGTGACCTTTTCCTAAGTCAGAGTCCTCTCTTTGAGTGTCTTATTGGCTCTATGTTAATGTTGTGTGAATGACACAGAGGGGATAATGAGGCTGGCCATGGATTCTACCTAGCACTGGACTAAGACATGGCCTGGGTGGGAGAGCAGCCAGCTGGCCACCGGCTGTGCAGCTGTTCTGAGCCGGAGGGGGAGTACTGTCTCCTCTGTGTGAATGGCGAAAGTGAGCTTGCTGATGCTTGGCCAGCTTTCTGCTTGTGGGACTAGAATTGTGTCTGCAGCAAATAAAAGCCACAGCTTTATGCCCAAGGATATGACCTCTCCCCAATATATGCTGCTAATTTAAAGATCCACATGGCAACCAAACAAGTAAAATGCACTGATGCTTTGTACTGTGAGGATCCAAGCTTGTGTGGTCAGGCAGGAGGACACAGCCTACTGTGAACTAGACAGCTATTTCCCCTGCATCTTCCACCATTACTAGTGGCCTGTCAGTTGGAATCACAACTGTAAGGAGCTCCTCCAGACCACAGGCTTGGTCCTCCTGGGCACAATTAGATACCAACCCACTTGTCTCACTCCACACAGCGCCCACCATCACGGTGCATTGTCTGCTGCTCACCGTGTGATCTCAGCACCTATATTCATGCCTGAGCATATCCTGTACTCTGATCAGCCATTCAGTCAGACCTGCAGGATATTTGGTGTGAAGCTGCCAGCAGTTAGACATGGACCAACTGCAGTGACCACAATACCAGCGTAAATCCAAAATCAGTGAACAGTGGATCCTTCTTTCCTCCCATGGTCTCTGTGTGGAGATACTCCTGTGGTTGTCAGAGGTGCATGGTGTGTACCTCGGTGTAAAATGCTGTCATTTTGGACTGAGGCTCTAGTTCTAATTGCTGAGTAATCAGACTGTAAACGAGCTTTCTAATTGTTTTATCTCTCTTGTTTCAGGAGCTGACTGAGAAGAGGCTAAACCTAGCAGTGAGTCTAAACCAGGACATAGAACACCTCAAGAAATTGCTTGTATCAATAACCCAAATGCTCTCGAAGGGAAGAGAACACTATCAGCTAGTAGGTAGGGACTGGATGCTGTTTAGCTGGAACCAGAGGTGTGTCGTCACTGCAGTAAACACTACGACTGGTTCATATCAACGGACTTGGGCTGCAGGGCTGTAAAACTGCAGTGTAGATGTGTGGACTGGGGCTAGGTCCTGGACTCTGGGACCCGCAAGTGGGGAAGTCTCGGACCCTGGACTCCAGCCTGAGGCTGGATGTTAAGACAGCAGTTTGGTAGCTCCGTGAGCCAGAGTCAGCCTACGTGGGCCAGCTGCAGATGTCTTATTGTAGTGTAGATGCTCCCAGTTTCTCTCTCTGACTTCCTGTCATTCTCTAAATTCCTACCAGTTGGGTTTGAAGAAGTCTGGTGTCTGTTAACTCTGTTTTAGAGCAGTAGTTCTCAGCCACTGGGTCAGGACACATTACTGTGTCGCCATACATCAGGAAGTGTGTTGCGGAGAGACAGGGAGATGGCTGGATTTAGATGGGGGAGATGGGGCTGATGGGTCCTGTGGGGTCATGACACGCTGCCAAGTGTGTTGAGACCCACAAACGGTTGAAAATTGCTCTTTTAGAGAGAGGTTCTACCAAAAGTTTCTAAGGGGTTATCAGACTCCTCCTCTTTCCTTTCTGCATCCCTCTTCCATTCGGCCTTCTCAGTTCTCAGGTTTCCCTCCCTTTTTCTACATCGGAGGGCTCACTGTTGGCTATGACTTGACAATGACACCCCACTTTCCACTGCCTCTGTTGACAGATGCTTATCTTTCCATGCAGCAGTCTTCCAGGTCTTGTTTGCCTCCGTAGTTCCTGCTGCACTAACAAATAAATCCTGTTTGCCGTTTCCTTTTAAAAGTGCAAAGGCTAGTACACGCTGTCGGCTGTTTGGAATGGGTATAAAAACAAGCGAGTGAGATTTACTGAGTGCTCAGTGGGAGTATGGAACACTCACCGTGATAGGAAATACCTTAAGCTTTGGGCTGGGGGCACAGGATGTTTTGTTTTTGAGTTACTGGGTTTGCACACTGTAATTTAGAGCTGCTGTTTAAAATCCCAGGTCCTTCTATAGCTGACTGACCTGTTAAATTTCCTGAGCTGATAGAAGGTTGGACAAGCCTCGTGCTTGAGCCTTCTCCCAGAAAGCCCTGGGACTTGACAGCTGAAAGTGAAATGGAGGGCTGGGAAAGCTGCCATCTGAATGGGAAAAGCTGTTAGAGCAGGGCAAATGGGGATTGAGGTTGGTTTAAGAATTAGGCATTGAAGTTCTTTGGTCACGAGCACAGGGGTGTTCAGTAAAGTTAGTGTTTGAGCTTTCCCACCTATCTATCTAGAATAGACCCTTGCTTCTTCCTTGTTTGAGCGTATATATACACTGGGCGCTTCACTGGGCTCCATGAATTGATGCAGCATGGTCAATTGAGAGGCAGTGGGAACCTACATAATCAATCCTGGAAGCGCTCTCTGGTTGACGCAGTAAATCCTCTCCCCCTTTATAGTTGCAGTGTCAACTGGAGGGTGTCTCCCAAGGAGACGCTGTGGTAAGGGAATGTTAGTAAGTTGATGGGAGATACTAATTAGCTTGTGTAACTCCCGTTGACAGCTCTGGCAGCGTAGACCAGTCCTTAGTTTCCACGGTTTTATCTCACTGGCATCTGTCTTCTGAGGGGTCAGGAAACTCAAGTTTCTCAAGACCTGCTGCCACCTTGGGTAACGAGACACTGTAAACATCTCCCCAACCATTAGACTTCAGCATCTTCTGCTGTTCTGGACTTCCTCCCTGAGGTGGCCACTAGCCCAGCCTTCGAATGGCCTATTCCACTACTGTGTTCGCTGTAGGTGAATTTCTCTGAGCAGTAATTCTTTATAAACTCCTTGGCTTCAATGGATTTTGTTTTCTTTCTCTTGCAGAATGAAGTTGCAGAGGAATCATTCATTTGAGGATAGCAGAAGGCATTGTATTATATTTTGCCAAATTAAAGCCTTATTTATGTTTTCACCCTTTCTACTTCGTCAAACACTGAACAGAGTTTTGTCTTTTCTAATTCTTGTTAGACTACTGATTTAAAGAAGAAAAACTCTGTAGATGCCTCCAGAGTTTAGTTTTATAATAAAAAATGGTTTGGATAATTAGACCTCTACATTCCTGGAGATCTGGTCAATGTATAATCTTTTATCTTTTATTTTGCTGAGTAAAACTTGTTCAGAAAAATCCAGTGTGGCAATGACAACAGTGGAATGAATATAACATTTTAATACTGATGTTGTACACTGTTTTACTTAGATACATTTTGGGAGTAGCTGCTTTGATTTCAGCCTCAAGTAAACACTCCTTTTTCAGTTGCTAATGTAATCAGTTTTTGTAACGGTGTCAGCAAATAAAGGGACGCTTATTATTCAGAAAGTGCTTCTGTTTGTTATTGCCTCATTGGCCTGGCCAGAGCAGTTCCCTGTCCTCCTTCATGAAGTAACACCACCAAGTTGCATTCGAATGCTGATGGTAGTCAGTGTTTGGTGCAAGGGCCAGCTGTACACGTCTGCGGTCTCGTTAACGTAGACAGTGCAACACAACCTGGGGCACTTAGATGAAGGCATTTTCCCCTCATGGTCTCAGGGGATGGTGGATGGACTAAGGTGCTGTTTTAGAAAAATATACTACTCTGAACAAAGTAAGTCATTTACTTAAAAGCAAAGTGGTGGGAAAAATAGCATGGGATGTTGGGGAGGAAGGGAAGCTACCAGAAAGCATGACGCATTTCATTTTTCAGAACTCTGAATGTTCAGTTCAGACGAATTGTGTCCATTGGAGACATTGGCTTAAAATGTGTAACAGTCTCTTTATGGTAGAGTGCTTGGTCAGTGTCTACACGGCTTTGTTGTTCCTTAAACTAAACATGAGTCAGCGGTGTAACACTGCTGCAAAAAAGCAAACACCGTTCTGGGATGTATTAATAGGAGTATTGTAAGTAAGACATGAGAAGTAATTCTGCTCTACTATGCCTTGATTAGGCCTCAGCTGGAGCATAGTGTCCAGTTCTGGGTGCCTCATTTCAGGAGAGATGAGGACAAATTGGCAAAAGTCCAGAGAAGAGCAGCATGAATGATTAAAGGTCTGGAACACCTGACTATGAGGGTAGATTGAAAGAGCTGAGGAGGGCAGAGAAAAATTGTTCTCCTTAACGGCCCATGATAGGACAAGAAGCTGTGGGCTTAGATTACAAGCAAGGGAGGTTTAGGTTGGACCTTAGGAAAAAATTCCTAACTGTCAGGGTAATTAAACTCTGGAATAAGTTGCCTCGGCATGTTGTGGAGTCTCCTACATTGTAAGCGTTTAAGACCAAGTTAGACAAATACCTGTTAGAAATGGTTTGAGGGTCCTTGGTCCTGCCAGGAGTGCCAGGGACTGGACTTGACAACTTCCAATGGTGCTCTCCAGTTTCTATCATTCTAAATTCTTGCAC
This sequence comes from Podocnemis expansa, assembly GCA_007922195.1. Taxonomy (NCBI): domain Eukaryota; kingdom Metazoa; phylum Chordata; order Testudines; family Podocnemididae; genus Podocnemis; species Podocnemis expansa. The sequence continues at coordinate 4,342,679 of ML681997.1, forward strand.
TGTGCATGATGGAAGGGATTTCAACAAAATGGCCGTCTTGATGCACTAAGTTCCACTGCTGGTTGTAATTTCAGGTTCAATATTGTGCCTGTTTATTCATGGTGATGTGCTGCTTGTTTAGGACACACCGGGTGTGCCTGCACTGTGACCAGGAGACGTCATTCCCAGCAGTGGGAGACAGACTCAAGCTTGCTCAGTTTGAACCAACCTGCTGGCCCGAGCACAAGATGTCATTCATCTGACAAGCCTCTAGCAAGCATGCCCAGCATACAGCTCTTAGCCTAGCTGCATTCGTGCTCTCAAACAGCCTAGGTATGTACTTGTAGCAGAAGGAAGTGTGTGCTGGTATTTGACAAACACGGTTTCAGTGGGGGCTTTGCTGAATAGTCTGTGTGGGATTGCAGAGCTGTGTTTTTCAGAGAACATGCCTGTGTAATCCACTAATACAGACTGGCTCAGACAATCAACAGGAGTAGCTCACTTTGCTTGTGGCACTTTTAAAGACTAACAAATTTATTTATCACATGAGCATGAAATAAATTTGTTAGTCTTTAAAAGTGCCACAGACTCCTTGTTTGTTTTGCTGAACTAGACTGACATGGCTACTCCTTTGGAACCTGTCATTTAATTTCCTTTAATGCGTCCTGATATTATAATCTGCAAGAAGACTTAAAAGCACTTGGGAGCTGAAGTGAAATAATCATAAAAACTGGAAATGGGTTCAGAGAAATTAACCTGATAGAGCTTTTCACTCTTTCTACTCTCACTGGCCTTCTGAGATTGTTTCCTGACATTCACTTGTGGGTGTTTTGTCCAGTCGTGTGTTATGGAAATGGGAGTTTCTCACCTGGGCTCCTTGTTTTCCTGTTGCTTGTCTACAAGATGCAAGTCCTCTTCTGTGTGGCTGTCAAAAAATCCATTCCCAATCTGTGTTTTCAAGAGCTGGGGGGCAGAATGCTGAATGACAATGTTAGAAAGTCAATTTTAAAATGGATAGCCCTGTTAGTCTAGTCCAGTGAAAAAACAACAAGGAATTGTGTGGCACTTGAAGACTAACAGATTTATTTTTTGCATGAGCTTTCGTGGGAGAAGATCCCACTTCCTCAAATGCTTCGAAGATGGGTGAACTTACAGAAAGGAATGAAACTAAATGCAAGGGGGTGTAAAACATAGGATCAGGTCATACAGTAACAGCAAATCAGAGCAGTTTACAGGCTCAAACCATGGGAAGCCTGAAGTCAAATGACCTTTTGTAATGGGAAAAGAATCCATAGTCTCGATTCAGTCCTGCTTTCACAGAATTTAGCTTGCATATTAATTCGAGTTCAGCTGTCTCTCTTTGAAGTCTTGATGTCCCCAGCTCTAACGACAGTCGTTAACAAATCCGTCATCGAGTGATTAGGAAGATGGAAGTGCTCAGCAACTGGTTGTTTTGTTTTGTGATTTCTGATACCAGCTCTATGTTCATTCAGTCTCTTACGGAGCGATCGTTCTGTTTGTCCAATATGTAAGGTGTAGGGGCGTTTCTTGCACATGATGGCATAGATCACATTAGTAGATGAGCAGGTAAATGAGCCTTTGATGGAGTAGCAGGCTTGATTAGGACCTATGATGGTGTCTGTTGTGTAGATATGTGGGCAGACTTGGCAGCGTGGTTTTTTTGCAGGGGTGTGTGTTAGAAAGAAAACTCAGCTGCCTTCAGTGTTGGAGCTTGGTTTACTGACTACACGTGGCACACATTTTGCAAAGTAATCTGTTCCTTGGAAACTTCTTGCTTCATTGTCCTGTGAGACTGAAATGTGCAATAAGGATGAAAAAAACTTCTCTGAAGTTGATCTTTCTAATTTTTTAAAAAACTCATCCTTTGATCTTGGTAAAAATAGCTCTCTTGCAAGTGTGTGGAGCTGAATGAAAGGGAAGTGCAAGATCAGGAAAAACCTCTAGATTAGTACAGCTGTTTGCAATCTTTGTGCTGGATTCTCCCCTTCTCCATTTCTGATAGCTTGGCCTCTGTGTCCTTGATGTACTTTGCAGCATCTGGTGTCTGATCTCTCCTGGGGGCCGACACCTTGTTCACATCTTCCTTTTGTCTCTAGCACCACAAACGGAGGCAGCTCGGCCCTCCTGCTGCCTCCACTATAGATCTTAAAGATTACTGGAGGGCAGCAGTGAGCAAAATCTCCCTATTTCTTTAGGGGCCTACTTTTTCTAGGGATTGGCCCCTGGAATGGGACTCGCCCATCAAGTTCTTTCCCACTCTTTATTCCCCCCACCTCTTACCATGCTGGGAAAAGGACAAGCAGAAAGTGAAGAGCTGGGATTCTTCAGAAGGGCTGTTTTCCTCCTTTAATCTTTGCTGCCTCCCTTGTAGCTGCTACAGCTTAAACCCCATCCCCTGTTTCAGCAGTGATGGTAGGAATGGGAAAGTGGGAAAGGTGGCGCTTAGAGCCCCCATTGCCGACTGAACAGCGTCACAGGCAGCTATGGTTGAGCCCCCTCCAGAAGTGTTCATCCCAAGGTCGCAAACCAGTGGTGTAATGTACTTCAAAGCGTGCCAGCTGCCTTTCCCTGAGCCTGGCAGGATGTAAGAAGGAGGTAATTGAAATAGTGTGAGTGCCACAGACTTTGAGGGGAGCTAGTGTTTGGCTTTGCTTCCCCCCTCCAAGCCCATCCCTTCTGGTGCCAAGGATGTGGCTTTGCCCGCCCGCTTTGGGCCTGTCCCTCCTCACCCTGATGATGCTTTGTTCCAGAGCTGGCTAGATACAGCTCAGATGGCCATTGCTGAGCTCAGCTAAGACGCTAAGTGTGGGCATCATGCAATGGGAAAAGGGGAGCAAGTATGGTTGAGCTGAATATCCCGAGGTAGAGAGAAGTTATCAAGCCCCACAGTCTCTATTTTGACCAAGCACATGGTCTGAGAAAAACAAACACATGAAGCCCCAGGTCAGGAAATTTTGCTGTTACTAGTAGTTTAGTGGTCATGTCCTTGGGCAGTTGTTTCCCCAGATGGATAATGAGATGAGTCAATGGGATGCCATTTTCAAAATTCACTTAGTGTAAAACCTTAGCCCTAAAATAAGCATCCAAGTTCACATTTATTTTGTGAGCTCCCTAAGATGAAAAGTTATGTCCATTTTCTCTCAGGCAGGAACAAACCTAGGGTGAATTACCCCTCCTACATGTATGGGGGAAAACTGGCTACTAAGGACTGACCAGCCACTTCTTGAGAGGTTCTGTTCTAGGGCAAAACTGGATTTTCAGACACAAAGAGGCCCGGTCACAGGAAGGACAGGATGGAGGTAGGACCCCAAGACATCTGACCCTTTAAATTGAGATGCTGGCTTGGTGTGTTGGGATAGTGGAAAGGGAGGCACCAGGAAGCTGACATTGTTTTTACAGATCAAGTCACTGCCCCGAATGTCTTTTAGCAGTTGGAATGAGCAGGGAACTGTGCACTTTTCCCAAAGGAAGGACTTGAGCTAGGTGACTTCATGGAGTATTTGGTACAGCCCACAGCAGTTTGATCACACCTCCACTTTTAATGGTGCTTTTAATGAGGCTGCAGTTCTTTCCCTCCTCTGCAATGGACCTGGTCACCACAGTTGCGCAGTGCGCCCAGCACCCTCTTTCCTGCAGCAGAGACCACCAGACTGAATTGTTACCAGGCCTCCACTGCACTTCTACAACTTCTTGTTCTTGACCAACAGCTGCCACAGGCAGGTACCATTACATTGGAGCACCACAGCTCCGTCAAAGGAATTAGTGGTTCCAGGTGACCAAAAACCAGCCAGCCACTCAAAGGGTGCATCTACAGTTACAAGTTATTTCGAATTAAGGAGGCTTAATTTGAAATAACATATTCCCTGGCCAAGGAGGAATTTTATTATATCGAATTAAGCAGTTCCTTAATTTGAAATAAGGAACTGCTAATTTAATATAATACAACGTCCTTTTATTTCAAAGTATCGCTTACTTCAAAGTTATCAGTTTGAATTAAACTATTTTAAGCTGCAAAATAGGCTTAATTTGAACTCATTTCCCTATTCTTTATTTCTCTAGTCTAGTGAAGACTCTGCTTAGCATTAAGCCCACTTTATTTTGAATTAGAGTCTTCACTAGACTCCTGATTCAAAATAATAACTTCTATTTAAATTTGAAGTAGTTAATTTGAATTAACTATTTTGAAGGGTTTTTTAAGTGTAGACATAGGCAAAGGCACCAAATTCTCCTCCTGCTTCTGCCAACTTGCCACCGCCACATCGTGCTACTCCAAATTGAGCTTAGCCAGCTTGCTGCTGTCCGTGCTGCAGTCATCTGTGCCCCAGCATAATATGTTCAATAGCAGGGACTGGATCAGATTAGCTTGGTGTTGTCAGAGTAATAGCGTTGGCCCTGTAAACTAAGTAGCCGAGGCAGTTAACCTGTTCTTTCTCTAGAGGGAGACAGTAGCTAATAGATACAAAGATGCTTTTGCTGATAAATAGCAAAACACGGCTGTTCACATGCAGAATTTGAATTGGAACTCCAGAAAAACTTCCCTGGCATGCCAAGAGTTGAGAACTACATGGAACGCTGCAAACGTATTCAACCTGGGGTGTGTTTGGTATTTTTTTGGGAGCATGATTATAACACACGTCACTTCCTTTTATATGTAATATGCCACTTAAAAATAGAAAAGAGAAAAGAAAGAAGTCATCTATACATTCATTGCCTCTGACGCTGGTTTCTGTGCCCCATGTTGACTCTTCCTTGACTCTTTACAGAGATTCCTTCCTTCCTGCCCTATGCAGCAGACCTGTTCTCTGTAGACTCTCAAAGGCCTTTTCGTCAACTTGCAAAAGCAGCCGTGATTATTGAGTCTCTCCTATTCCACCTAGTTATTAAATCAAGCAAGAGCACTTTGCAACCCTAATGTTCTTTAACCTAGTCTTTTGGTCTGTAACTTGCATGTTTTTTTAAACTCAAAAAAAAAAAAAAATCCTATTTGTGGAACCCTATTGCCTGCTCCACATGCCCTCAGCAGGGTTGGGACTGCGGAGGGAGGGAAAGCATGGACAAAAACAATGAACATCCCGTGACACCTTAGTCTAACACGTTTCTTTTTAGCCTTCAAGGTGCCACAGAACATTCATTGTTTTTGCCACATACAGACTAACACGGCTACTCCTCTGGAACTTGCAGCATGGACAGCTAGCCTGGATGCTAACAGAGCTAGTACTGATAGCAGGATGTTATCCTGAAGGGGCAACAGCCTTTAGTGGAGGTGAGACACACGCCCTTTGCCAGTGTGCATTAGATTTATTTGCTAATAGTGGAATGATGTTGCGATTCATTATTCAAGTTTTTGGAGAGGTTGTGGGGATGATGATGATCAGGTGTTGCAGACCCTGTCCCTTTTTCTTCTGCTCCCAACCTCTCTGTTCTCCCTTGCAACTACATCTCAGACCCTGTGCCTTACATCCATCATGCCACCCCTGGCTGCTGCCACCTTCCTGCATGCGAGTCATGCTGTTGATTCCCCACTCTCTGGGCTTTAGCTGGGGGAGCAGTGAGCATGCAGCCCAGCCAGTCTCTCTGCCCTCAGTTCTGGTGCCCTGTGCCAGGCTGTCCCTGGCACTTGGAAGAAAATTACTACCTGGCCTCAGATATGGGAGGAGTCCTACTGCCTGTGGTAGGCATCTATCGCTGGAGTGGGTAGAGAATCTGTGGCTAATTTTGCTGTCAGCCTCTAACAAACCTCTGCAATGTATGTGCAAAGAGCTGTTTTCACAGGCTATTAATCTCATCAAATTCGGATGATTTTTCCCTGGGATGGCAAAAGACAGCTTTCTGACCTCAGGCAAATGTCCCTACTTCAAAGAATGTAGGCCCTATAGCTCCTGAGTGAAATTATTGTACAACCTTTTTTAAACAATTACCAAATAAAGTATTATACACTAGCCTCATTCTTGGAAGCAGCAGTCCCATTTCTGTGGAAACCTTTTAAAAAATTGTAGATAGCTGCCATGGAAAATTTCAGCCCGAATCGTTTGAGTCTGACAGATTTGAGAGTGACTGAAAACAGGGTCTTATAATGCAAACTGTTAGGCTACCTTTATGCTATTGTGTAAATAGACATGGCAGACAAAGGGTGGGAGCGGAAATGACCACAGAGGTGAAGGGTCATGCCCAGGGTCATACAGTAGGTTGGTAACAGACACAGAGCCCAGGTTTTCTCAATCACAGACCAGTTCCTATTCCCAATCCATGCTGCCCCCTCTGTCCAATGTCTTTGTATTAGCCACCATTGGGGACTTGCATGAATTTTGTAGACCTAATAGCAACTGTTTAATTTTGATGAAGCTGTTATCATTGTTGGAGTGGAGATTTCTCTTGAAGTGCCTGCTAAATGGAATCAGGTTGTCACCCTTGCATTTCTACAAACCCTGTCCCAAGAATGTGCCATGTCTCATAGACCCAGTCCTTTCAGGATGTAACCCTTCTGCTAGGGCAGGCTGGCAGGATAAGGGCTGGGTTCTGTACCTAGGGGTTTCCCAATAATATAGCACCACCCACTGGCTCAAGCCCCCACCCAGATTTCTGGGAATCCTGCACTGTTTCCTGGGCACCCCAAAGGGGTAAGGCTTCACCACTTGCAAGCACACAACTGAGAACTTTTAATAGTGGTAAAACAGTGTAAAAGGCCAAATAACAGAAATCAGTGCTGATCTAGGTAATCAGTACAGAGCAAAGTTCACAGCAACCCCCACCGCATAACAAAACACACAAGACTTAATGGCAAAATTCATACTGATCTGGAGAATCAGCGCTAACTGGGCTTCCAACCAACCCTAGGGTTTGGGAGTGTCTTTCACGCCAGCTGTCCGCCGATGCCACCTACTGGCCACTCACTCCATTCAATGCCATCCTTTGGCTCTGCCTACTGTCCACCAGCTCTGCCCACCCCTTGCTCACGCTGCCCGGCTTGCTGCTGGCTGCTCTCACCGTCCACTGGCTCTGCCCACTGGTCTCTCATGCCACCCATCTCGCTGCTGGCTGTTCTCATTGTCTGCCGGCTCTGCCCGCCAGTCTCTCATGCCACCCAGCTCGCTGCTCTCACTGTCCGCTGGTCACTCCATCTGCTCTTCCTCTTCAATAATTTTAACTCAGAGAGGGGGAGTTCCCCCTTTCTAGTAATGTCAGCTCTTGGACATGAAGTAGCTTCAAAACCCTACTGTCCTTAACATGACAAAAGGAGGCCTCAAAGGCCGCCAGCCAGATCTTTCATTTGACAGGGGGCTGGGGTGAAACAGGAATGCCTCCAGTATTTTGCTCCACAAGGAGCTAATGCAAAACCCCATCCTTCTTGCCTCTTTTAGGCTGAAATAGCCAGTGGCCTTTCTTACAAGCCTTTTTTAAAGTAAGGGTTGCTTTTACTCTTTAACACAGACAGATTTGGAACAAGCAGGGAATAGCATATCACAACAGACAGTATTTTATATTTCTCTGCAATAGAAATATAGATATTGACAGATTTGTGATCAGATTAACCCCAAATACTATTATCCACTATGCCCTGTGCCCTCTATGCAAATTGTGCTTTTTGTATTCATGATAATACAAGACCCATGCAGATTAGTTGCTCCCCTTCAGAAGCTGTTAGGCACAACTCCTAAGCCTGCCTTACAAATATGTTGTTCCTCTGACTCACACAGGGGAATGCAATAGCATGTATGGTGTATTTGAAACAGAATTAATTTTAGATAGTCATATCTTGACTGTATTATTCTTCCTTCTTCTGCTGAACCGTTCTTTATTGAACTTTTATGTAACTCAAATCCCTTTCCTGAATGATTTTAAAATATATAGGAACTTTCATTATATATTCCTGAATAAAGCCATATATTCCAAAATTCTGGTATGTTTTGAATTAGCTTTTAATTTTTAGTGAAGGAATGTCTTTCCCAGAGCCTTAAAATAAGCCCATTATCAAAGTTTTCCGAAGAGATCAGTTATGCTGTTTTTGCTTGTGGCTATGCCCAACTCATCAGCAGAGAGTGACAGAATTTAGACTCATGAAAGACTCTCATCCCTGCCTTGGTTAGTCAAAGCATCATCTTCCACAGCAAATTCTGCTCTCTCTGAGAATGGAAAGGTAGAAAATAGGTCTGCACGAGTCTCATCAGCAGTCATCCATTTCACAAAGTCAAGCTTTGTCAGGCCCAAGGAACTAAAAGAACTGCTGCCAAGCACAGTTCAGTCCACTCAAGCTACCCTTGAAATCTTAATTTACAAGATCGGTTTTGGAAGTCCAGGATGGATTACACCAAATTTTCAACCAAATCTGTCATTGTCAGAGACATCTGGAACTCTGATTTTGCCAAGTCAAAAAGCTGCTTTCTATGTTGGGCTGAGCAGCACAGACTTACCAAGTAGACCGGTCACAACATATGAATTGTGGGTGTCTAACAGAGAAACTGAACAAGCCTGCAAACTCCGAAGTCTTCCAAGGACTTGCTTTCTATGGACTCGTAATCATTTGCATGTATGTGATTCACTTTGATTCTCTAACACTTCTCATATTTTGTTTCTTTTCTTTCCATATTAATCCTTTAGTTTTAGTTACTGAAGGATTGCTTGGCAGTGTGGTATTTTGGGTAAGATCCAAATCTATGTTGTTCTGTGCAATGTGACTGGCTTCTCTGCGGTCAGGAGAACCTATTTCTTTGAGATCCACTGGCTATGTGGGGAACGGGGGAGCTGATGTGCAATGAAGGGGGCTATTTCTATTTCATTATGCTTCATGATGACCAGTGTGGGGAGTCAGCACTGTTTGTGATGGGCTGGGAGTAACCCCCCCCCCCACCACCACCACCAATTTTGGGAGAATCTGCTCTCCTTTTTGCAGCCTACCCTGATTTTTGCATATTCAGGTGGTTTAGGCCCAAAGGCCTGGGTTACAGGGACCAATCGATGTGCCAGCACCTGAGGTACAAATCACTTGCCATGACTACCCAACCAACAAGGACTGCTCTCTGATTGCTGGCTGGCCCCTCTCTATTTATAGTCCCTGAGAAATGTGACACAAATAAGACTTAATAAGGAGAAAGAAAACTGCCAAGAAACCACTTCAGCCCCACTCAGGTCAACACCAATTTCCCTGAAGCGACCGTAGACTGGCCTCCCCCCCCGTTGTGACAGAACTACAGTGAGGACAGGTGCTATAGATTTGCCCCCACTTTGGTTTACAGCACTAAAGAACCCATAATGAAAACAAGAAATACAAGTTTGGGGTAGAGAGCCTCTCTTCAGTGATCTCTACTTAGACCTGACCAAGAAAATTCACATGAAAGATATTTTTGATTAAACAGTAAAAAGGTATTTTGGAAAACTGAATTATTTTGCAAAAAAATTGAATTCAAATTAAAAATTCCAGGTTTTGACTGAAGTGTGTTAGTGCTTTGCTTATATTCCTTTCTCTCATTTTTCAGCAATTAAAATGGAGGAGGGGGTATGAAGGGAGAAAGAAGTGAGGGGGACAAAAACTGAAACCTCAAGAAATCTTGTATAATATTGGAAGTAAATTTTCACTTTAAAAAAAAAAAAAAAAACCCAATTGTTCCTTTTCAACAACCTTCAGAATAAAATTTATAATGGAAAGAAATTGCAGAAACAATATTTCTGTACCAAGTCTATTCCCACTATTTACGCTGTTGACTGCCTTCCCATTGCTAATGATTCCTTTTCTTTGAGTGCTGCTCGGATGCATTCAGTAATAGGTGTCTCCGTGCTGGAGCACCGGATTGTTTGGAAAACTTTTGTCCCAGCCTGTCAGGAGAGGGTAGGTGGCCTCTGCCCATTGTGCCACCTGTGGCTATATATGTGGCCGCCTCCCAACCCCTCCCTAGTTTTTCTTCCGCCTTGCATGTCGGATCTGGAACGTCCGCTCCATGCGAATGCAAGCAGCCTGTCCTCTCCTTTATGTGTTTTTCGCCTGACTGGGAGCACCTCTTCATGGACATAGTTCCACGACAGTAGCCTGCCACCATCGGACCAGAACATTGTTCAGTCATGCTAGGGTTCAAACCCTGAGCTGAGTGCAGAAAGGCCTTCCCCCAGGATGATCCCCACAGGAAGTGCCTCCGGTGCCTAGGCAAAGACCATATGGTCTTGTCCTGTTCCCTGTGCCTCTCCTTTAAACCTCGAATCATCAAGGAGAGGGAACAGCGGCGCTGTGCCCTAGCCTCTGAGGAGACTCGGCACTCTTCACCTGAGGATTCGGGTTCCCACCCAGTGCCGAGACCCAGCTCGGCACCAGAGCGCACACAGCACTGTACCATCGGTAGTAACCGCCGCACAACCTCGGTGCCGACTCTGGCATCCCAGCGCCAACCTGGCACCTCGGCTCCACTCAAGGTTGCCTACGGGCAGCCCGGCACCACCAGTACCCAAATCACCCCAGCAGCACAGCTTGGTGCCGCTGGTATCCGAGATCACCCCAGCGCCATTTGCTGTCATCTCTGGCACCATTGGCTAGGCACAGCCCAGCCTCACTGGTGCCGAGTTAACCTCCGCACCTCAGGCTTGCTATAGCCCGGTGCCGCAGAAGCGGGAGCTCTCCTGACCAGGCAGTCCCCCTTCCCTGGGTGAGGACTTGCCATGGGGCCATGAGGAGTCACTCCTCGTGTCATCCACCCCTGAAGCGGTGGAGGCTGCTCGAGTCCTCCTCTTACTCCCCACACCACCTGCCCCGATCCCAGCTAGAAGGGGCAAACCGGCCTTTAAGTCTAAGACCTGGATTCAATGTGGACGCTGCTCTCCTTCGCCATGTAGCGCCCCCTGTCTTCCACTCCATTGGGGCCCAGTACCTTGCCATCGCCGGTACCACCCCTAGAGTCTCGGTTTCCTTCCCCTGCTTCCAGCTCAGAGGAAGGGCCGTCAAGGGGCTCTAAGCGACCCCAGTGCTGCACTTCGGCGCTGTTGCCCTTCTGCTTCTGCCCACAGGAATGGTCCCCCCACGAGACTCCCTCTCGGTCATGGCGAGCTTCCAGTACCGCTTTGTCCCTGGCACCAGGGTCCTATGTGGAGGATTTGTTGCGCTGAGCTATGGCCCATCTAAGAATGGAGGTGCAGCCCTCGGGTCCCCCTCCGGATACCCTCTTTGGGCTAGCGTTTGCCTTCGCAGAACCCTTGACAATCTCACTCCATCCAAGCATCTGGGACCTCACATGTTCCCGGTGGCAGTGCCCAAGCTCTACTGCCCCAGTTTTGGACACGGTGGGCATTAAATATCGGGTCCCTGAATCGGACTTTCCCTCCCTCACTGATCACCCGGTTCTCCCGCGGGACATGGTGCAAATGGCATTAGGCCCAGGGGAGCCGACCAGCTACTCCCTTCCATCTTCCAGGGAGGCCGGGGAACTGGACCTCTTGGGCTGTAAGATCTGCTTCTCCTCGGCCTTTCAGCTGTGAGTGGCAATCAAGCCATAACCAGCAGATACTTGCTGGATGTGTGGGAGTCAGTCGCAAAATTCCAACGCTTGCTCCCACCAGAGGCCAGAGAGGAATATGATGCCTTTCAGGAGGAAGGTAATATAATCTCCAGGATCTCCTCCTCTCGGCCTGCGACGTGGTGGATACAGCCGCCCGCACTATGGCCTCGGCAGTAACTATCCACCGAATGGCCTGGCTCAGGGAGGCTAGAGTGCCCCCTAACACACAATGGGCGGTCCTTGACCTGCCTTTTGGAGGTGATGCCCTGTTTCCCCCAGACACCTTATCTGTGGTGGGCACCGCTTGGGACCCCAGGGGAGAGGCCAAGTACTTTGGCCTCCTCCCTCCTGGACCTGCCCCTCCCAGATAAGCCCGCCAAAATTCCCACTCATCTGCATCATCGTGGGAACATGGCAAAAATTTTCCCCTTCCCCCGTTATCACCAGCTGCAAGGTGCTGAGACCCCCTCCTTCCCTCACCTGCAGGGAATGCGCCCACCCTAGTTTGAGTTATCCAGGATGCAATAAGACTTCAATGAATCGTTGGAGTGGACAGTTGGGGGAACTGGACTTGATTGGGACCAGCTTTCCACCCTTGCTACTGCGACCACAGGCGCACTAATTCTGGCCGTGCATTCCTCCCGATCTCAGGTGAACACAGGTCACACCAACAACCCTCCCCCCCCCCCCCGGGTGGATAGGTGGGTACCAGGGTCCACCCCTACACATCCTCAGCAGCTGCTACCTCGGGCACTTATGGGGAATCCGCCCCTTACCCCCCCTTCTTGGGTAACCTTCGGTCAACAACCCCTGCGCTGTTCGCGTCAGAATGGGTCTGGCCAGGGACGAGAAGCACGTCTCGTAGTAGCCCTAGCCATGGCTGCAGAGGCTCCGACATGTGCATACATGGCATTCACCTGGACACAGAACCATCCCTGTTTACCTTGATGTCCTACATCAGGTAGGCCCCATTCTTGATTCCGGGTTGGGGGGGGATACCTTCGCTAGTATACCATCGACATACTGGGTAGCCAGCTCTATTGGGGCCCTCGACACCTCAGCTCAACGAGAACCTCCACTACCCTACCTGTCAAGCGGGGCGCGTCCTCATCATGGTGGACCTTGGCCTCCAAGGAAGGCCAAGGCAGAGCGGTCCAACCCCTGCCATCCTATATTCCTCTTTTTCCTCACAGAAGCAGGGGCTCCATAACAGCCCCTCCTCTAGCAGTCAACTACAGTTGTTATCAGGACGCCTATCCTAGGCGTCCTCGTCCTAGGCCCACCCTACCAGAGGCAGTGGCCAGCCCTCCTTACTCCCCCCCCCCCCAACTTCACTCGAGAAACAGAGATGTAGTGTACCTGACTGGGAACCTTCCAGATCAGGGGACCTAAAGGGACGTCGCCAACATCGCCTTTCCCTTGGAAGAGGAACAGCGGTGGTATACCTTATCTTGGGCCTTCCACATCATCCACCTTCACGGCATCAGTCCCCCATCACAGCTGGTTAGAAGGCTGCACTCCAAGCATGGAAGCTCCCCGCCTAGCCTCCCTGCCTTTAGGATGCATATCCTGACAGGGCACTGCCCCGTGGGCGCGCATCGACCCGCTATATCTGTTTGGGGTCCTACAGTTCAACCGTGGGGTCACCTCCATGCGATGTTGGTGATGACCTTATCAGGACTGTTGTTTCCCTCACCTCCTTGAGGGACCAGGTGATATATGTTGCTTATATATATGTGTGTAATAGGCAGAGGGAAACAGGTTACAGTTCCTGTTCTCCAAAATACTCAGAAATTTAGAAGCTTGTACCCCCCCCCCCCAACGAGGAATGCCAACCGGTTCCTTGACTGGAAATAACCCTCCACATTTGGTTCTCTAAACCCAGGATACCTCTGAGATTCTGAAGTCGATACTCTGCGGGCAGGTTCGCTTCCTAGGTGATCGGAAGATGACTTCCCTTTCCCCTGGCAACCATATTTTGGAGGGGTAGCTCCGCATCAATGTGTCCTTTCCCCTGGTGTTTGTGTTGGTGCAATGTAGCTGTGGCTCTATCCTTTTGGTGGTGCCCTGGGCACTTGAGACCGTATCCCTATACGGAACCTCTACGAACCCTTTGACCACCTCGTCTGGGTGGCCAAGCGGTAGCTGGCATCGTTCCCGCCTTCCCTTCCCCCTTTTGCGTGTAATCCTCATGATGCTGGAATCCTACAGGATTACAGGCCAAGTGGCAGTTCGTTCTCTGTCTCTCCATGAAGGAGTTCTCATGTTACCCAGGATCTTATAAGTACCAAACGATCAGCACTGCCCCAGGCCATTTTGCCGTCCTGTGGGTGCTAGTGTCCTGGAGTATCCCTCCAGTGAGAAACCCGGGTTTTGGTACCTTACTCGGTTGCAAGTGTGCACTTACATACTATTGCAGATCTTGTAGCCGGCATGCCCTGTGCCTCCTACCGCACCACTTTTGGTTTTGGCCTTCAGTGCACTGGCTTGAAGTGTCTTGCCTAGACCCTTCTTGATTGATCTCAGGGTCCCCTTTCCCAGTGCAACTGTGTATTTTCACTACCACTCTCATTGACCAGACCCCACTAGGGCTGGTCGTGGCCAGTCCAAGGGATAAGTTCGTTCCTCCACCGGCTACCTGTGTAGCCCACATCCGCCCAGGCTAGACCGTGACTCTTTCGATCCCGGTTTGGGTCTTGATGTGCACAGTCCATGGGATAATATTCATCCCTTCCATTGTTTCCTGTGCAAGCCACAGTCATTATGGCTAACCCCGCTCCTGTTGGCCTCCAGCGTTCCCTACGAGCTCACATTGCAAGGCCCCATGCCCAGACAATTATCTTCGGGTCTTCATATCTTGTGCTATACCACTTAGGTGGAGCATCCAAATGCAACCCTCTATGTTTTCATGTTATGTTCTTCATCCTCGTTATGGTGACCTTGGTCCGTCCTGCCCTCACTCGTATGTCTCGGTGGGTTCGGCCCTGCCCCTGACTTTGGGTTGGCTCTCAGTGGTCGATTCTTCTGTGCAATGTCAAGAGCCTAGTTCGCCTCTTGTCTCTGTTAGAATCTTGTTGCTGGGGCGTTTTGCTGTGCTGAAGGCGGAAGACCCAACTCCACCCGCCATCCATCAGCATAGTTAGTAGTCACCTATTACTGAATGAATGCATCCAAGCAGCGCTTGAAGAAGAACAGGGGGTTACTCACCAGTAACCGTCCTTCTTCAAGATGGGCTGCTCAGATCCATTCAGGTTCCTCTCTCCATCCCCACACATGGAGTTGGTGACTCCGAGGAACTGGGGAGGGGTCAGGAGGCGGCCATATATATAGCTGCGGGTGGCGTGAGGGGAAGCCCATCTCAAAGAAGGATGGTTACTGGCAAGTAACCCACCATTGCTGAGTCAGCCCTGATTGTTTTTGTTTAAACTCAGGTGTATGTGGTTGGATTGTATAAGTATTTTTAAAAACTGACACTGAGAAGTGATTGCACTTTTTTTGGTGGGGGCGAGGGATCCTGTTCTAGAGAAATCTAATTCTATAGAGGACTGTGTTGGAACTGCATAATGTTGCTTTACAAGTCATGGGTGTTTCCTGGTCCAGCTTGCAGGCGAGGAGGGGTGCTGTGGGCAAGCGTGCATTCTGTGTGAGAGTTCAAACTGTCTAGGGTTAATTAGCGAACATGGTAAGGAAAGGTGTTAAAAAGATATGAAATGTACCATGGCAGTTTCCTGTGAGCAATTGCAGATGTTGGAATGGACAATCTCTGTGAGCCAGGCTTAACTGCAGTGAGCCTACAGTCAGGTAGCATGTCATTTGCCTTGCGCTTGGGAGCAGCCTGCTTCATCTCTCGCTGTTTTGGGGGTTCTCGTGCATTATTTTGAATTCTAAAAAATAAAGGGGTTTTGCATGGGTGTTTAATTTCTCTGTGCACTTGCTGTGAACACAGCCAACGATTTCCTGTTTACTACAGCAGGAGAGCATAGACGGGTTTGGCTTTTGCTGTACAAACAAGTACTAACCTTATCCCCCAGGGGTCAAAAGAAGAGAGTCCTGTGTTATTTCTAGGCTAAAAATAAGACAGGAACTTTTCCTTTTGACCTATAATGAATAAGAATAGTACTTGCTTGCGTAGCAAAACAGCTCCCCCCCCTTTCCCCCAGAAGGGCTAATTTTATTTACAAAACTTGGATGATGTGAGGGCAGCACAAGAATGCAAAATGTCTTTAAGAAGACATGTGAGTGGCTGACAGTGTGTGAAAGGTTTGTGATGGTTTCCAAAGTGATGGGGAGAAACTGATTTTTTTTGGCAAGAAAAAAGTCACTGTTCAGACCCCCCCCCCCAAGTTCTGATAAATCTAATGTGGGTTTTTAGGACCTTCTCTGGACTTGATTAGGTTATTAGATTCTGGTGTTCGGTGCATCGGAAGAACAGCCTGTGTTTGGGGCTTATGTCTTCTGATCTTTGTTTTAAACCTCATGTAGTGAATGTTCTGTTTTTGGATGGGGCGTTCACCTAAAATCATATATTTGTAATCTCAAAGGAGCTGTGTTTGGTTCTGCATCATTCACAGGCTATAATTAGACTGGGGGGGGGTGCAAGTCTTGGAGGAGCCTGATTTGTTCTCAGTCGTGGAGGATGAGAATGTGAACATGAGCAGTTTTTGTTTTTAAGCCTGTTGGTTTTTTAGTCCCACATCATAGAGTCCCAAGCAGACTAAGGCCAGGAGTTTAACCTTTTCTCTGTTGGAAGTTGAGGTTTCAAACCACTACACATTAAAGCATTAGCACTTGGTTTTGTGAAACTCTAACTCCTGGAGATGAAGGTTAAATAGACCCAGACATGGTGAAAGATCTCTGAAGAATAGGAATGCATATGGTGTATCTATTAGTCTTTGAAAAGGTACTTGAGAGACAGTCTCAGTGTGGAAAGGAGCTGATTTGTTCGAGTGTGGTTTTTTTTTTTTGTTTTTTTTTTAACCAATATTTTTACTTAGGTCTGTCTAGAAATCACCACTTTCACCCATCAAAATGGAGGCGATTCAGTCATGTCAAGGCTCTGTCTGAAAAGAGCTCTTCATATTGCACTTCACAATCATCAGGTGGTTCTGGAGAAGTGCCTGCTTGCTTGGTCTGTGGAGAAAAGCAGGCTTGTCCTCCCGTTAGCCTGGGAATCTAGCTTTCCACTGGGCTGGAAAGTGTGCTTCCATTTCACATCCCTTGTGAGTCTTCACTCAGCTGTAGACCACATGGTGTGGTTTACCATAGATATTTATGGGAGTGGAGTTGGGCCAGTGCTGGGGCTTTGGACAATCCCACCCCGTGTCTGTGATGGCCTGGGATGTGAGGTCACCTCTAGAATGGGAAGGACTTGATCATCTTAAAAATCCAGCCGTAGTCACCTATTCAACCTTCTCCGTGATAGGAGTCACCTGTCTAGTTCAGTGGCTCTTGTTTCTTAACTGCATAGTACTCTCAGGAAAAGATTTGGTGGCTTTTAGGAGTCTCAGAAGCCACCTAGAACAACTAATGTGACAGTACCTTGGCGGTCTTACCTATTGAAATCAGTTAGTCAAATCATCATCTACTTGGGATAGATAGACCAGTGTTCTACCAATCCATACACTCCATTGTCCTGAGAAAGCCAGGATCCTTGATAGCTACCATGTATTATAGGTTTCTCGTGTATAGCTACAGCTGAACTGGCCAAAAGCATTCCCGCATCTCTTAATGTGCTCCTGCATTATTCATTAGCTACAGCACAACCTAATAAACATGCATAACACTCCACTGACAAGCATATAGCGAGACACTCCCTACCTCTAAAGTTGTAGAAGAACTCTGGTGAGAAAGTTTAAAAATAATTAGAGTAGCACTTGTATAACGAGAAGCCATTGTATAGATGGAACACTCTTTATCGGTTGCTCGGTATTATCTTCCATCTCATATGTTGTTGGCTGGAATCTGTAAGTACCTCTTTTTAGTATCCATGGGGATAATAACCTGTGTCCAGCACACTCACACAAACACTACTTTCCCTTGGCGAGCAAGCAGTAGTGTGTGTTGTGATACTATTCCCTCTTGGGAAACTAAGTTCACCAACAGATTTTGAGCACTGGCCTCTCTAGAGGAGATTATGTTGTCTGCATTCTCTTGGCTTCATTTTAAAATGATCTGTGCATAGGGAAAGCAACACTGGACAGCTCTCTTTAGCTTTTGCGGTTCTAATTTTGTATCTGTTCCTTAGTTAGAAGCTAAGAGCCCCAGCTATAGTCTACAGGGCTGGATTAAGACGTGCTGAGGCCCTAAACCACAGGTCGGCAAACCAAAAGGTAAAAAGAGCCATTTTCTGAAATGCTTTCAATAACCAAGTGTTTTGAGAGCTGAAATGGTTGTAACCTCCTGTTGGGGACTGGGGGTGCCTGCTGCAGTGTCCCCTGATTGTAGTGGTGTGGGGCAGCAGGGAGAGCCTGGAGCTGCAAAGGGCAGCCACAGAGCCACATATGGCTCTGGAGCCACAGACTGTAGACCCCTGCCATGTCAAGATTCAGAGGCCCCATACCATAAAAAATAAAGAGAAAAAAGGTGTATTACTTTATAATAGAAAGAATGGTGAAAAAATAAATGATAAACAGTTATATTTGCATATATGCATAGGCAAAGATGCAACAAAAAATAAAGCATGCACCTTGCAAAAAGCCTTATTTGCATTATTAATTTTAATTATGATTAGTCTTCTCAGTTATCTCTGACATATTTAGAAGCACCTCACCATGTGAGGCCCTAAGCCATGGCTTACTTGGCTTGTGCCTAAATCCAGCACTGCTAGATTGGGACCCCTTGAGTACACAGATCTGGAAATGGTTCCTGCCCCTAAGAATTTATAGTTTAAGTACTAATCTTCACTGATTGTGGCAAAATTGCCGATGTTAGATTGACCTTTCCCATCGACTGATCGGGTCTGTGAAAACCTGCTCAGTCATTTGGGAAGCCGATGTATTGAGACCACCCCGGCAACTGGAGTAGCACTGAGTGGAAAGGAGGCCCTTGAAGAAGGATCCCTGCTAGGTAGCAATACTAGCTATTATTTCTTTGGTAAAATCAGCCCCCACCAAAAAAAAAAAAAAAATTCTGGTCACTAAATGGGAGGCCCTGATTTAATGGCCTTTGATGGGCAAGACACTGTGTGCGAGACAAAGCTACCTTGCCAAACAGCTGTTACAATTTCAGTTGCAACTCAGCTGCAGTGATCATGCAGTGTGAGGCATACTGTTACTCCCAGCCTGCTTGGCCATTTGAGGGATGGAGGCTGGGGAAAATTCAGACTAACAAACTACATATTATACAGTTCTAGAAATTTGAGTTAATATCTGGTTCACCCAGGAGGTTTTATTAATACTCAGGTCAGCAACCTGCTGTACTTTAACATTAACTTTCCATATTGTCTCATTCTAGTCTGATCTATGTAGGTTAAGTCCCAAAGCCAAAAGGCTGGCATGTGAATATCTCAGTTGGGGCCATGCTCATCATCCAGGCTGCATTGAGCGGCTTGAGTCGGTGGCTAGATTTCTAATAGTAGAAACTAAATAAACACAATAGTCTTATCTGAATTCTCCTATCAGGGCAACATTTCAGTTCCACTGACCTATCTTCCTCACCATCTCTCCATTATCCGGCCTGCTCGCCTAATAGTCTCTGTGCAACTAGGAGAGCTGTTGTACTGGCAGCAACTAGATTTATTTCTCTGTGTTGTAATTGCCTTTCTTTTACCTGACACTGGTGGTGGTAAGACAATAATCATCCACCCAAATCAGTATTGCTAACCTACAGGCTCCCTTGGCTCAGTGATTAGACGCTAGTGTTCTCTTTGGGTATTGATTTCTTGCATGTCTAGAGCAACACATTGTGTAGTCAACTACTTTGCTGCTGGAGTCATCTTTGATTTATGTTTGTATTTGGTTTGAGCTACGAACTTAAAAGGAAAAGAGAAATTACCAGAAGAAGGAAGCCACCTGTTGTGCTCTCCAGATGCAAGCACCCACCTCCGAAAGGGCACCAGCCATGTGGCAATGCTTAAATAAAAGTCCTAGAAAATTCCTTGACTGGTGTGGGTGGGAGAATTGGCTTGTGCATTATGCATGAGATCGAATTGCATAGCTGGGCCATGCCACAGAGGCCCCTGTATAAAGGATCTTAAGTTTGTTTGCAAACAGTTTTCATCTCAGGCATGACACACTTGTTTCCCTGCACCCATGTCATGTGGGGTATTTCTCTGTAGGTGCAAGGTGTGTACAGAAAGTGCCTCATTTATCAAGGCTCTTCACTGCAAGAGGCGTGATGGCTCATATTTAAGGAATAATGTCACTGACTAAAGCATGCTTTGGTAAAAGTTGGTCAAGAGGGATAATCTGTCTCAGTGATGTCACCCCTCCTTGGCTAGCCAGTGGAAATGCAAGACTGGGGGTTTCACCAGGTGACCCTTGCAGCCCTTTCTAATCCTGCGATTCTAAGAGGCCAGAGGATCTGGGATTTCTGTGGGTAACCAGCCTTGGGCTACATCTCGCAGGGGAATCCTTCAAAAGGACTCTGGGACTGGCACACACCTCTCGCTAACCTGGCAGGTGCAGACAGGGCTGATGGCAAGCCCAGAAGCGAGTACTCGAGTGGGTAACAGGCCGGTGGTGTTAGGAAGTGAACATCCAACCTCCTCAGGCGTTGCTACTTCCCACTCGAGGCAGGAGGTAGCAAGGTGACTTGCTCTTGGGAACCATCCCATGGTTAGTGTGCAGTTGTGACTGTGATAACGTTAGCTTCTCCTTGCCTGTCCCTGCAAAGCATCTTGTAGGATATGGACCATAACACAGGGTTTAGGTGTAGGGACTCCTGAGTTCTCTTCTTAGCTATACTATGGAGCCTCCACCCGTCTGCCCGTTTTCCTGCGTGGTGTGTTACTAATTCAACCACCATCCTTGGGAGGCAGGTGGGAGGGGTGAAGCATTACTCTTGGCTGACAAAGCCCTTTGAGAAGTGCTATACCCATCTTTCTGCTCTATGCATCGTCATGCCTCTTTGTTTGTAACGGCCAAGCTGCTTGGTCGCTTTTTAGCGTGACCAGCATAAACCGGAATTAATTTGCTGTTGAACCGTTGCGGGCTGCTGCCTCTCACAGCTTTGTTCTTCAAATTAAGTGAGGATGGTGTGATGGCAGCTCATGAGATTCTCAGTAACACCTGAGTCACAGAGGGGAAAAATGAGAAAAGAGTGGGGAAAAATGAAATTCTGAGGGCTAATTCCTGCTCTGCTGGCATCTGGTCATGGGCAAATCATGTCACTGCTCTGTGCCTTGGTTTCCTTTCTCCAAAATGGGATAAAACATAACTCATGAGGGTCCAAAGAACTCTGAAAGCTTGCACAGAGCTTGGCCTAAGGAAGTGTTTTTAATTTTAGCCCCCTAAAGGGATAGGAACTAGGAAAAGGTTTGCTTCTTGAATTATTTACCTAGAGACCCTGAATGTTGTGCAGCACGTGTAGGGCTGAAGGACAAACAAGGTACTCAGTGAGGCTCCCCTTCAAACTGGCCTTGGATTCAATCATTTTCCTATAGCATATCGGCACGCAGCAAATCGGTGTGTACTAATCCAAGTATTGGGGAATGACAGACAGCTCAGGTTGCACCTGTCATTCCCCTAAACTGGTCACTAGCTGTTTAAAATTAAACCTAGGCAACAAGACCTGAGTGATCTTGTCTGGACCATGCCGTCCATTCCCAGCTGCTTTATTAATTCAGCGAATGTGTAAATAGGCCGAGAACATAGAACAGATGAAATTCCCAGTGCTGCTGCATCTGCGTGCTTATTATCTGATGGATGCTTTGCAAGACACAATTCATTTTTTGCATTATTCAGACAAAAATATAAGGGGCCATCTGTATGAAATGGGCAGCTTTGCTGTTTCCAGCTTGAGGCTGCTTTAAATGCTAGCTGCAGGAATTAAACCTACGTGTTTGGAGGGACATACGTGCCTCCAAATACAACATGACTGAGCCATCCCTGTATAGCTGGGGAGCTGTGAATCGTACTCTGAGCTGTAATAAGGTGACTGGTGATGTGTCTTTCCCAGCTGTGAGGGAGAGAAGTGCTGTTGATTGTTTTTTCTATATTTTCTTTCCTTCTGTGTAGTGCTCTATAAATTTCCATCAGTAATGTGTGAACAGCAGTTTCCAGCCTGGATCAGATCACGGTGTGGGTTGAGCTTCAATCCTGTTCCTGCTGCTTGCAACCCTCTCTCTTCCCACGCTTTTTCTCAGCGGTACTGGGCAGCACTTCTCTCCAGCCAGGTAGCTTCATCTAACATCCAGCTAGCTCCTCTCTGTCAGCCTCTCTCTCTGACTTGGGGAAGTGGTGCTCTCTTCTTCGCCTCCCATGCTCCTACTTGTTCGTGCCCGATGATGGGTGGCCGCTTGCCCGGGCACCCATTTGCCACCCCCTCCTAAGCACACACTAAAACCCCTTATGGACAGTGTAGGGGGCTCTGGCCTGGAATCTGGGAGACTGCAGACTAGCATAACTCAAAGGTACTGACCTCATAGGAATTTATGACCCACCTGGAAATTGGGTCCCACCTAGTCATTTATCACCCACCTAGAATTTGGAACCCACCTAAGAATTTATGATCCACCTGGAAATTTGAGTCCCACCTAGGAATTCAAAAAACTTAACGAAGAAATAAACAATTTAACTCAATCGTGGGAACTACTAATGTGACCCTCCCCTAGTATGGGAAGAGACTAGGAAACACTGAGCTAAAAATCCTATAAAAAGGAGATGCCAACTAGCAGAAGTTATGGAGGTTCCCGTGTTACCCGCCGGAACTGATCACTCTGATGGTTGGATCTCCCGAGGAAAGCTAGCTCGTGTTGTGTCCCTTACCATGCCCCTTGTGTTCATGCTGCTGGTCAGTGGTGCCTGGGTTGTGGTGCGTATATAAAAATCCCCTACGAGTACTTTGCAGTTTGTTTTACCTTGCAATTTTGTTTTGTTGTGGATACCTAGCAGTTTTTCTTTGTTGCAAATACCTTGCATTTTTGCTGTTACTTATATAGATTTGCTACCTCAGTTAGTCTTGTAAGATTGCTGTTTTAGTTGTTGATTGCTACCTCAATTGATGCTTTGAAACAAGTGTTGTTACTAAGCTGTCACTGTGATTATCCATTGAAAAATTTTCCCCGTTGTCGCACTAAATAAACAAACCCATTTCTCAGAACTACTGAGTCTGGTGTCTCCTCCCATCGCGGTTGGGAACCAACACTACTCAGCAATATTGGCACTTGCGTTGATCGTCCATGTAACCCTTGACTGGATGGTTCCTTGCTCTCAAGTCTGCATTTGACAGGCAGCCCTGGTTCAATTTGTTGTCTCAGCAAAACAGCTTCTCACAGGACGTGGTCTTTGACAGACACTGTGCCCTATGCTGCAGTTATCCCTCCCTGACCTCTCCCAGTCTCTTTCCCGTCAGCCCTTGGCTGTGGCCCCGTTACTCAGCCTGTCCGTTATAGAAGAGTAGGGTTGGAAAGACCCTCAGGAGGTCACCTAGTCCAATCTCCTGCTCAAAGCAGGACCAACTCCAACTAAATCATCCCAGCCAGGGCTTTATGAAGCCACAGATTAAAGATCTCTAAGGAAGGAGATCCCACCACTTGCCTAGGTAAATCATTCCACTGCTTTGCCACACACTTAGTGAAAAAGGTTTTCCAAATATCCAAGCTTGACCTCCCCCATTGCTCCTTGTTCTGTCATCTTACCACCGCTGAGAACAGCCTGGCGCCATCCTCCCTGGAACCCACCTTCAGGTAGTTGAAGATGTGACCCAGGCCTCCTGGGATAATCTGAATATGCAAAAATTGGGGCAAGCTGCAAAACTGAGAGCAAAACTCTCTAAATCCTGATTGGTGGTGTTTAAGCCAGACTTCCGATCAGTAACAATCCACGTTTCTGATGCCTCATGTTGGTTACCAAGAAACATAAAAGCACGAACAGCCCCCCTTACTACCCATCAGCTCCTCTGCTCCCTACCTAGGGATTGGATCTATTAAAGAAATAGGTTCTCCAGACCTGAAAGGGCCAGCCACATTACACAGGAAAATAGAGGTTTGGATCTTACCCAAAATACCATGCTGCCAACCAATCCTTTAGTAACTAAAACTAAAGGATTAATATGCAAAGAAAAGAACCAAAATGTAAGAGATGTTAGAGGGTTAAAGTGACTCTCATACATACAAATGATTAAGAGTCCATGTCAAGCAAGTCCTTGGTAGAATTTGGAGTTTGCAGGCTTGTTCAGTTCCTCCTGTAGACACCCAGAACCTGAGTGGATCGAAGTCCTTTCTCCAGGCACAGGTGAATAGATCCAAAGGTAGGTGTTCACTGAAGACAAAATGGAGTTGATGTTGCTGTCTTTTATCACCTGTGGCCTTCGCCATACTATGTGGAGTTTTTACAAATCCAAATGGAGCTGAGTCACATGGTCAGTCCAAGTGACCCACTGCGCAGTTTTCTCCGTCATGCCTGTGGTTCCCTTAATGATCCTTTAAGGAGACAATGATGCCCAGTTTGGGGAGTTTCCTAGAATCAAAGAAGATGAAACACAGATATGACAAATATATTCCCAACTTCTACTACAGATACGACAACTACACATAAACAATATAATCATGCTTGGCAAATTACCACCTTTCTGTTTGTGCCAAACACGGCAAAGCTCATGGATTACTGCAGTTATAAAATATTAATATGTAAAAGTCTCATCAATGGTTCCCTAAATCCAGACAGCACCACAGAAGACCACAATCAATCCCCCCTCATTCTTCTCTTCTGCAGACTAAATAAGCCTAGTTCCCTCAGTCTCTCTTCATAAGTCATTTTCTTCTGTCCCCTAATCATTTTCGTTGCTCTCTGTGGGACTCTCTTCATTTTGTCCACATCCTTCCTGCAGTGTGGGACCCAAAACTGGACACAGTGTTGTAAATGGGGCCTCACCAATTCTGAATAGATTTCCAGGCCAGCAACTTGGATCTTTCTGGTCTCGGCCCTCCTCTGCTTTCTTCTGGTGATATGTTGATCTGCTCCATGCTTCATACGCTTCCACCTGTGACTCTTTTGCCCCTCTCTCCCATCCTGTGAAAACTGGCACAGGTTCACCCCCAGCACCTGCTTTTGCCACTCTTGCTTCTGAGTCCAGCCTGACTTCCTCCCCTACACACTGGTTCCACCATCTTCCTCAGGAAACAGCTGTACTGCTCTAACTTTGCTGGATACCAGCTCCTCGAGTGCAGTTGTTTGGCCCCACCTTTGCCTCACTCCACAAACTCTCCTTTCATTCTTTTCCACTTCTCTCACCAGATGGGATCTTCCTGATTTTAAGCAAATACTAGTAGAGGCATCAAAGATTGGACTTGGTTACAAAAGAAAATAAAACAACAAACCCACAATCTAAATCCTGAACTTTGCCAAGCTAATAGTTGTTAAACCAAATTCACGGTAGTTCGCGCTATGTGGAACCTTTCCAGTTAGGTCCAGCCCCTCCCAAAGTCTCAGTAGAGATCTCTTTGGTTTCCAGATCATCTTGCTTTTTCTCGCGTGGAGATGGAGGGAAGACGTAGGCAAAGTGATGTTGTCAGTGACCGCCTATTTATACTCGTCTCCTCACTTGGGTGCAGAAACTCAGTAGGCTGTGTAGGTGAGAGATGTAGTGTGTCTCAGATAAAGTGCAAAGTCCCTGCTTACACCTTCTGTCTACAAGTTTTGAAGTTGTTTCCTCCCTTTCTGTAAGTTCTCCATCTTCAGGTGTCTGAAAAAAGTGGGATTTTCTCCCAAGAAAGCTCATGTGATAAATAAATCTGTTAGTCTTGTAAAGTGCCACAGGACTCCTTGTTTGTTCTTCCAGCTACATGAGGCTTGATATATAAGGGCTTTGCATTTGCAGTTTTTGTCTTCTCAGAGGGTTAGTCTATGGGTGTTTCCTAGGCTGACCATATGTTTCAGTAACAAGTGTACAGCAAAATGTCATAACTTCACATACACTAACGTTGCCTACATTTCAACAGGACAGTGTGGTTCATCAGATCCAGACTTTTCAAATGATACCTAACGAGACATACTTTGTACAAAACATCTCATCATCTAACAGTGGTGAATATGTGGGCAGAGGGAGTAATGTGGGGTACAGCATGTCACACATGGCTAAACTAGAGCTTTAAATCTTTCCTTCCAAGCCCTCCCCTTTCCTTCTTTGTCCATCGCTGGAGAATATCACCATCCTGCCTATGATCTGGATATTATCTGCGACTTGTGCCACACTCTAAGTCTTCACATTCAGGCTAGATCTATATCTTGCTAATTCTTTCTGCACAAGATCTCTGCTTATATCCATTCACAAGGCAGCTGCAAAGATCATTTCCCTAGCTCTCACATTGACTATGTCACCCCTTCCTTTGCATCCCTCCACTGGCTCCCCCACCTCTGTTATATCAAACGTTAGCGACTTGTCTTCATTTTTACAGTTTAACCCCACTTGACCTATGATCTTTCATAGTTGACTCCCACCTCTGATCAGCCCAGCCAGCCTCTTTCACCCACTAGTTCAATTTTTAAAATGGTACCTTTGGGCTTTCTTCCACCTGGCCCCCAGCCGCGCCATTTCCAATAACAACCTGTGAAGTGACCTGGTTATCTGCCTTAATGATCCCTTAAAACTCGCCTTTGCCATGGTGCCTATGAAAGAAAAAAATCTTGACAACATGTGAGCTGCTGGCTGTGCCGCGACTGTGGCCTTTCATTCTGACCAATGCCACCTTATTGTTTGCTTATATTCCCCTGTCTATAGTCATCTGTTGCCTCTTCTTGTAGAATTTGATTGTCAGTTTTGACATCAGTCTGTGTTCTTTTGTTCTGCGCTTGTACAGCACCTAGCACAATGGCCTGGTTTTTCTCTTTCTTGGAGGCATCCAGGACTAGCCACAGCTGGAGCTGGGATGCTGGATGGGGTGGACTGGTGTACTGAGCTGGTGCCAAGACTCCTCTTTCTAGACACCTGACTGGTGTGTCCTGCTCACATGTTCAGAGTTATACTGGTGGGCAGGCTGGGTATCTAGAAGGAAGTTTGGCAGGAATCTTGTGGAGATTTCACCTTCCTCTTCAGCACTGGGTGTCATTTATTTGTGGGGATCATCAGGGCATATCTCAGATGATTAATTCCCTACCATTGCAGGGGTCTTGGCTGGGGCATTGCTGGATACAAAAAATACTTGGGGCGCAGGCCCCTGGGGCCAAGTTCCCCTGCACCAAGGCTGCCACATTGCTGGACCCCCATGCTGTGCTCACCTCATCGCCCATATTTTCCCCCAGCTGAACCGTCTCTCCTGGCAGTGCTTGCCCTTCCACTGCGCCTGCCTCACCTTGTCTCTCCCAGTCCCTTGCTCCAGCTCTGGCTCACTGCTGCCCACCATGCTGTTGCCCAACTGGGGGCCCAGCCTGCCACCTGCCATGCCACCGCTGGCCCCGGCTGAGACCCAACCCACCACCCATTACACCATTTCTACCTCTGGCCAAGCCCCCCACCTGCTCACTCACTGCCAGCCTCATCCCACTCTCCTTTTCCTCCCCTTTGCCCAGTAGGGGCCCCAAAACTTACCCATATTCTGTGCTGGTCCAGTCTTCCCAGTGGAGGTGAAGAGGGCAGACTTAAATCTCGCAGAACTGCTGCACATGCTGCCTGCCTTGGAGGGAGGGATTTAAATTTCTCTCCTTTTCTCCCGTCCTGCACCATGTGTCTGAGCTATGTGGTAAGAGATTTAAAAAGGCCAACCGTGACTGAGTAACTCCAGGCAGGCATAGCAGACTTCAGGGCAGATGGGCTATCTGCAACTGCGTGTGCCAGGGCTTGTGTCATGGGGCAATGCCTGGCCTGGGGACATTCAGGGCCCATGCCCTGTGTGCCCAATGGTAACGATGCTCCTGGGCCTTGCGCATCTGGGGCATTTCATTTGCTTGTGCCCTCTTCCTGTGGCTCACAGTTCAGTTCCTTGATGACTGAAGTGTGTTGGCTTAGCCAAAGTCTTTGGGCTTTAACTTTGGTTGAAAACTACTGGCCTGTGAGACATAGGCGTTTTTACGGCGTGTGACCATGTTCTGATGGGTTGGGTGCAGGTCTACATCTCAGGAAGATGGATTCTGTTCTTGGTTCTGCTACGGTCTTGCTGCCTGACTTAGCACAAGTCGCTTCACATTTCTGTGCTGCTTCCCGCCACTCTTTGTCTGCCTTGTTCATGTAGATTACAAATGCTTTGGGGCAAGGCATTTCTCTTTCCATAAATAACGTATAGTGCCTTGCACAGTGGGGCCTCATCTTAGTTGGGTCCTCTCTAGACACTTCTGTGATACCAACCAAACTAATTTGTTTTTAAATGGGGTATCTGACCTCAATTTTAGGTTTCATTTTTAGCTACCAACTGAGTTCCTCTAAGGTGTTTAGTTGCTTAACAGCCATGGGAATTAGGTACATTCTTGGGGTGCTGGGCCACGAGGGCTATAAAATGCCCTGACATGATGGATAAAATTTCCATTGCTTTTCTGCACGTTGGTTGAGAGCAATGTAGAGCCACGACTCAGTCTTTCCACTGGCTGGTGAAGGCTGGGGAATAGACTGCTTCTAATGTGTTCGGGTGTGACCTGGAGCAATAAAAGGTGCAGCTCAGGGGCACTTGCCTTTTGAAGATGGATAACAAGTTAGATGGCAGGCATTAGTTATGTAGAACGTGAGCCGGCAGACGCAGACTATCTGAAGCTGTTCGTCTGTGTGTGTATAGGGCTTCGCTCTGCTGTAATAGCCTTTCAGAAAGCTTTAAACTATGCAGGAGGACTGGGACAGAGGGAAGAGGATGGTGGCTTGCCTTTATTATCAGCCACCTCTCTGTCTGCTCCGGAAGTAGTTCCACCTATTTCTCATAAAAATACTGGGAGGCCAGCTTGGCAGCAGAACTGGATCCAGGGGAGGCTATGGCAAAAGAGTTGGCAGAGATGATCAGGCAGGTGAGGAAGGAAAAGAGAAAATAGATCCCACTTCTCACATGCACACAGATTCCTTCAGCTATTATGTAAAACACTGGGCCAGCTTCTCAGCTAGCATAAACCGGTATAATTGATGGATCATCGCTGATTTGTGCTGTCTGGGCACCTGGGCCTTTGTTCTGGCTTTTCAGGATAAAGTGTTGTTTTTTCTTTTTTTTTCTTTCTTTTTTTTTTTCTCCCCCCTGAAGACTATTTCCATCCCTCATCTCTCAGTGATCCTGGTATTTTTGTGGTGCTGTTGATGCATTTCACACAACTGCTGAAGTGTCTGATTCACTCACCATGGTGTGATGCAACCATTGAATCGTGGAGTGAGGTCGTAGTCAAATAAACTGTCTGACCATATGCATGTCTATCTGGCCTAGGGGTGGGGGCTTTGGCTGAGGGGCAGGAGTGTCCGGGGTTTGATTCATGATCTGTGAGTCATTTCTGTGCCTCTCTTTGAGACTTTGATTTTCACTTTTCTGTAGGTCCCTGGGTATCAAACTTACTGATGCTGCCAAATTAAAATGCTCCAGGCACCCTTTGGCTCTGTCCCACTTTCTCCTCCCTCTTGCTTGACTTATATGTGGTGTGGTCGTGTGGTGATGGGACGGCTGTGTTCTGGCCCCAGCTCTCTCAACCATATCCTATGTGACCTGAGGTAAACCACTTAATCTTGCTTTCCTGCAGTCTCCCATCTCTTTAATAAACCAAATGTGTTTATAATCCTTGCCTACCACAAAGGAGTAAGATGGGGTTAGATATCTTAATGAATGTGAGGCACACAGATCTTATGCTGATGGGAAAGAGGGGGGAGAGGAGGAGGCCTGTGTTTCATGTAAGAGGAAAATAGAGCAACAAGGTCTGAATTTTTTATTTTATTTGATTTTTACTGTTGGATTCCCATTGTTCCCAAGTATTGCAAGTTTATTTCAAGTTTCAGAGTATTTGGTGCTATTCTTAAAGCCCCAAGTCCTGGAGTCATGTGATTTCATTAGCTTCTTTTTTTAAAGTACATTTCATGCTTTCTGACTGAGAAAAGCATGAAAACATGAATACTAAAGACTTAAAAAAAAAAAAAACAAAAAAACCCAAGAAGGAAAATAAAAATAATCTCATTTTATTATTTTTTAATCATCCTCATGGTTTCTGAGGCCAGAAATTATGATTTGTGAATATTTGGGGCTGGCAAAACTGGATTTCTCATCCATGCCTTTCATGTTTAGTGTTTTATCCAATGATGGCTGCCATTGTAGGATGAAAAACTGATTTGTCTTGCCCCTTATTTCAGAGGATTTATGGCAGCGGTGGGCAAAATGTGGCCTGGGGCCAGGTCCAGCCCACTGCATTCAGCTGGCCCCCCACCCATCCCCTGCTACTGGCTCTGTGCCACTCTGGGGCTGGCTCCCCGCCACCCCCCGGAGCTGGCTCTGTGCTGCTTCAAGGCTGGCTCTCTGCTGCTGATCCAGGCTCAGCTCTCCCTCTGCAACACCTGGCCAGCTGTCCTCCAACTGGCTCTACGCCATTGCCCTGCAGGGCTGGCTCTGTGCTTCCCCCTCCACAGGTTCTCCCTTGCCCCCCACTATTTACCTATTTGTGAATATTATTGTCCACCCATTACACAATGCACATCTGTGCACCCCGAGTTACGATCTATATGATTTTTCTGTTCACTTATACACTGGCATTGTAGGATTTGTTGCCAGTTACGCCATGCAATGTTTGCTTATGGATGCTCATAACCGATTTTACATGATTAGTATAACATGTTTCCTACAACTTCATGCATGTGCACTCACGTGTGGCATGTGTAGCATGACAACAGAGCTCTCTCCTGGCAGCAAGCAGGCAAGCACCTGGAGGAGACAAAGGTATGCTAATTAAGTTCCCTGGCTTAGAGGAGACAAAGAGATCACCTCTGCTCAGAAACGGAGATTTTTTGGAACAAAGAAGAACGCTTGGAAGAGTTTGAAGCTTTTGGCCTGGGACTTCCCATCTTGAAACAACTCTGAGCAAGACTTGGGCCCTGCCTGGTCTCAGGTAGAGACTGGCTGTAGAAACATCTGACAGCTGACCACCTTGAGCATGAACTTGAACTATGAGGTCAGTTTAAGAAGAGATTTTAGGGTAGTATGCGTGTTTTACCTTTTTATTTTCTTGTGGTCTCTCCTGACTCATTTATATTGTGATTCTGCCATGATTGGCCATATTCTCATTTAGAATTATAATCTGATCAATAAACTGGTAGTTGTTTTATCTAAAGTGGTGTGATCTTTAGAGGGTGCGAGTGAAGAAGGCTGAGCACAGTTCATTTCTTTGTTAAATAGACAGATTTCAGTGTATGGTGATTGGGAGTGAATCTAAATGTCTGCAGACAGTGGCTCCCACGGTGGTGTCTGGGGCTGAGGGTGCTTGCATGGAGACTGTCCCTTGATTAGCCAGAGGGGGCACACCCATTGCCTGGGACTGGTTGTACGTGAGAGGCCAGAATGGACTGACTCAGGAGTGAGTGGTCACTTGGAAAAGTGGGGTTAATTAGGGTTCAGGAGTAGGGATCAAGGGGTCACAGTGGCACACCGGACTGAATCTGGGGAGCAGCCTATCACACCACCCCAATCTATGGGCGAGGTAAGGTTCCCTTTCAGTCTCTCGTCAGAGTCACTTCAGTTTTTATTTCTGGAGTAGCATTTGCCACCTTCATTGCTAATCTGTTGTCCTCACGAGCTATACAGCTACATATCATTTGCAATTCCCTATGTTAATAATGTGAGGGCTACTTTTGATTACAGGAGCTACTGTTTATCTCTCTTGTCTTGTCTGTTTGTGTCTGGCAAAGGCAGACTAAGAGGGACAGCATATTTTGTTAATAAACCGTGTGCATGTGACTGTGGTGACGGCCAGATGTATTCTGTTTTGAAGGGATAGATACATGCTCTGTGGTAATCTGCTCATTACAATGTAGTGGGGCATCTCGCAGGGTTCAGAAATACTCCCCTAACAATATCATTTTTCATAATCGCTGCTGATGTGTTACTTCTTGTACTTGCTGAAGGGGAGCAATGATTAGGCTAATAACGACTAGCTGTGCTAATTATCACCATCGTTGAAATGTAGAATATGCAGCATGAAGCATCAATTAAGAAAAATGGTGAGATGTAACCCAATAATAGGAAACTTTCTGACTAATCAGGGCCTTTGGAAATGGAGCTTGGTCTCCCACAGCCCCTGTCATCAGTCAAATACCTTCATTAGGCATGAATAATAGACAGCAAAGCATCACAGAGGAAGACTAAAAGTCATGATGACTTGTAACATGCGGACAAACATTTGTGGGATGGTATTTCTCTAGCAGCTAGTTCCTGCAGATAATGGTTTGCTATGGCTGGCAGCTACAAGTTATTCGTTTAGCTTAAGTGGGAGAGGTTTGCATTGTGATGTTAAAGACTCTGGTCTGACTGATGACCTGTGCCAGGGTCTGTTGCAGCATGTGATGGTTATAGAAGAAGGAATGTTTTAGGGTAGCAGGAGTTAGACTGAAAAACTCTTCACAAACCACCAGTGTACTGTAGGCATCTGGAATTCATTGTGTGTACTCCTGTCTAGGCCCCAGCTTCCTTACAGAGATAACAATTGTCAATCCATAGCTAGAATATACATGGCCTTAAAAGTGCAACCAACTTAGAAATCCTTCAACTAGATTTATAAAGTATCTAGGTGCATAAATGTGCAGATGCGTACTTAATGGGATATTCAAAAGCCACCTAATGCCAATGGATTTGAACAGGTGTCTGTATGCATCTTTAGGCATTGAAAACATTTATAAATCTCTCTTCTGGTCTCGGAGCCACTGTGTTGAGATTTTGACCATATCACTCCCAGTCCCATAATTACTTGGACTGCAACTCTTCTCCTTTTGCCTGGTTTTGGCAAGCTTTGTGTTGCAGGTAGACCTGGATGTTCCCATAAAAATTGCAGTGAAAAGTTTGCTTGTATCAAAAAATTTCTTCAAAAGTCTTTTGGGTTTTTGCTGAAAAACCAAAGATGCAAAGAAAACCCAAACCTCCATGTATTTTATTTTTTGAGGGAGAGGGAGTAGCTGATTGAACATTTTCAGGTGACAAAAAACAGAATTTTTCTGGGGAAAGCCCTAAACGCATAATTGGAAATGGAAATTTCTACAGAAATTTTTATTTGATGGAAAGAAATCTTGTTAAAGTTTCAGATCAGAATCCTGCCTTACTTTAATTGAAAGTAAGAATTGTTGAGGCAAGTGGCTGTAGGTGCTAGCTCTACTTTTTCTGTATTTAAAGTAGTAGGTGTAGTGGGCTAATGTGTCTGTTTTGAAAAAGGGGGAGCTGGACAGCTATGCACCAGTCAATTTGATCTTGACATCTGGAAAGCTACTTGAGCAATAACATACAATTTACAAATACCTGCAAGATGGAGGGGTCATCAGTGGCATCCAGCATGGGTATTCTAAGAACTAATCATGTCAAACCAGCTTGACTTCCTTCTTTGACAAGATCCTTGGTTTGCCGGAGAGGGGGTATGTGGTAGCCATAATATACCTGGACTTTAGCAAGGCTTTTGACACAGTCCCACATGACATCCTTCTAAGTAAGGAGGAGAAATGCAGGCTCAGTACATTTCCCATAAAGTGGTTATATAATTGGTTAAACAACCACAAACAAAGAGTAGGTATTAATGGAAAGATGTCGGATTGGAAGAAGGTCTCAAGTGCGGCTCCACTGAGATCAGCTGCAGGTCCAATTATTTTTATTGATGACTTGGATGTAGGAATAGAGAGCATGTGGCTCAGACTTGCAGACAACACAAAGCTGGAGCGGGGGTTGCCAATGCTTTGGAGGATAAAGCTAAAATATCAGAGGGATTGTGATAAATTGGAGAACTGGGCTATAGCTGACAATATGAAATTCAGCAAAGACCAATGGAAGGTGCTACACTTAGGCAAGAAAAACAAAATGCACAAATACATACTTGAGGATAACTGGCTTGCAAGCAGAATCGCTTAGCAGGATCTGGGCACTGTGGTGGATGCCAACCTCAACATGAATCAACAGTGCTATTCAGTTGCAAAAAATAAATGCAATTTTGGGTTGCATTAACAGAGGCATAACATGAAAACCATGGGTGGTGATAGTCATATTCTACTCAGTGCTCCGTAGGCCGGTGTTTCCCAAACAGGTGCGCCATCAGAACTGAGCAGGGAACAGCACAGAGAGGAAGGTGAGGTCAAATCACCTGTTGTAATGGGAAAAGAAGCCATAGTCATGATTTAATCCTGCTTTCACACAATCAAATCTGCTTATCAGTTCCAATTCTGCAGCTTCTCTTTGAAGTCTTGATGTCTTACCCATTTTCTTTGGTTTCAGTGAATTAGTATTTTCTACTCTCACAAAGTTTCATTGAAAAAATCCCCACGAGCTCTAGAAATGAAAGTGGGAAGTCCTGGGTTGTGTCTGTATATTCACGGTCTTTGTGTCTGATACCAAGACAGGAACATGTGGAAGGCCTGGTGAATGGGCAGACATTTAATCTGTTTTTTCCTTCTGGAAGACTGGCCTCTGAAGATAATTGGGTGGGATGTGCATATTGTTTCTAATTACAGAAATCATGTATATATAGAAGTTGCTGTGTATGAGCATTTATGTGCATCATGAATACAGAGAGCACCATCTACTGACCTATAAGCGCATTGTTCAATACATTTGTTGGGTCCATCAAGTTACTGCTTCTGTTGACTTCCACAATCATTCTTCTAGCTCAGGTGGGCCAAGGCTGAACAAAAGGCCATAACATCTGCACCCGTGCCCGGTCAACCTCCCCAATGTTTTGCTAAAAGGCTTGTATGGGATCCTTGCTGGAAGCTAAGATCTTGCTGATTGCTGTGGTTATGATGTGACATTTATATGGGAACGTGTTTAAAGCTGTGTGACATGTAGGATGTTACATTCTGAAATGCCCAGAAGTGACACCAGTCACCCGAGAGTGGGGAGATCTGAGAGCTAACCGATCAACAGGAGAGCAATGGAAACCCCTCAACTGAGCTGGTTTCTGTTTACTGTCTGAGCAGGATGCAGACATCAGCTCTGCCACTGACCAAAACAAAAGAAGTCCAATATATGCCTCTAAGTAGGGGACACTTATTGACGACTGTCCCACAACCCAAGTGTGTAAGAGAAAAACAAAAAGAACAAGGAGAGATATGTTACAGAGGAATGACTCTGCCCAAAGGGGTTACCTCTTGAACCATTGATCCCAGGAGCTGATTAGGCCTAATTAGAGTAAGAAATACCTTATTAGATGGGAAAGAAATTTGTTTGTGGACTGAGTTTGTGTTCTATCTCTCTTTTTGTTTGCAAATCCTTTTGCTGGCCTTGATTTTAAATCTTGATCTAAAGCAATTGAATTGGTTTTCCTACCGGCAAACCTTGGTGAATTGAGGTGAAGCATGGTTTCCGTGGAGGTAGCAGATCTGGATCAGCATGCCTTGTGGGTGCCCAGAAGGAAGGAGACTTGGCACTCGAATGTAACCGAGTGGGGGGGTGTGAATCGCAAGTGTGAGAGGGAAAGGGCGGGGCTCGCGGTACTTGGCGTGGACCTTGTGTTGCCAGCAGACGGTGGCTGGAGAGTTTCTCTTTGTTGGTAAAGATAGAGCCGCCTTCTGCTGTGAGCCGCTGCTGGTGATTCACTCATGCATTTCGGGTAACCCTGAAAAGTGTCATAGAGGTTGTGGCTGTACGTGGCTTCAGATTACCCTGCTTTGAACTGTGCCCTTTTATAAAAGGGAGACGTAGGAAAGTTGGTGTGCTTGTTTTTGAGACATTTCACGATTGCCTTATTGCTTTTGCTTCAGAAATGAAGTTTAAACAGTGAAGAGGGACTGCTGGTTTGTATTAACAGGCCCCAGACGTGACACCATTGAAAGCTGCATCTGATGAGGGTGGGATAAGAATCTGTCACTGATTGGAGTATGCTGACTTTTGGAGCAAAGCTAACTTTTGACAGCCTCCAGTGACAAGGGAGCTAGACCATCTTTGCTGTTCAGCGACAGCCATGGAGATTTCATTCTTCCACCACAGCTGTCACTTTTCACTGTGCCATTACCTTTAGCACGATCACAGCAAACGTCACGGTTGTGATTCTGAAATGGCTTTGTGATGCGAATGGATTTGTGAATCTTAAAGGCAAACCACTTCAGACAACATCATCACGGGTGTTCAGGCCTGGGCTTTTTGCAGTGTGGTGATGGAGCTAGGGCAGTTTGCAAACCTCACGCCTGTCCTCATGTTACATTTCATTATAAGTGATTGCTCTCGGTTCCACAAAGAGGGTGTACAGAGAGCTGGTGGGGTTGGTTGGGCAGGTATGATGGGGCAGAGAACGGAGGGCTGCTGTCCACGTGACAGCCTCTCCTTTAAAATTTCACCTGTGCAGTGACGGAGTCAAATAACTCCTGCTTCGTTCTGAACTTTGACCATCTGGTCTATTGTGCTGTCTATTGGTTTTTTCCCATGGCTTTTGCACTTGGAAGCACACATGTACAACCATAACGATAGGCATAGGAGCATTTCCCAGCCATATGTGTATTTCCAAGGTTAAACATCATTTTGACCACACGTGGTTCTTTGGCAAGAACTTGGACCACATCACCACCATCTTTAACCTTTTGTTTGGATTTGAATGAGGCCCCCTGACTCCAAGGAGCATTAAACCATGCTGCTTAAAGCTGAGAATTAGTGGGTTTCCTTGTATCTTTGTTACACTGAGGGTTAGGATAGATTCCTCCTTCGCCCACCTTGTCTCTCTAATAGGCCAAGGCCAACAGAGTTACAACGATGCTGCAAATGGATCTGACCCTGTTTAACTATGCTTTTCTGATCCGTTGGTATGGATGGGGACAAAAAAGCAACGACAATTGTTACTTTGCTTTATAAACCAGATGAGAATCGATACCACTTTCGCATACAATTAGCAGCTAGAAGTTAGCAGCAGGGGAAGATGCATTAAACCATCCTTTCTAGTGTTGACTTTTGTCTCCCGCTCAATCATGTGGGCGGTAATTTCTTGAAAATCTGATTAAAATGTTCCATTATCATTTGACCACCAGTTGCACAATAAACATACCAGACGCATTATGAAGATAGAGGGGGTGCATTATGAAAATGAGACGATGGATCAGATTAAAGCAGACAGGCAAACAGATCTCAACACCACACAAGCCTTTGAACTGCAGCATTTTTCTTATTTTAGTCAGTGTTTGCCACTAATTTATTTTCCTACACTTTCATCACCTTTCTTCTACAGAAATTTCCTTTAATCTGAAATCCGTGAGTTTTTTGTTCTTGCTGCTGACTAGTGAAAGTGAGGTAACTGGTAAGTAGAAAGACTTTCAAAATCTTCTGTTACCAAGAGAAAAACACATTCCCCGTTTTTTTTTGATTTTTTGTTTTTCCTTCCTTTGCTGGGTCATAACAGAACCATTATTCTACTCAATAAAAACACAGCAATTCAGTTATGAAGTGAGGTAATGATAGTTCTGCATTTTGTGATGTGTGTGATTGTTGGCTTGCTACCACTGGAGGGTCTGGACAGTAAATGAAGAGCTACTTAATTTCTGTAATGAATTGAAATATTTACCTGAGGCACAGAGCAATAAGAGGCCCGGTGCTACCCACTGTGTCTCTCCCTTGCCAATCTAAGTGGGTTCAGCTGACTTGCTTGTTTTTATACCTGGCTGGAAGTTTCATTTAGGTACCGAATGAGCTAGTAAACAGCAAAACAAAAAGTCTATGAAAAGTGTTTAGCTGACTTTGCTGGAGCATTCCCTTTCTAATATGCTTCTTGTGCTTTGGGCCTTATCTACACTAGACTTTTCCTCAAATGTCCCATTAATGCAGCTTCAACAGTGGGAAGGGCTAGTGCAGTGTCACTTGTGGAAGGCAAAGTAGGAAATTCACTCTGACCTGTGGCTCTCAACCTACAGGCAGGGCTGGCCCAAACATATAGGTGAACTATGCAGTTGTCTAGGGTGCCAGGCTCTAAGGGGCACCAAAGTAGATGGCAGTGATGTTTTCTTCTTTTTAAAGAAAAATATTGATACGTTATTTTCTCTTATAATTGGGGGGGGGGGGCAAAGTCATAGTTTGCCTAGGGCATCAAAATCCCATGGGCTGGCTGGAGAAAGACCCAGGGCTTGGATGCTGGGATTTGGGGCTCGCACCACTGCTGCAGCCGCCACCATGGCACACTCGGGGCTTGGGCGCCGTGACTCGGGGCTCAAATCCCATAAACCTGGCACCAATGATGCCCCTGGGGCTGGCCCTACCTATTGGCCCCCCACAATGTGTTACGTGGCACACACCCAGTGCTACCTGCATGGCCCTGAGGCTGTCACGTGGGACCAGCTGTGGTAGGGCTACAAGCAACCCACGGGCCTCAGGCTGAGAATCACTGGCCTAGACTCTGCTCTGCTTCTAAGTCAGGGTCACTTTTATCAGCCGAAAAGGTCAGTGGCAGATATTTTGAGGCCAGGCAAGCTACAGACGAGCAGGACTGCTACCACCACTCATTCCCGTCTTTGTTCCATTTATGACCGTCTTCCAGGGACCCTGCTCCCTCCAGGCCAGAACAACGGCTCCACTCTTTGTAATTAGCAAGTAAGTATTTAGGGAGGCCTCGTAAAGATGCAACCACAGCATCCATTGCTGCTGCTGCCATGGCGGTGGGAAGAGGAGGATGTCTATCCTGGGTGGCGTGTTACTCTGCAAAGGAATGTATTTCTTAGGCCATGTTCACATTAGCACATATGTCAGCAAAATTTACATTGCTCAGAGGTGTGAACAAAACTACACCTCAGAGCAACATAAACATTGTGCCGGCTTAAGTGACTGTGCAGCATTATGTTAGCGGGAGAACCTCTGATGGCCTCCAAACCCCAATGAGAGCTGTTGTGAGGGGGAAGGAGACCATAAAAGTTGCCTGACCAGTCCTCTTGGGAATAGGCAAGACCAATATGCAAACCCCTATTCCCTCTGACCCCTTTGCCATCCTGCATGAGCACAGCATAAACCCCTCTACCAAAAGCAAGGTCTGGAAATCCAAAAAGCACAAACGTGATGTGTCTTTGGTCTTTCTGAATCCACAAATGTCAGTTGGCGCTGTGCAGAGCACCAGGCCCACTGTGTTCGGGGTTCAGACACCTGCTGCCCACCCCTTTGGTCAGGGCCAGCTCCCAGTGTGTTTTTCTTATGGTGGTGATGTTATTTGTGTGTGTAATTTCACCGAGCGTGTCTCAATCTCAGAAGTGAGCTCCCTGCTTGCTAACAGGTCTAATGCTCTGGGAAATGCAGGGGTTGGTCTCCTCTATTCCTGGAGCACTCCAAGTTATCCTCTCGATCTCCCTTTTGACCTGACTTATCTATCACGTTCCTGGGGTGCCTCGCTGGGAACTCTCTCTGCCCATGGCTTTTAGTTTCTGCTCATTTGTTCTGCTGCCCTCACCCACTCCTTCCTCCCACTTCTACCTATTGGGTACTCCAGGGACGGGCTTATATGGATCCCGTCTCAATCTCTCCATGCACCATGGGCCAATCTGCCCTGCCCCCCCGTGTGAAGCTGCATCACCCCTAAACTGGGGGCTGCGCTGAGCCAGGGCCTTATTGGTCTATGCCTTGAGCCGGTCCCAGGTAGCTCACAACACGTCATTTTGTTCTCAGCCGTGCGAAGTAGGAGCTCAGTCAGTGATTCACTTTGCATGGGCCATGTCTTGGCAGGACCTAGGACATTCGTCGTTCAGACTCCTATGCTAGGCAGGGGGTATGACCTGAACTTGTGAACTGAGAGGTTGCTACAGCCAGCCACGTCATCGAGGGAGGCAAAGTCAGCCTGGGGGTCCTCAGCTTGTCCTGCTGGAAATGATCTTAGCCACCTGCCTTTGGCATGCAACCACCTCCTGTTAATTTGCACAACGCTCAGTAGAACGACACAGCTCGCAGGTGAAATTGTGGCTTCACTGAAGTCACTGGCAAAACCCCCTTTGACTTCAGTGGGGCCAGGATTTCCTTCCTCCCCTTTAATGTTGAAGTATGGCTGGAGAGGTCACAGACACAGCAGGTCCCAGCATGTGGTGCTTCATCAAGGTGCCCCACGTCTATCTAGAAAGAGCCGTGCCTAACCGCCTCTCCTGTGTACTGCAGAGCAGGGTGGGCCAGGCGGCTGAGAGCCTGCAGGTGGGAAGCGGGCAGCCCCCTATTCTATGGGATGGGAAGTGGACAGTCCCTACGGGAGATGTCTGGGAAGCAGCCTGTCCTGTTTGTGGGGTGGAATCAGCCCAGCAAAAGGCGACAGCATCGCTGCTTTTCTCAGCTCCCATGTGACATGGGAACCGTGTGCTAATTACAAGCTGCTGCCGAGCCCAGGGTTGCTCAGTGCGTTCTTGCCAGGCGATGGCAGTTTGTGCTGCACTGTGGCAGGAGAGCGTGCGGGGGTGAAGAGTTGTCTCATTTTCAATTTGCTTAAGTGTTCTCGGCCTCCTGACAGCTCCAAAGAGGGGGAGAGGAAGGAGGCTGGGATGGAAATAAGGCATCTGTCTGATGCTCCCACACAAGGAGGTGTTTCTCCTTGTACTTATCAAAAGAAACAATGCAGCTTTCTGGTACATTATCTTCTGGAAGTGGTGCTGGCTGAGAAGGCACTTGGAGGGAAATGGAGAGATGGGTTGTAAGCCTTGATTTCCCCCAAATGGGGCCTCAGTTAAGTTCACTTGAAAGGGTCTAGGTGAGGAGAAGCCAAAAGCAGCCTAACCAAATTGCAAATCTCCTTTAATATGGTCTCAGGGAAGCAGAAATTGTACTATCTACCACAGCTCTTGCCCAAGGCACTGGCTGAGAGTGCCCAAATTTAGAATCC
Source organism: Podocnemis expansa (assembly GCA_007922195.1). Classification (NCBI taxonomy): domain Eukaryota; kingdom Metazoa; phylum Chordata; order Testudines; family Podocnemididae; genus Podocnemis; species Podocnemis expansa. The sequence goes on from ML681997.1 coordinate 4,383,183, forward strand.
ACCAAAAAAGGGAATAGGGAGGTAACTGGATCAGCCGGCTGGAAACTGATAGTCTGGGCTAGCTGAGATAAGGAGGAACTCCCAGAGAACCATTTGCAATGGATCAGATAAGACCACAACAGTAATGTGGAGTAAAGAGTAAATTGTGCAGGGATTGATTCCTATAAAGTGACCAAGCTAATCACAAAAGTGTGATGCAATGGATAGTAAATTCAGCAGCATGGGTAAATATCTATAAAAGAAGTAGTTATGTAATTTCTGATTTGTGGTATGTGCTATATCTATCCTCCACACAGGTCGGCAGAGGATTGCTTTATGACAAATAAAGGCATGTTAATGATGAGACTGACATTGAACCGTGGCCTGAGGGAAACTCAAATGTAGACAAGTGTACTCTAGATTCCTAAGACATGCCTGAAGACGCTGCTGTGAGCCCCCACAGCATTGCACTTCTGAGTGGTGATTGGATTGTGGTGTTGCATAAAGCACCAGGTTCGGTGAGGTGTTAAATCATATTTTCCCCCCTAAAGATAATTTTTTCCCTGTGGAATGAGCTCTGTATTTCTGGACTTCAGTAGTGGTTCATCATTGAAGGCCTATCACCTATATGCATAGGCATTCCCAGATATTGATCTTTGCCTAGGTTCTTCTAAATCAAAAAGTTCTTCCAAAAATTCCTGGCTTACTTTAGATATTCCTGTTGCCATTATTTCTCAGTTAGTACAATCACTCCTCCAACCTCTGTGAAGAACGCAAGTGAAATTCTCCTGGGACATCAGCTGAAGTGTTCACCAGATTAACCTAACGATTCAGTAGGTTGCAGCACTGATAAAGCAAGTTAACAGCAAAGCAATAACAATGAAGACCTTGTTACTTCTCAGACATCTGCACGTCTTTTCAACTAGAGTGCACAATGCTTTTCTCAAATGCCAAAACATTATCTTGAGGATTTCAAAACTAGCAAATCATTGTGGATGCTTTTAATCTTTTTTAAACTTGTCTTCTCTCTTCTACCAACACTGCTGTGAAGTAAGGCTTTTCCCATTCTGGCAGACACTTAAGTTCACCAGAATGGCTCAAGTAATGTGTAATCACTCACATTTCCAGAAGCAATTAAGACCTATGTGCTTTACGCAGAAGAGTTTAAACCACATTCCTAGCCTTCAGGCCATTGATAGAGGTGCTATGGAGAATTCAGACAAATACCAACTTTTATTCTCAAGGATCTTCTCCCAGGACGCTGGGGCCCAGATTCTCAAAAGCATTGGGCCCCCAACTTCCATTGACTTCAATAGGAACTGGCTCCTAAATCCCTTTTGAGGCTCTGGGTCTGAGACAAAAAGGTGTAGGCATGTTAGTTTAGTTCAGCAAAAGAATCAAGGAGTCCTTTGGTATTTAAAGACTAACAGATTTATTTATTGCATGAGCTTTCATGGGAGAAAATCCCACTTATTTTCTCCCACGAAAGCTCATGTGGTAAATAAATCTGTTAGTCTTTAAGTGCTACAGGACTCCTTGCTTCTTTTGCTGTTTAATTTAGATGCTCTCACTCTTGTGCAGTTCCTAGGGCTCAGGATGTAACCTGGTGAATTTAAGTACCCACAATCTGGTTTGTAGGTCTCAGGAAGTAATCCTCTGTGGTTTTATGGGGCCTTTTACCTGTGAAAGACCCTTACTTGGTAATATCTGTAAATTCTATTTACTGAGTTACCAAAAGAGAATAGCCATGTTGAGCATACAATACTCACCACTCCTAATAAGGCAGATAAACGTTTCCTGAGGTACCAGTGAGGATCAGGTTGTTTGGCGCTCTAGCTTCTGCACAATATGGTAGTCAGGGTGTTGAGGTCTGGCAGCTCTGCTCTTTGGCTGTGTCCTGGGGTTAGGTTCCAAAGAATTTTCTTTTGGACCCTAGTTTATATAGGTAAACTTAAGTCTTGCTTAGCCCCACCTTTAGCCAATTATTAAACTAAAATACTACCAAATAGTATTTTTCACCAATCCCCATCCAGTAAAAAACAATTCTTTAACCACTGTAGCTGGTTCAAATCATGCCAGATTAATTATGCATCAGACACAATCAAAGAACCAGACATAAACCATAGGAAAGTAGGGACATAAAGGCAAAACAGTAAACGCATCGGAGTTCACAATCACAGGTGTTGCTAAGTGATCCCTTGCTAGACAGAATTCTAGCAAGCAGAGTTTTCTCTAAATGTCTTAAGATGTGTTTCTTTATCTGGGGATGGTGGGCACTATTAGGACAGGAGTGCCTTCTTATTCTCTCCGTGTCGCATTGCTTTCATGCAGTTTAGGTAGAATGTGAGGCTGTGACTCTGCTCCTTAGCTCAGAGATGCTGCTGTCCTACTGTGGATACTGCCGCTTACTCTGAAAAAAGGCCTCGGACCTTACATGCCCAGTACAGACTTACGATAAAGACAGCTTCATTTGCTAGTTTACTGCACCAACCGCTAACCAGGCCAGCAGAATTTCTCTTCATCTCTGAAAGCCACTTTCTCAAGGCATCCTGACCCATTCCCTTTCACGCTTGGCTTTTTAGAAGAGTCCTTCTCTCTCCACCAGACCCATCGGGCTCTAAGCTAGAAGCATGGCCCCTATTGCCAATTCAAGTGGCTGCCAGCCTTTTTCTCTGCCTCTCAGCTGGTAAATTTGGGAAATTTGTTGGCCAGCAAAACTACATACATTTCCCTGAACAGCCAGTCCCACGTCAAGGGCACAGGAGATCTGTTGGGCTACTGGCTGTCTGCTTTTCTATACCTGAGTACGCCAGAGCTCGAGGAGAAGAGATTGTGAATGGGGGGGGGGGTGTCGTGCTTTTTTCGGGTTTATGTGCTTTGTTTGTGTAAACGAAGTCTGAGTGTATGAGGGCACTCCCTCTGTTCAGTCAGCTGAAAGGGGGGCATTTTATTTGCAAGGCAGGGCTATAACTACAGATTTTAGTGCCCAGGGCAAGCACTTCAGAAAGTGCTCTCCCCTGGCTCAGGGCCCGCTTCAGTCTGGGACCTGATCCATCACCAGCTGGCTGACCGTGGCTGCTAGGAACAGATGCGGATCCCTACTGCCGGACAGATCCAGTTCCCTCCTGCCCCCTGTCTTAACCCCACCACCCTGCTGCCAGCTCCCCACACTGCCCCAGGCCCTACCCTAACCCCCCCAACTGCCGCCAGCTCCCCGCACTGTCCCTGGCCCTTCCCTACGGCTCCCACCCTGCCCCCAGCTCCCTGTGCTCCCCCAAGTTGCCCCAACTCCCTCCAACTCCCTCCCTAAACCCCCACCTTGCCATTGGCTTCCCCTGCTCCCTTTGGCCAACCTCCCGCACCCCATCTCCAGCAGCTGCCCATCCCCAACCCCACCCAGGGTCCCCTTAGCTGGATGCCGGAGTGACCATGCCACAGGCTGAGCTCCCCACCCTGAGCATGCTCAGGGTGGGAGTTTTTAAAACTCCCTGCCTGAGGCAGCTCCCTGCCGGCTGGAAGATTGTGTCTTCCAGCCAGGTAGGGGCTGGGGTGGTCAGCAGTGTTGGCTGCACAGGTGAGTGACAGCCCACACAGCTGACAGGGAGCATTGCCTGGTGCCCTCTAAAATTTGGCACCTGGGGCTTTGCCCCAGTTACCCTGGCCTAGTTGCAGCCCTGTTGCAAGGGCTTTGTATTTGCATAAGTACAAAGTACTTTTTATCCACCCACTCAGGTTCTGGATATGATAGGAAATGGTTCGTATGGCTGGTTTTGTATTTAACCGCAAAGGTAACAAATGTTGTCCTTTGATTTTATGAACCATGCTTAGCCTGTTCTGATGAAAAATTCACTCTCGCCTAAACAGAGCTCCAAAGGGTGGTGGAGGGATGCTTCAGCATTGTAAAAGCAGCAGGAAGGGGTTGAGGGGTTTCCTTGTTGAGATTGTGCTAACTGTGATAAAGGGCTGGCTTCAGGCATGGATTAACCCTTTCCTCCCATTGTTAAAAGGTAGCACTAATGATTTCTTAATGAGTCTTCTGTTCTGAAGCAGGGACCCTGCTCCAGTGTCAGCAGAAAGGTTTTCCCATGAGCTGAAACTCTCTGAGAGCTGAACTCACTAGAGAAACTGGGAAAGCTTGGCTGCCAAACACCAGAGAGGAGCCAGCAGTTGTTAGGGACTGCAGAGGATGAGAGCTGCAAGTGGTCAATGCCTCTACGGAGCCAGCAAACCATGGGGCTCATGGTCCAGTGGTTGAGGGGGAGCAGCAGAGAGTGGGAGCTCCATGTGATTGGTGCCAGCAGACAGTGGGAGCCATCAGCAGTTGACGCCCGCAGATGGTGGGAGCCATAAGTGGTCAGCAGGAGTCGGAAAAAGGGGACTGCCTGAGGTCCCCCTCCTAAACAAGAAGTGGGCACTGCTACTGTGACAGCCAGCACATGGAAAAGCGAGAAGGGAGAAGTGAAGGCCATGCCTCACATACTGTAGGATGAGGTGAGTTCTGCTCATTGCGTTTCTGCATTGCACTTTTTTCCCATGCCAGTGCTGTTTGGATATTTTTTTCCTTTTATTCTTTATTTATTTTGTTTACTTATGGAGCCACCAGGTTCGCCTAACTCAGGGGCAAGCGTCACCTGTCTGATAGTGGCTTTGCCATTTCTGCACTTTGCTAAGGTGTGTCTGGGGAGCAGCCTGAGATCCCTTGTGCGGAGACACTCTTGGATTCTTTCCCTGTCAGTTGTATGGATTACAGAACAATGCAGCCGTCCTTCAGGAGGGGACTTGTGGGAAGCCACTGGAAGGCTAGCAGCACTGAAGTGACTCCACCTGCATCCTTGTTCCAAAGCAGTGGGTTTCATTTTGGGTAAAATTGAAGCTTGGGGTCTAACACCACAGCCCCCACCAATTTAACTAATCCAGGGCTAAAGCACCTCCAAAGCCTGCTCAGAGCTTTTTCTGTTGCCGATAGACGGGCTTGGGCTAAACTATAGGTAACTGTGAGACATTCTCTTAAAGATAGCATCACATTGAGATGCACGGGAGCAGTTCATGCCGTTCAGCAGGGCTGTCACTGCTCTGAAAAAAGGGTTGGGGCCCAGGACCCCCATCTATGGGGCCCAGGACCCCCATCTATGGGGCCCTGCACCTGGGCCTGATCCGTCCTTGGGCCACCAGCAGCCCAACCCGGATCTGGCCCCTGCCACTGTCGGCCAGTGGCAGACAGCCCTGGCCTAGATCTGGCCCCTGCCACTACAGCACATGCTCCAGGACCGATCTGGCCACTGTCAGCCACAGACAAGTGGCCCAGGCCCTATCCAGCCCCTGCCAGCAGCCAATGGCCCTAGCCCAGATCCGGTGCTTGCCGCGGCCAGGGCAAGGCCAGAGCCAGGTGGGGCTGCAGCCCTGCGGGCCCAGTGGCAGCAATGCCTCTGCAGCTCAGAGAGGTTTGCGGCTATCTGCAGACTAAGACCTTGAATTGTCTTCCCTAAGTAGACTTTTGCCAGGCGTGCTATACCAGTAGAATTGTGTTTCCAAAAGCCTCCTCATATAGATGCAGTCAGGGGTTGCCAACCCAAAAGATAAGAGTAATTTTTTTGAAATTTCTTGAATAACCAAGTGTTTGGAGAGCTACAATGGGTGTAGCCTCCCGGTGGGGAGAGCTGGGCCAGGGCACCTGGTGCAGGGACCCCAGCGACAGGGAGGGCCCAGAGCCGGGAGTGGGCCACCTGCAGGGTCTCCAGAGCGGGATATAGTGGGGCAGAGCCCGGAGCCACCGGGGTGCAGCCAAAGAGCCACATGCGGCTCTGTAGCTGTGGGTTGCAGCGTCCTGGATGCGGTTATATTGGCATGACAGTGGTTTTGCTGGCATGGCCTTTTTTGGGTCAGTGAATGAAATGAGCTATCTTGGGATGCGCACAGTATTATGGTGGCTGTACTAGGGCTTTTGACAAGAGGAGCTGTGTTCAGAAATATCAGCCAGTCTAACCCACAGAGCTAGGCTGACAAAATCTTTTGAGTGCAGGCATATCCTCCGGCACTACATCATTATCCTTCGGTCACAGTGTCGCTTTTTTTTTTTTCCCCTTGCAAATATGCAGGCTAGAAACTTACTCTTCTACAAATGAAAGCTGAGATGCTGATGTAACCACATGACTCCAGTTTCTGGGACTCTGTGCTTGGGCCTATGCTGCCTATGACTTACCCTGGCCCTGCTAGGATATAGCCCAGTAGCAGATTATTTCTCCCATTATTATTTATTACAGCAGGACCCCATTGTATCAGAGATTGTATTGTGCCACTCTAAACCACAGTTTCCTAGAAAACAGCAAAACTGTAAATTGTCCAGCCCTGAAATACATCTTTCTCTATTCCAAGCCCGAGAGACTGTGAGTACAAATATGGCCCGCCAGCATCCAAATGAACAACATCTTCTTTTGGATTCGTTATAACCATCTGTGCCTTCCAGCTAGAAACTGCTTTTAAATAACAGTACAAGGGGGTGGTGATCTTAAGGGCATTTTCAAATTAAAAAAGGAACGCCCCTCCCATTTCATAGCTGCTGCGTCTCGCAACCGCACAAAGGAGCGAACCTGCAGCAGGCTGGCCGTGAAGTCTGCGCGGCATCCCTCTGCAATCATTTGGTTTTATTCCAAACCCTTTCGACCAACTCTTGTTATTTTGTTTGCTCCTGCAATCTCAGGGCTCCATGCAGAGAAGGTCAGGTGGGATATTACTTTCCAGATTTTGCTATTTATAAAGTATATCTTGACCGAAAAAGCTTATTGTAGCGTATAGTAGGCTTTTGTGTGGCGCTGTGGAAGAGGACGGGTGTTATCCTGTCGCCATGACAACAAGCATTTGAATTAAGCACAGGCTACTAAGAACAATTTGCAGTCACATGGTTCATAGGAAACCCTTTGAAACCCTTGTAATCTTTTCAATAGGCTTGATTGTTAACATCTTCTAAAGTTAATCATTAACTTTGTTTTGTAACAGATAATTACTGTAGCTTGCATTTTTCTGTCCTTCCTGTGAACTGTGAAATTCATGGAACGCAGGCCATACAATGTTTAGTTCTTCCTCTGTTTTGAGGAGGTAAAACAGACGTAGCCTTTCATTCCTCATCCCCTGCAAATTTTCTTAGCTTAGAAAGTTTGCGTTACTGAGTTCCTCATTTCCCCACACACGCTTTGGAAACCCCTATAGGTAACATGTTCTAGCTGAGATATCCCTTTCATTGTTTGGCTCTCAGCATCTGGGGGATATTTTGTGCTTTAAAAGATATTGCTATTTTATTAATTATTTGTATGTGCACAAAGCATGAGTCAGTCTCTGCCCCAGAGAACTTGGAATTGTAACAGACAGGATATGGATGGGCAAACAGAGGCACACAGATTAAATGAAAAACAGGCAAGGAGTCCTGTGGCACTTAAAGACTAACACATTTATTTATTGCATGAGCTTTCATGGGGTCACATTGGATTGTTCACAGAGCCAGGAATACAATGTCAGTCTTTGAGTGTAAATTTTACTAAGTGCCACCCTCTCCCCGGACACACAGCCTCTTCACAGTGCTTATGTTCCAGTCCGGTGACTTAGCAAGAAGGTCAGCATTTCTCTCTGTTCACTTCACGGAAATTTAGTGTCAAATTTTCTTTCTGATCTATCACAAAGCGCCCCTCAGGATGCCCTTTTAAAAACTGGCTTCTAGACAGCCTGCTCCCAGATTTGTTTGATCACCTCACTGTTCCCCCTCTCCTCCTTTGCTTCAAATATAGGATAACTATTCCATGACAAATCACTTCACTTCAGGAGCCTAGTGAACAAATACAGAAGAGAGAGAATCTGTAAAAGGCCTGGAGCAGCGGATGACTCAGCGTCAACAATTATATTATTGATGTACATTGACATTGTGTCTTTTGTCCCAAACTATCGTCCTAGCCCTAGACCTGATTGCCTGAAGTGCAGAATGTGCCCAGTTCGCAATGTAGCAAGTAAACTGCGGAGGAAATGCGCAGCAGCGGGCCTGAAATTATGGAATCACATCTGCGACTCAACAGTGAAGGTGGGAGGAACATCAAGGGGTGACTTTGTTGTTATTTATATTCTGGTAGCGCCTAGAGGCCTTTTTTGGCTTGGGTCCCTGATGTGTTAGGTGCTGTACCAAGATTATAGCCATGAATTTTTGAAAGTACTCGGGTGGCGAAATCAACGGGACTTGCGCCCCTAAGCATCTCATGTTCTGTTGAACATCCAACCGGCAGTAAAAATCGTCCCTGCCCCAAGGAACTCAGTCACTTTAATATTAACCCCACATGCGGCAGCGCTAGACAACTCATTCAGGCAGTGAAGAATGAAATGCATCCTCCTACAGGAATGACAGTGTTGAGGGTGGGGTGGGGGCAATGTAGCAAGCCAGTTAGGAGGGGCCAGGGTAAAAGCCTGTTCCCTCACACGTTGGATCATACTGAGACTTTAGTATTATCCTAACTCGGTCTGATTATCCCCTGGATAAATTTCAGTGTGAATGAGCAAGACGACAACAGCTGGCTGTATTTGAGGTGCCCCATTGTTCGGCATTAATTTGATTTTTATTGTGCAAGGGCTGGTGGTGATAAACTCATTTACAATTCCTATGCCTGCCGCGTGTCCTTTCAGAGGCACTGAATTATAATCGTGCATGCATTACTGCAAATGGGAGCCGTGCCAGCCAATCGGCTCATTGGGATGGCTCACTGTTGTTCACGGGTAAAATAAAAATAAATCCTTCTTCCAGTCAGAGAGCCAGTTATTCATAGAGGTGGTGTGTCCCCTAAACAAATGTGCTTTTGTGGATAAGACGCTGTAGTCTCCCATTGGCTGAGGCACATAACGTTCCTGCTTTCTAAAGTATCCGGGTTACAGCAGGTCAGTAATGCAATTGACACTTCAGTGCACCTACATCCATCAAATGAAATGATTAAATCTCCATCAGTCACTAGGCATAACGGAAATAATGCTATTGTGACGGAACAGCGTTAGAGGATTCATTTCTCTTGCCTTGAAAACAAGCTCTTTCATCATTGCCTGAGCATTTCTGTAGCGGCTAAGAGAGTAATATTCTGTGGCAGTGGTCTGGTTTGTTGACATTATTGTTTAATAATGGACATTTGCATTTCAGACTGGGTAAGTTTCTCTGCCTTTCATACTGAGGGTATAACTACAGTGAACACATTACGGCTGCAGCTGTGTGACTGTAAACACTTGTTATAGTGACCGAACATTTTTCCCTCCCATCTGTGTAGTAAATCCACCCCCTTGAGAGATGTAGCTAAGTCAACAGAAGAATTCTTCTGTCAACCTACTAGACAACCTACTGGCTGCACCAGGATTTAGACTGGGTTGTCTACCTCTTAGTGAAGTCGCTAGGTCTCTGAGCTATGTAAGCAGGTCAATCTAGAAACAGATGTGTGTATATATATATATACAGATATTCTGGAGGGCAGGGATAGGGTACAGAGTGACCTAGAACATTGGAAGATTGAGCCAAAAGAAAGCTGATGAAATTCATCAAGGGCAAGTGAAGAGTCGTGCACTCAAGGTGGACAAATCCCTAATACTGCTAGACTCAGGAGTTAAAGCATGGAGGAATGCCCCAGAACGGCATTCTGGGGCCCTAAAATAGGGGACTGCACTGGAACGCTGCATTCCAGGGCCCCCTAAAAATAGACGAACAGGCTGGAACGCAGCGCTCTGGTGCACTCCCCCGGTGCAGGCTGAGGGAAGGGGCTGCAGGTTGGAGCGAGCTCGGCAACCCTTCCTGCCCTCCTTTCCTGGTGCCTGTGCTGGGCCCACATGGTGCGCACGGTGCAGACCTAGTCTCAGGCCTGTGTCCCCTCTCCACAGCTGGCGGATCCCCTGCAGCTCGGCTCCTTGGCCGTGTCAGTGATGTGGGTAAGGGGGCCCTTGGGGGGGGAGGCAGACAGCTGGCAGGAAAAGCATGGGGCGGTTGGGGTGGGAAGAAGGGGTTGGGCGGGTGGGCTGGGGATGTGTGGAGGGGGTTGGGGGGCTAAAGGGGGTGGAGTGAAGAGGGGGACATGGGGGTTAGGAGGACTGGAGTGAGAACATGGGGGCAGGGAGCTTAGGGAATGGGGATTGGGGCTGAGGAAGACTTGGGGAATGAGGGGTCTGATGGCAGCAGTCATTTTGGGGGCAGTATCTGGGGTGGGGGGCAGGCATGTATGAGGCAATAGCTGGGGTGGATGAAGGGGGCTCGACTGGTGTGAAAGAGTCCTGGAAATTTTGGAGGGTTCTGGGGTCTGCCAAATTATACTTTAATCCCTGGCTAGGCTGAAGACTGATGGGCTGGGCAGCAGTTCTGCCCAAAAGGATCTGGGGGCTGCCTTGGACAAGAAGTTGGTTATGAGTCAACTTTGTGCCCTTATTGCCATGAATGCTACAGCATTCTGGGCTATGTTAGAGGAGCATTGCCTGTAGATTTAGGCAAGTTATTATTCCCCTCTGTTTGGCACTGGTGCAGCCTCATTTTGTGTTTGGGCCCCCCCGCTACAGAAAGCATGCGAACAACCTGGAAAGAGTCCAGTGGAGGGCAATGAGAATTATTAGGAGGCTGGAGCACATGGCTTATGAGGAGAGGCTGAGGGAACGGGGCTTGTTTAGTCTGCAGAAGAGGCGAGTGAGATGCATTTGGTAGCAGCCTTTAATGCCTGAAAGGGAGGTTCCAGGGAGGACAGATCTGGTCTGTTTTCAGTGATTGCAGATGACAGAACAAGGAGCAGTGGTTCCAAGTTGCAGTGGGGGAGATCTAGGTTGGATAATAGGAAGAAATATTTTCATTACAAGAGTGGTGAAATACTGGAATGGGTTAGCTAGGTGAGAGTTTTTCATTATGAGGGTGGTGAAACACTGGAATGGATTGCCTGGGAAATCTCCAACCTTAGACATTTTTAAGGTGTGACTTGAGGAAGCCGTAGATGGGATGATTTAGTTCGGGTTGGTCCTGCTTTGAGCCGACACTTGGGGTGTGTTCACACAGCAGTCTTATTTCGAAACAACAGAGGTTGTTTCGAAATAAGAAAGACCATGTTCACACAACACACTGTTGTTTTGAAACAACGGCGTTGTTTCGAAACAACTTAAACCCCATGTGGGGATGAAACAACGTTGCTTCGAAATGATTGTTTCAAAACAATGCCTGTCTGAACATGTTGTTTCGAAACAACGGTGACTCGTTTTGAAATAACTGTTGTCTGAACTTGCTATTTCGATTTATGCTTTTTTCCTTAATTCGAATTAACAAACTGTTAATTCGAATTAACTTATTTCAAAATAAGGCGTTATTTCGATACAACTTGTATCGAAACAACTTGTATCGAAATAACCCCCTGTGTGTGAACATAGCCTTGGACTAGATGGTCTCCTGAGATCCCTTTCAACCCTCATTTTCTATGACCCACGTTTTATGTGTAAGCTGGGTCTTTGGAAACCTGAGTGCAAACTCCTCAGTTTTAGCTGAAAGGGCAACATATGAGCCCAGTTTCGGGAGGCCATCCATCTGTATATGGAAGCAAGTTCCAGGCTTGTCAGAAGGTTACTATGGCATCAACTGCTAAGAGCATCAAGCCTTTTAGACACACAGTTGGGTTCAAAGTCTTAGCATTGCATGATGTAGTTTGACTTTGAGAATGAAGCCATTTTTTGGTACCCACCATATGATTATATTGGTGATACTGTTGTACTGATATGCCAGGACATTTCACCCATCAGACAATTTCCCTAATAAACTGTTCACAACCAATCATGAACTCAGATGTGAATGTGACTCTCACCTTTCTCAGAATGCCATTGATCATGTACTATAGAATAAAAGGAGGAGGATTACAAAGCATCTAGCTGTGACAGAGGAGGTCCATGATACATCCTTTCCCTTCCCAACTCCTCCAGCAGGGCGGATCCAGGCATGGCATTTCTCTCTGAAATACTGGTGGCACCACACGAGCATCATCTTACATGTTGGGTGTGCCTCAGTGAAAGATCATGCAGTTGCAAAAGGAAGGAGAGAAAAAGTAGGTCCAACCCTCATCTGCCAACATCTTCCTGAGGCAATGGGGTGTACGTGAAGAAAACAAACAAGGAGTCCTGTGGCACTTAAAGACTAACAAATTTATTTATTGCACAAGCTTTTGTGGGGAAAAAAATCCCACTTTGTCAGACACTTTGAAGCTGGGTTGGAGCCCACGAAAGCTTATGCCCAAAGAAATCTGTTAGTCACTAAGGTGCCACAAGACTCTCGTTTTTGCTGTACACATGGCTGCCCCTCTGGATAAGTGTAATCACAGGATCAGGAGGTTGCTTACATATGTAGAACTTGTGTATAGAGGACCACGGTGTTGGAGATTGATTCAGTCTGCTCTGCGGTCACTGGAATGACTCCAGTTACCTCTGAAGGGAGTTGGATCAGGCCCGAATCTTTTAAAGGCCTTGTTCTGTGAGCTTTCACCTCCCAATGAGTCACTGGAAGCTGAGGTTCTTAGCCTTTCTCGGGGTCTGGCTGGGGAAGATTCAGGCCAGGTTTCAGAAAGGTATGAAACGCAGGAAAAGAAAAGGAAAGAAGAAGAGGACATGAAGTCCTTTAGAAGCAATAAACCATTAATAGCAAAGTGCCTGTGCAAAAGCACAGATGTAATTCCCTCAATTGCAGCCTGTGCATGGTAATAGCCCTGTGTCTTTGAGTGAAGAATAATGGGGCTGTAAAAAAAATGCTTCAAAAGGGAAATGGCCATGTTTAGGGAGCTTTTTAAAGATACAGGCAGCAGCTTTACAGATGCAATCTTCTAATTTATAATTTGTTAGTTCTTGGCTGCTGAGGGGAACTGTTGCTGTTTTTACTCTGGAATGCACATGTGGAAGGAAACAAAAAAGCGAAAACCCTTCAGCAGCAGGAGTTCCAGATAGCAGTAACCCCTCAGAGTCTTATTCACAATCAGAATGTAGATTATTGGGACAGAAGCTATTTATCACTCATGAGACACATGCATGCAGGAGAAGACTAGACTGTGGGTTTAGAAGAATGCAGATTTCTGTACTGGTTAGTATGGCACTGTTGCCCTGCTGAGTTGTTTGTATTAAGAGAGGAAGTTGATTATGTGAGTTAGGTGTTTCTTAGGTGCAATCCTGTTGCATTATAAAGAATGGTTATAAAGTCCCGTTTCCCTGAACAGAGTAGGAATAAACAACAGCAGTCGGTTTCCATGCTCGTGATTTCTAAGACTGCATTTCTGGATAGCCCGAAAGATCTGTCTCTGTTCCCTCTCAGGGGCATGCTCCTCACTGCTTCTCTCACTATCTATGCTGCATTTCTCTTGACTTTCTGGAGGTTTTCTTCGGCTTTCTCTCTTGAACTGACGTGTGCATGTGCGTACACACACGCGCACACACATGCTCATGCCCCAACCCTACGCTTGCAGTCACCCCCAGGCAGTGCTGGCCAGTGCTTTGAGTGGTCGCTTCTGGACCTGAGGGTCAAATTGTCGTCTGGTTTATACTGACAGTTGGCGTCCGTGTGCAGGATCATGTCCTTTCATGGCCTTCTGGAGCAGTGAATGAAAGCGGGTTTTAGAGCTTGTTTAATAGTTCTGCAGCTAAAAGCCCAGCTCTTTCCCACCAGGTAGCTGTGTTGGTGCGAGGACTGTTGCAGGGCTGAATGACAGAAGAGAACAAGGTTGAGGAATAAGAAGCAGTTGATTCAGTTACAGCATCTAGGCCACTTGTTCCCCTTTGGCTTGCAACCGATGAAGTGAGCCCCAAGCATTACACGCTCATAGCATATGCACACTTTGTTATTTTCCTGAACTTCTGCTTAGCAATTTGTGTCCCTTTCAGACTGGGTAAATGTCTTCCTGACATGTGACTAGCTCCCACCCTGCTGCTCTATTCCCAGAACAAGGCCATAACCCTTCTTAGGCTGGGGTGTACAACCCCTATTGGCTTCTTTGGCTAAGCTAGTGACTTTTGCTGAGAACCGTTAAGGCCCCTTTTGCCTGGATCCTTTCCCAGCACTGAGCCACTCTCTTCCCGCACCCATAAGAAGCAGCGTGTTGGCTGACACCAGGAACCTCCAGAGCTGAGAACCTAAATCTACAGCCTGAGCTAAGGCGTCAGGCTGTCTAGGTGGCTGCTGTGACAGATCTGCATGCTCTGTGGATTGGCCATGTTTCTTCTACAAGTCTAACAGAAGTAAATAAAAGTAGTTAAAAACACCTTCATTTTGCCACTAAAGGAACTGTGGTGACCCTGGATGAACAGAACATTAGATATGTTCAGTAATATGTCACTTCTGCACAGCCAATGTCTGTATTAAGGTGGCATGTGGTGTCCAGGCCCTACATGTGGCGCTATGTGCAGCCGTGAAAAGTTCTCCGCTGCTTGAACCTTTCCTGCTGCATCCCCCTGGTTGGAGCCTTTCACTGCAGCAGGAAAGGCTCTGACAGTGGGACACTACACTGCCAAAAATATCAGCGTGTGGGAAGCGCTGCTTGAGGATGCAGAGAGCTGATGTAGGACTCGTACCGTAGGGTTCTGGTGTGTAGAGCTCTACAAGGCTAATTTACCCACACTAGCTGGGCGTGCAGAGTCTCTACTCTACATGCTGTCATAAGCGTAGTTGTGCCCATAATCACTGTTCCTACAAAGACGTCCCTGAAATATGTCACGCTCACTCAGGAAGTCTGTGGCAGAGAGAAAGTAGATTGTGATTGTCCTGTTTATAACCACAGGACTATCTTTTGTCCACTACTGAACACTGCAATGTTCAGCAATGCCTATCACGTACACTTTACATCAGAAAGGCATATATAATTCTCCTGGAGGAGTAGAACGTGAACATTTGAAAGGCATTAGCACTTGGATCTCCCATGAGAGACAGCAGGCAGGATGTATATCTAAACTTGGCCCGTGGCTCAACACTGCCTTAGGATTTAGAAGTTGTCCTGGAATTCAGTGGCAGCTGTGAACTGAATTTCATCTCATAACTTCAGGTCTGAGAGCAGGGGGAAGGGAGCCAAAATTTCGCTCAAAAATAGACCTAAATTACTATTTCCTAGATACAGAACAACAAAGTGAAGTTCCCCCTGAGACCATTGAGGAGATGCTGCAGCCAGGAATCCAAGAGGGTCCTAGCCAAACATGGGTATTACTGCTGAACTGATCTGACACTGAAGCTGGTCAAAATGTTTTTAAATGAAATATTTTCCTGGGGGTGTGGGGACACACGCTGTTTTGTCAAGATCCAAATGTTTAGTGGGACGGTACCATTGTTGATGACAGTCTTGTGGGGAAAATTACTCAGATCTAGGTTGTTTTTGGGGCCTGGGGAAAGCCACTGCCTATAGTCTGGTGGTTAAGGCACTTGTGTGGGGTGCAGGGGAGACAGCTTCAAACCTTTGCTCCATCTGATTCAGAACAGGGACTCAAATGTGGGCTTTCTGTAGCCCAAGGGAGTGCCCTCACTAGTCAGGGAATTATCTTCTGGTTGGTGCCCTTAGGTTACCACAAATGTGGGGTCCTGGCTAGCAGCTCCAGGAAATCAATCTCATTGCATTGGCGAGTAGAGTCCTATGAACCTCGGTTATATTCACAATCCATGAAAAGAGTCCAGCTGCAGAGGTATAGGCGCCAGCAGGACTCTTGAAATTAGATAGGAGCATTCAGTATGAGATCAGGAAGGAAGAAGCTGACGCCAGGCTCAAGGCTCACTTCTGAACTGGTCTGTGTGTGTCCATACAGGTTCAGGTGCATGAATGAGAGGATAAAGAGACAGAAAGTGACATTTTCTGTTGTTATCTGGACTGGAGAGTAAATGCACGGTGTACTTGTGTAATTCATTGCTCAGTCATTGGGTTGGGTAGTTCTCCCTATGCCTGAGGCTATCCGTCAGCTACAGTTCTCCACATGAGGACTTTAGCTCGCACCAGCGGTGCAGCCGGCCCCCATTTTCTGGCCGGGCTCCCGAATCTACAAGATAGGCCCAGAGATGCTCCAATTGCTAGGCAACAAGTGGAGGCGTGGGAGGGAGAGGGAAAGGAGAGGTGGTGCAATGAGACCTGCCCACGGCAGCACCAGGCGGCTGCTGCCTCTACTCCACTCATGGCTGCCGGCTGCTGGGCAGCCCTGCAACTGTGATGGTGAAATTTGTGCTGCTGCCACGTGCTGTGGTGGGTGGACCTCATCTCCATGTGAGTGGGCCCGGGCCCACCCATGGCTACGGCTCTGCCTCACACTATGAGGTCTTTTTTGCATTGTTGCTGGGTTCAAGCCCACTTCTGGTGACCAGGATGCAGCCAGCACTGCTGTCTCTTTGAGGGATCCAACCAGAAGTTTTTTGCTGGTTAATACCCATGGCAGAAAGCACCTTTCACATGTACTGTGAGTTTTGCCAGGGCTACTTAATACAGCAACAGCACCTTCCACTGACAAAATTGGAAGTGTTCTTTATGAAGGCTAATCCGTTCTTTCCCTACAGCTCATCACCGCTGTGTGCACAGTATGAAATCTTACCCTGGACCCAAAGCAAGCTGCTCCCCAGTAGCAGCCCCAGCAGAACCATACCTCTTTGCTATCATATTTTGCAAACTATGAGTAAAACATGCTGATCTGAGTCAGCAGAAAGAATCCTTTTGATTTCAGTGAATCAGACTCTAAGTAGTGAAGGGAAGCTCAAATGCCCCAGAAAAGAATGTCTCAGGAATCTAAATTCACTTCCCCTCCTTTCCTTTTAGAAGTTCTGTAGGAATTTAGGGCTTGGTCCCCTGAAAGTTGCTTACTGGTGAGTCCCGGGGAATGAAGTGCTTTGCTCATGACTCCCTAGTTTAGTAGTTAAGGTCCAAAGGGGTAGCCGTGTTAGTCTAGTTCAGCAAAACAAACAAGGAGTCCTGTTGCACTTTTAAAGACCAACAAATTTATTTATTGTATGAGCTTTCGTGGGAGAAAATCCCACTTCGTCAGATGCTTTGAAGATGAAAACAAAAAAACAGTGACCGTGCAGGTGGTCTTTTTAATGTCCTGCAGAGACCCAATGCTAAGAGCTCTTCTGCCTGGCTCGTCTCCAGAGAGGAAAGGTCCCAGACCTGGGGACCTTTTCCCCACTCCCTTCTCAGCATTCAAGTATCCTCCACTCCTTGTTCTTGTGACCTGTTTCCCCATCCTGTTATTGCTCTGTTGCAGGAGAAGCCAACGTGCTGTCTTGTCACACAGGAAAAGGCTGCACAATAAATACAGCCTGACCTTGGTAAATTTCCTATTGCGGACCGGCTCTTTTGCTCTTAAAGCAGAACAAATTGTGAGGCATCCGAGGAAGTGAACCCGGGCAGAGGATGGGGGAGAGGGGAAATGGCAGAGGAGACCAAGAAAAGGGGAGGAAGCACAATTGTAGGACAGGAAAGGGATGCACCTGATGCCTAGTTAAAATAATCCTGTGGGATGAAATCCCAGTCTCAGCTGAAATCAGAGGGGGTTATAGCCCTGACTTCCCCCAGGGAGAAGCTACTATGTCTCATCTTTTAAACACAGCGAGACCTGAAAGATCAGATTATCTGGGTCGGTCCTTCTGTCAGCTGAGGGCAGTCAAATAAGAAAGGGAGGCAAGTCCTTCTGCGGCCTGACTGTCACTTTCAGGCCCCAAAAGCACTTGACATGGGACCAAGAAACAGGGGCCAAGATTTCAAAAAAGCAACTCATATGCCTCAATTTTGGGGGATCCAGCCGAAGACACAGTAAGGTGGTCCAGTGCTGACGGGATGGCTGCTTAGGACTTGGACCCCTTTAAAATGTCTCAGTCTGGGCACCTGGAGTTGCTCATCAGTTTTGGCCAATGTACAAAGTAAGAGACAAGAAACCAGTGTGGAAACAAAGAAGTGAGTCCTAAAGGAAAGCAGTGTTGCTCAGGGGATGGTGCTTTATTTTGGAAATAAGAATATCTGGGTTCAATTTCCAGTTCAACTCTTACCTCACTGGGTGATTTTAGGCAAGTCACTTTGCCTCCCCCTCCAGTGTAAAGCAAAAAAAGCAAGGAGTCTTGTGGCACTTAAAGACTAACAGATTTATTTATCGCATGAGCTTTCGTAGGAGAAAATCCCAAGCTCATGCAATAAATAAATGTGTTAGTCTTTAAGTGCCACAAGGCTCCTTGCTTTTTTGCTTTACTATACTAGCACAGCTGCTGCTTTGGAACTCCTGTGTAAAGACTCTTGAGATGAGATCTACAGAAGAAAAACGGCTAGGTGATATTATTAAATCCAAATCTCCCCGAAAGCACCTGTGTAAGTCTTCTGCCAGCCTCTGGCTGGAATTGGCAGCCTTTTCTCTACCTTGTGCTGTTTTCAGAGCTCATCAAGGCTGTCAACAAACTCCCGTAATGGGGACAGAAAAGCCAAAGGATGGTTGCTGGGAAATCTCCCATTCATTTTCAGCATGCGACAGCTCCATGCCAAGACTAGTGTCTGAAAAGGCTGTGATGCAATTAAAATAGTTTACCAGCAAGAGGCTTAATTAGCAGTGGTTTTATCTGCATGCCGACATTTTTGTGGTTGGATGTTTCTGTTTGCTAGATTTGTCGGCGTTTGTTCCCAGCTGCAAGGAATCCCTCCTGGGACTCATTTAGGCCTGCCTGAGTGCTCACAGCCTGTCTTGTGCATTAAGCAGGGCAAGTGTAGGAACCATTCACATTCAGTGCTGGTGCTCCATCTTCCTCTGAGACGGCCGCTCTGGAGCGAGAGGCGCAGCAGTGTGTAGGCAGCCAAATGGTTAGGTTTATACCGGAAACCTTCATTCTCCCGCAGCCCTCGGTTCCTTATGAAAGGCAGCAAACAGTGGAACTGTTATCGATGCAGGAGCTGGGTTAGTATTGCCAAATCTCATGGTATATTTGTGAATCTTGTGAAATCTGTGTCTTTCTTAAAGCCCTGGCTCATGTGAGTTGGGAAACCATGTTTATGTTGATTATGAGAATTGCAGCTTATCTGTCATCTTTTTTCAGAGAGTTTCTAG
This sequence comes from Podocnemis expansa, assembly GCA_007922195.1. NCBI lineage: Eukaryota > Metazoa > Chordata > Testudines > Podocnemididae > Podocnemis > Podocnemis expansa. The sequence goes on from ML681997.1 coordinate 4,402,200, forward strand.
ACTTCAGGGTTATATAGAAAAGCAAAAAAACCAACCAACCAAACAACCCCCCCCCCAACCTTCCAAAAACCCCCAAGAGTCCTGTGGCACCTTATAGACTAACAGATTTCTTCGGGCATAAGTTTTCATGGGCTCCAACCCACTTCATCAGATGTATCTGATGAAGTGGGTTACGCCCAAAGAAATCTGTTAGTCTATAAAGTGCCACAGGACTCGTGCTACTTTTGCTGTACACAGACTAAGATGGCTACCCCTCTCAAAAAAAAAAAAAAAAAAAGACTCAAGTTAAGCCTCTAACCGAAAGGAAAATGCAATTTTTTCTTTAAAAAAACCCCCTCAAAAGTTATGGTTTTTAAGCCAGTCTCTGATATGGGATGAGGAACAGTGGCACTGATGCCAGTTATTTTGGGAATTCTTTGGGTCGATAATACTGGACAATGAACTTAAATCTCTCTGAGACACCTGCCCTTATCTTACAAACGCTTTCACTCAAGGCATCAGTCTTATCAAAGTGGGCAGGCAGCTGCTGGTACCCAGCCCCACTGAATGTCTCTCTTTTTGTTCGGGAGTGGGCAGGCTCTGTCTACATTATGTGGGAGGGCTGTGATGCCCCCCAGGGGTCAGGTGGGTTTGTGTTCGGGTTGACTAGCCCATTTCACTGCCACCTGTGCTGCTGTGGCTGAACTTCTGTTTTTATTGCACTTACTTGGAGGAGGGTTTGTGTGAGAAGGCATAAGGGAGCTGGGACTCTCACCCCTAGTGTAGACGTAGCCTTCCTATAGATATAAAAGCCAGACCTCAGACTCCCAGGTTTGAAAATTTTGGCTTATCCTTCTCCCTCCGCTCTGTCTGATAATGGAGGGGGCAGTCCCGCAGCGCATGGAAGGTGTCAGACTCTAGCCTAGTCTGACCTCCTCAGGGTGTCCAGGATTTCAGAGCCAAAACCCCATTCCGGGAATGCTCTGGGTCAATGTTCCCCCTAATTTTTCATAGTCTGTGTGTGCAAAAAATTTCTTTTGTGCAAATTTTCAGAACCAGTATCCAAATTTGTGCGCACTCCAGTGAGTGTGTTCAAACTTCTGAGCACAACAAAGCATATTGTGCAAATAATATCTAAATTTTATTTTGATATGGTCATGGAAATGATTTTATAAGTTACAAAACTTTATTTGAAACATGCTATTTGAAACTGCCTTCTTAAAGTAGCACAAAAATATTAGCACTATTGAATTTTTTTGTGCATGCTTTATTTTGTTGTGTGCACGGGCTTCACAACCTGTGTGCATGCGCACACGCGCACAGCTTAGAGGGAACATAGCTCTGGGTCAGATTGCAATCTATGATAGGGCCTCTCTTTGCCATTCCAGAGATGCAGAGGAGCTGGAATCCAGCTGTACTTGGTTAGCCGATGATTTCTGTTTCAGACTTAGATCCTGAGCCAGCATCTCTAACTATCCCCCCTGGGATAGGAAAGAGACTGACAGACAGTGGGATGGTGTTGCGCTGATCCTCGCATGGTGTAAGGCCCCCTATACCAGGGGCACAAGTCACAGAAGCTCTTAGGCTGATCTACATCATGCATAGTCCAGGGCAGATGAAATTTGGCCCCTGAGATTGGGGCACTTTAACTGATTCCCCAGTGCCACTGCTAAATGAAGGTCAGATCCAGGGAAGAATATTACTTTCTGTCTCTGACTTGGTCTTGGAATCATGGTGGAGTCAAGAGCACTTGGAGTCATTGTGGCTAGTTCTTGGAAAACATCTGCTCAATGTGCAGCAGCAGTCAATAAAGCTAACAATGCTGGGAATTGTTAGAAAAGGGATAGATAATAAGACAGAAAATATCATCTTGTCTCTTTGTAAATCCATGGTATACCCACATCTTGAATGCTGACTGCAGCTCGTGTCACCCCATCTCAAAAACGCTATATTGGAATTGGAAAAGGTACAGAAAACAAAAGATTAGGGTTATGAAATAACCATATGAGGAGAGATGAATATGAATGAGACTTTTCAGCTTGGAAAAAAGAGAACGAAGCAGGGATAGATAGAGGTTTATAAAATTATGATTCACGTGGAAAAAGACAATAAAGAAGTGTTTTTTACACCTTCGCAAAAAGCAGGAACTCGGGGTCACCAAATGAAGTTAATAGGAAGCAGGTTTAAAATGAACAGAAGAAAGTATTTCTTCACACAGCACATAGGCAACCTGTGGAATTCTTTGCCAGAGGATGCTGTGAAGGCCAAGATTATAATAGTGTTAAAAAAAGAATTAGATACCAGTAAGTTCATAGAGGATTGGTCCATCAGTGGGTACTTGCCAGGGTAGGCAGAGATGCAAAACATTGCACTAAAGTGTGTTTGTCCTCTGTTTGCGAGAGGCTGGGAATGGGAGATGGGATGGATCACTTGATGATAGCTTGTTTTGTTCATTCTTTCTGCAGCACGTGGCTTTGGCCAATGTTGGAAGACAAGATACTGGGCTAGATGCACCATTAGTCAGACCGAGTACGGCCGTTCTTATGACTTAAACATGCTTCATCCTGGGCTCTGTGAGCTGTTTCAGAGCAAAGTGAAGCTGGTGGGCGTGGAGGGAGATGTGGCTACTGCTGTTGCTGTGTCCTCTGGTTTGGAAATCAGGGCCAAGCCCTTGAACTGTGAAAAGAAGCTTGCCTGGCATGGGGGAAGGGGGAATTGAGACATTGAGTTAAGTGCTAAATGTCGTATTGAAAAGGTGCTTGCTGCCCTCATCCCAAGCAGGGCTTTCCACAGTGCATTGACATTCAGATGCATTGAGTCCCAGTGACCTAGCCTGGAGATACAGCATGTCTGGTCACTGCGGCCAGTTCCTTGTCTGGGAGGTGGCACTTGCCTAGCCTAGCCTAGAAAGAAGGCGTCTTTCACCATTGAGACCACTTGTCATTCAGGCTAAGAGGACTGTCTAGCACACCCCTTGGACTTCACACTAGTTTGACAACTGAGAGGCAGCATGTCTCAGTGAGTGATAAGGGAGAAAGTCTAGTGTTGCATCTGGTTCATCAGAGCACTTCAGCTTCTGCCCAGCATCATGTTAGCCTAACCCAGCTTGAGTTTGGGAGACAAAAATCAAATCAAATCAAATCATAGGGCTGGAAGAACTCTCCCTTTGACGCCGAGTCCCCACACGGCAAAAACTTCACCTGAAATAGTGTGCAGGCTTAATTCTGAAGCAGAGGATATGTCTACACCAGCGATGGCCAAACTTACGGAACTCAAGAGCCACACGAGTCGATTATTAAACCTTTGAGAGCCGCACTGAGGCCTATAGCCATATACTTTTACCTACTCCAAAATTACTAAGCTTAAAATCTATTGCACACTTTAATTTTATCATAAAAAGAGGACAAATATCAATCCTACTAATGTCAGATTCTAATAATTACTTATGGTTATCATGAAAATTAGGCCTATAAAGTAAAAACTTAGCTGCTGCTCAATGTAGAAGACTGCAGGCTGGTGGTGAGTTTTTTAAAATCCTGACCATGCCGCACTTCTCCCCACCATCCTGACCCCCTCCTAAACTCCTAGGCTGGGGCTGCTTTCATAAATTGATTTGCTGACGTTCTTCCAGGAGCCACAATTTTTCATTCAAGAGCCACATGTGGCTTCTGAGCCGCAGTTTGGCCACTCCTGGTCTACACACTACAGCTGCCACAGCAGCACAGCTGCAGGTATGCCACCATGATACTGTAGTGTGGACGAGCCAGCAACAGAAGAGGTTTTTCAGTCATGGTAGTAAATCCACCATGAGAAGAGTCTGTAACTGGTTGTGTCTACACTAGGAGTCTAGGTCAACCTAACTATGTCAAAGGGGGTGTGAAATTTATCACAGCTCTGAGTGACGTTTCCATATCCACCAGAATTTTAGGTGAAGACCATGTCCTACTCAGAAAACAAACCAAAGAATCCCAGATGCAAAGAACTGGGCTGTTTGTCACAAGCTTTAAAACGATATCTGTCCCCAAAGGCAATAACAATCCACATTGTAACTAACAGCCAACACAGCGTCACTCCAAGCACCAAGATACTTTTGAATTAGAGAATCACAAAAACCACTCCTGAAAATCTAAAGCTCCTATTTGCTTTCATGGCACACCAATAATTTAGCACATTTAGTGAAAAAACAATTCAATTCTTCCTGTGGCTGGTTGGTGACAGCGGGGATATTTCTGTCTGCATTATAAACCCCGCTGGGGGAAGAACTGTACTCCATTGACCTTGAACAATAAAGCATCCCTGTTGGTAGCAGCTACACCAAGGAGTTAACTAGAGTAGCAGTTTCAATCTTGTTATTTTTTTCCACCAACTGATAAGGAAAAGGAAACTGGTATTTTTGTTGCTGTGATGGGCTTGTTAAATAGGAAAATAACAAACGGAAAAAAAAATCCATTTCCAAATGCCCTCCTCTTTCCTGGAGTTGCAAAATGATCACGTCCACTGAATATATCCCGCCAGATGAAAGCAAGCATCACTTGTGCTACTTGTACAAATCCTATGTAGCTCATTGATGCAACAACAGGAACTGTTATGGTTTGCTGGACAAACCTGGCTTGGATTTCAGAGGGGCTCACGCTAAAAGCCTGATCAAAATGACTGTCAAATCTTGGAGGAAGCAAACTGCTATTGTGGCATCACTCTAGCTTTTATGTCAAACAATGGCAGTGCAGGGGTTGTGTAAAATGTTCCTCTGTGAAGCAAAGGCTCAGGTGAGGAGCAAGTTCCTGTCCCCATGGGATGATTCCCTCTAACACAAGTCAGCGGCAGGGCTGGGATCTGGGACTTTCAGCAGCAAAACAGGCCTTGCCGCTGAAACTAAAAGTGGGCTGCTGTTAGCTGGTAGCTGTAATAGGCTGTTATTTGACAGAGGATCAGCCAGCAGCAAGGAATACGTCAAACATTCTGGTAGCGGATTCACACCTTTGGCTGTGTGGTGAGGCTGCCAACTATCTATCCTCAAACTTAGGGCTTGCTTATACTAAAAGATAAGCGGACATAAGGCAGCTTACGTCACCCTCCACTGCATCGCTGCTATGGCTGCTTTAACTCTCCTGTGACATCAACATGATAAAACCATCTCTCTGTGAGAGCTAGTGGGTCAGTGACACAGTTAGAACGATGCAGAGTCAGTGTGGACTTTGCAGTCCTTATGTTGCCCCATGTGGCCTCTAAGAGGTGTCCCACAATGCCCATCGTGACCACTCTGGTCAGTGGTTTGAGCGCTGCTGCTCTGCAGTCAGGTACGCAGGGATATTCCTGCCCCTTTTAAAGCCTGGGAATTTTTGCAATTGCTTTTCCTGTTTGCTCAGCATGGAGCGCTCACATAGCATCTGCCCAACTGCCCATGCTGGCTCTCCACTGTGAAAGCGCTCCTGCCCGGAGTGCATGGGCGGTGGTGAATCTGCTGGGTCAGTGGGGAGAGGACGCTGTACAGTCGCTAGCCCACTCCACTCATATAAGCTTTGCTATATGGGGGTGGATTACTTGGTGCATTGAGGAGAAAGGGTATGATAGAGACACGAAGCAATGCTATGCAAAGATGAAGGAGCTAAGTCACTGTGCCAGAAGGCAAGGGAGGATAATTGTCATTCTGGACTGGAGCTGCAGCCATGTCACTTTTACAAGGAGCTGTACTACATCCTTGAACTTGACCCCACCTCCACCAACAGCAATCTTGAATTGTTTCCATCCATGGCACACAGCAGACCAGACATCATGGGATCATCATCAGACTTATAGCTCGTGAACTACTGGAGACTCGGACACATTGTGATCCCAATGCTCAACGCAATACTGGGCTGCAGTGCAGGAGTCTTGCTGTGTGATGGATCGGGTGGGTATACCGTTTACACGGGCTGTTGAAAAGCAGAATGAAACCTACTAAGAAGCTTATGCATTGAAGGGATGTAGAAAGCTGCATCATGGGACGCTGAACCTGGCCCCTCAAGGCATTGCAAACTCCTCCTAGACCAGCCTCTGTAAGATTGTGACAAGTTGCCCAGTGGGACATCTAACCATGGCGCACGGCTTTTCTTGTTGGTGCAAGAGCATCTACTGTAAACATGCTTTGTTGACACACACAGCTTCATGCACACTTGCAATAGTGGTCAATGTAACTTAAGCTGACTTAGGGTGGACCACGTGGCCTCATTGTAGATTTACCTGTCTAGAGAGCTACATGCACAAGTGAAGGAATTTTGTTTCATTGTTTATATCCCAGACTGCCTAGCACCCTCCCAAAATGTGGTTGCTGTAGCTCTTTGCTCATAGTGCAGTGTGGGAAAACGTGACTATCTTCCAAACTTGAACATCCGCTTGTGGAATAATTTTAGCAGACTCACAGAGCATGGGTCAGATGAGGCTGTATCTACACTGCAAAGCAATAGAGCCGTACCCCAGGTCCCAGCTTGACTGAGGCTGAGATCCTTCACCCAATGGATTCCTGGGACATTGAATCCAACCCCTGGGTTAGTGCGATTTGCGGGTAAAAACAAGGTAGGGGGTTAGACTTGAACCCTGGTTTACAGTGCAGTGTAGACATACATTGTCTCTTACACCATCTTGAAAAGTCCATCTGTACTGATTGGCGACAGGCTGTCTACAGAAAAGGGTGGAAAGGAATGGTTGCACAATCATATAATTTAGAAAACACTACAGAGGTGAGCAAACAGATATGGGAGCTTCTTGCGGGCACTGGGAACTCATTAAATTTCCAGCACAAGCCTCTGAGCCTATTTGTGTGCTAGCTAGTTATGCTTTGTACCTCTTTATCTGACAAGCCATGAATCATAAAGTTTTCTGTATAAAGATCATAGAGGCATGGGTACAAGGAATGAAAATTCATGTGTGTGTTCGTAATTCTGCAAGTGGAGTTTCTTACCCCCCCCACCCCCCAATAATTAGGTCTTTCTTTAAGCAGGCCACCTAGCCAATCTCGTTGTCTGCACGCTGCAGACAAATGAATGTCTTCCTGGAAGAAGAAGCAAGTATTGATTAAGGTGGATGAGCCTGCTGATCAATGAGGTGTTGCATTCTCATGGTAGAGTGTTTGGGGCTGCTCCATTGGGTACAATTCTTGGTTTTGCACTTTGTACATCAGGGATAAAATGCAGGCTACAGTCAGAGGAGGCTAAATTTAATCAGTGCAATTTAGTCAGTCTCATCTCTGATAACAGAAAACAAATACTGCCATTGTTAAGTGGCTCTGGGAGATTTCTCATGTTAAGTGGAAACTTCATAAATCAAACTCTGAACAGTGCAGCAATGGCTGTTTTTCTGTGTACTGCACTTTTTAAGTATAAGAAGTCTCCCCTTCTGTTTGCTAGGATTAAAATGAGAGATTCTGCCAGAAGGAGAAATGTATTATGCTCTCTCCTGGAGATAATAGGTCAGATCCTCAGCTACGCCGACTTTGCTGGAACCATGCTGATTTTCACCATCCGAGGCTCTCCTAGCCCTTGATATTTGTTCTTTGTTTTCCGTAATCTGAAATAAATCATCCAGGTTGAAAAGCATGTTTTGCTCTTTATGTATGGAAAATGTTATGCCAGCCACTTGGGGACATTTATCATTCTTCCTTGCGTGTTGCCCTATGCAGTGCAAAAGGACCATGATTTCTAATGGTCAGCTTAAACAGCTACAGTAGTTGGGACCTGACCCCACTGCCCTACATTCAAAACATGAGCTGAAAGATTAGTTCAGGTCCAACCTGTCTGCTGGGTGACTTGCCAATGACAAGCTGGGTGAAGAGCAGAAAAGGTGGGAATCAGAGCAGAAACTATTGTTTATGGCGCCCAGGCTGTGCTCTGATTGTAACCTGCCCCTTACAATGATCAGCACCTGGGGCGAGCGTCATGGAACGTGCCCTTTAATGGAGCAGCTCACAGGACCCACTCCGGTGCACCCAGGGCAAAGACCATCTTGCCCTGCCTTAGTTATGGGCCTGGCGAGAATGCTGACATTTTTGAAGTGCGCCTGTGTTTTTGTAACCTGCTCATCAACTCGGAAGAAGCACAAGGATAGTAGGTTGTGCACATGCTCCCTTTTGTTGAGGGCACCCACAGATGAAAACACAATGGGCAAGTCTAATTGTAGGTCTACCAGCTTTGACAATGTCCCTTTAACTTTTTGTCCGAAGAAACCCTACTGGGATCTTCTTCATTGGCTTTTACGGCGCCAGGGAGCAAGCAATGTCTTGCAGTTCTTGCATGAAACTGACAGTCAAGATTGTAGTTCTGTTCCTGGCTCTCTCTCAAATTTCCTAGGTGTCTTTGGGAAGTCACTTAAAACTATTTGTGCCTCAGTTTCCCTAGCTGTGAAATATGGGAAATATTTCTCCCCAATTTTACATGAAGTAATTTAGCTTGTTGAACAGATAGTGCTCTGTACGTGCCAGCTGTTAGAATTATGTGGCTGCAATATTTGAGTCAGATGGACAAATATTCTTACGGGATAATTAACTAGAGGCGAGATTCTGAGACTCTTCCTCAGGTTCTAGCTCAGTTTTTCCTCAGACAGATTTTAACTGGTTCACATACTGCTTGCTGGTAAATAACTTGAAAGGACTCCCTTTGCTTGTAAAGCCAGACTGGTTCTTTGTCTAGAAAACTGTTTACTGTGATGTTGCAGCTGGCATTCCAACTATGTGCATACACACTCGCATCTTGGTGCCACTTCCAAACTCTTCCTTCCTGCAACCTGTGCGCCTTCCTCCAAATTCCAGGCAAGCTCGGGGTAACTCAAAAGCACCCCTCTCCCCAACAGAACTTACTCCAGTCAAAGCTATGGCCTGACCCCTCTTGTCTTACTAATATCCTAGGACCGACACAACTACAACAAGACAGTCTAGAGGAAATCTCCAGCATCATGGAGACTGCAGACTTTCCCCTTCTTTCTGGGATTTTATGATTTCAGGTGCAGAAGTGGAGCTGATGTACATTCAATGGGTAGATAAAGTTTTCATTTGTATTAATATGGTTAAAGCTAGTATGAGATATCATCCTGCAGCATAACCAGTCCAGTGATGAATTTTTTAGTGCTTCACATGAATTGTTTAGTCTAATTTTTTAACATTATTCAGAGCAGTCTCACAGCTCGGAGCTATTGTTTCAGGCTATCTGATGACTCAGGCACATATGACTGATTAGTTACAGTCAGGCAAAGTGGGATTTTCTCCCACGAAAGCTCATGTGAAAAATAAATCTGTTAGTCTTAAAGTGCCACACGACTCCTTCACATTTTTAAAGTGTGTTGTGTGTACGTAAGGAGCTTAGATTATCATATGACCACCTGACTCCAGGAGCTGGAGTTTTAGGCATGGCCCCACTAAGACTATGCCTTATACTTGTGCTGAAATCTGAAAGTTGTTTCAAGCAGGGGCGAGAGTGTATTACTTGTTCTCATCCTTATGGGGCAGATGCAGTCAAACAATAAGGACTTACTGTATTTTCTTCATAGGAGTCCAATCCATTCATTAATCAAGATATTTAAAAGTGCCATGGTTACACAGGCTGGTACAAGTCCTCAAGTCTTCACTGTTAATCTCCTATATGCGACTTTGTTTATTTACAGGTTTTTGCCCTGGATAATGTGCATAAGCTGGTTATGGCTAATTTACATGACTAAGCAGGCAGTTCTGTTCATTCTGAATAAGACTTGAGAAAGACCCAATTATAACTGGAATTTGTTTGTTGTGTGTTCTTTGAACTAAAGACATTTAAGATTTTTAGTGACAAGTGCCTTTCAATTCTATGGCTGCTCAGCAGGTCACAGACTAGAACAGCCTCCACATTCATTTTGTTTTTGGCTGTGTTTATTTTCCTCTTTCCATTTATCAGCAACCAAACTGATAGAGGGAATAATTACTATGCATATTATCTATTTGCAGAGAAAGATTAATGCTGTTAACAGGTGAGATAACTAACTTCTCAATGGCTTTATGAACACATGGAGTGAATAACGATAGCTCTGTTGCGTGAGCTAAAGTAACTCTGTCAAGTTACAGCTCAACTGCATTAGTTGTACGCATTAAGCATAGATGGGCTACGCAAGGACTTCCCTTGTGTTGTATTTGCAATTGAAGGACGAATCATGAAGCAAGTAACAGACTTTATTCACAGTGAGACATCCACTTTTAGGGGAAGGATGGTCAGGATGTAGGGTACTGGTGTGGGATGCTGGAGACTAGAGTTTAATTATCTCTGCCACAGATTTCATGAGTCATGTTGGGCAAATGATTTAATCTACTTTTGGCATGGTTTCCCATCTTTAGCACAGGGCCAATGCTTTCTGACATCATATAGCAGCAGTACTGGATTGGACCAGTGGTCCATCTAGCCCAGTATCCTGGTTCTGGTAGTGGCCTATGCCAGATGCTTCAAAGGAAATAAACAGAACAGGTCAGCTATTGAATAATCCATCCCCTGTCATCCAGTCCTATCTTCTGGCTGCTGGAGGTTTAGAGATACCCAGCGCAAGGAGTTGCATCTTTGACCACCTTGGCTAATAGCCATTGATGGGCCAGGCCTCTGTGAACTTATTCTTTTTTTAACCCCGCTATAGTTCTGGCCTTTGCAACATCCCCTGACAATGAGTTTCACAGGTTGACTGTGCATTATGTGAGGAAGTATTTCCTTTTGTTTGTTTTAAACCTGTTCCCTATTAATTTCATACAATGACCCCTACGTCTTATGTTATGTGAAGGAGTTAATAGCACTTTCCTATTAACTGTCTCAATGCCAGTCGTGATTTTATAACACTCTATCACACACCCTGCCACCCAATTTTCTCTTTTCTAAGCTGAATAGTTCCAGTCTTCTAGTTTCTCCTGATATGAAAGGTGTTCCATAGTCTTTATTGCTTTTGCCTTTCTCTATACGTTTCTTAATACTAACATATCTTTTCAGAGTTGGGGCTACTAGAATTGCACGCCACACTCAAGGTCTGGGCATACCATTGATTTATATAGTGGAATTAGTGTTTTCTCTCTTATTATCTATGCCTTTCCTCATTGTTCAAATGTTGGTCCCACACCCACTTCTACAGCGTTAATAGAGCCTAGGAAGGCTGTGCAAGAGGCAGCCAATTAGAGAGGGGCTGAAAGGAGCAGCCAATCACAGCCAGGCAGGCCCATATGAAAAGAGCAGCAGGGCAGCATCAGTTACTTGCTGGAGCTCAAGGAGGGAGAACTGCGTGCCTGTAAGGATGGAAAAGGCAACTGGCTCCCTATGATCTGCCAAAATCACCCATGCAAGGCTATGACGAGGTAGCTGACTAGCTGCCTGTTAACCATGAACAAATAATTCTTTAATAATTTTTTTTCTCCCCTGGGCAGCAGGACCCAGGATTTCTAGTGTGACCACTGCAAAGTACATCAGCTCTTGGTGACAGGAGCTCTTGATCTGCCAGTGTTGAGTAAATGGCTGCAATGAAACGTGACTTCAGCAAGTTGGCAATGGTTTTGCACTTGCAGTGTTGTTTTCCTCCGGTACAGCCACTAAATCTGGGGTGGAGCATCTCCGCTGGAGATTCAGGGGTGTGGGGTGACTGAAGGTAACAGAATTTAGTTTTGGGCTTTAAATAGAAGGACTCTCGCAGAGTTAAAGGCAAAGTTGTTCTCCAAACACCAACCCACCCATTGCAAAATAGCTGTGAAATAGGCAGTTGGAGAATGAGGGAGCTCTGTATGGACAAAATCAGACAATCTCCTACCCCAGAAGTGATTGTATTGAACAGCTTCCTCCATAATCTCTTCTTCAAAGGAATTTTGTTTGTGGTATTAATAGATCAAGAGCAAGAATAGGATTTTGTAAGCGAATGACACAGTGATATCAGCTCACAGGAGAGGGGGTAGCATCCGAGAGCAAAAATGTATGAGACCCACTCAGTTACACCAAGGCCTCTGCTACCTGGAAGAGACAATGTGGCATTCATGGTCTGAGTGAGGCATGCAGAGCCAGAGTCTCCTCAATGCAAATCTGAACTCAGCCACTGACTTGCTGTGTGGCCTTGTCTAAGTCATTTAACTTATTTCAGATCCTTGCTGCAAAAGCACAATGTCTGCGTATCTGTGTTACTATCCTCTGAAAGTGCTAGGGCAGGATTGTGACATTTCACAGGGCTGAGAATTCACAGCAGGCTTACTGTCCTCAGTCAAATGACTTGAACTTGAGCTTTGGTATGAGATCCAGACTGTGAACAAAGTATGAATGTGCCAGGACTATCCGGGGACAGGCAACATAGAGGAAAGGTGTGTGTTAAATCCCGACCCTTCATAAGAAAGGCTCCTGAGTCTGGATTGCTGTGGGGGGAGGTAGGGGAGATGAGTTTTGCTAGCAGGTCTCAGATGTGACCCTTCTTTGGAGTGAGGACAACCAGGGTGAAGGATCTCATTTGTGGCCTTTAGCTTGGAGGTAAACTTACCTGGGATGTGGGAGGCCACAGTTTAGTCGTGTGTCCCCCCCCCCAATTGTGAGGAGGAGACGGGATTGAAACAGGGATCGGCCATGCTAAGTGGAGTGCCCCTCTGAAGTTATTGCACCCTGGATAAATAATTAAAGAATCATTAGCGCTGTGGGGTTGGACCCTGTGTTAGCCACATCATTAGCCACCAAACTACATAATTATTCTCATGCAGGCTCTCTCTTTCTGTGGCCTAATCATTCTTTTACAATTTAATCCATAGTGAAACAGCTTCATCAGAAGAGACCGAGAGAGCCCCAGCCACCCATGAGAGCATCCCATAGCTCAGTGCTTAGAGCTTCGTTTGAGAGGTGGTAGATCATCAGGAAGAGTGGGAACTTGGGCAGGGGATGGGAGAGGAAAGGGGGTCTCACACCCATGTGACTATCCTAACCATTGGGCTCAAAGTTATAAGCCAATTTCACAGAGCTCATTTTTTTTGTTTTGTGACTTCAACAGATGATGATTGATGTTTATTTTTAAGCAGTTTTTTTAAAAAGGATTTTGTTGATTTACATTTTCTCAGTTGCGGGACAGTTTGGAGGATGCCTGTGAGTAATTATTTAGTGACAGCAGACGGTGAGCTTCAAAAAGTTAGACCTTTTTAAGATGAAAAGTGCAAGTTGTCAGCATCACATCAACATAGACAAATTAAATATCCTTGAAGCGAATGGAGTGCTCAGACAGCATTTTCCTACTTGCCTAGCTGTAAATGTTGATTTTTCCCTATGGAAATAGTTTTTTTTATTGGTTTGTGCGCATAGGTGAAATTGACACTTATCAACACTGACCTATTAAAAATCTAGTCTGTCCAAGGCTGCTTATAAGAGAGGTGATCTTCCTCCTCCCCATCTATTTTGTATGCATTCACAATGGGATGCAATCTGGTAGACATGCTTGGAGGCTGCCTCCTGGACCAGGCCCCCTGTGTGAGTTTAGCAGCTGTGTGGCTATCTTTCCAGTTTGTGGTTCACTCTGGGGCTTAGATGAGAGAGAGGTGTCCAGATGCCTTGAGAGAAGCAGCCATGTGCATGCTCTGAGGCAGAAATATAGGCACAGAGGAAGCTTTTTACTGCCAAAGTACCAAAGGGGCAGCCGTGTGAGACCAGTTCAGCAAAAGAAGCAAGAAGTCCTGTGGCACTTAGACTAACAGATTTATTTATCAAATGAGCTTTCGTGAGAGACAATGATTGCAGGTGCTCATGCACTAATGTGATTTATGCCATCGTGTGCCAGAAATAGCCCCCGCACCTTAAACATTGGACAAACAGGACAGTCTCTGCGCAAGCGAATAAATGGACACAAAACTGACATCAGAATTCACAACAGTTAAAAACCAGTTGCTGAGTACTTCCATCTTTCTAATTACTCTATGGATGATTTGTTAACAACTGTGCTCAAGAAAGTCAATGGGACATCAAGACTTCAAAGAGGAAACAGCTGAATTAGAACTGATATGCAGGTTTGAATGTGTGACAGCTGGATTAAATCGTGGCTATGGCTTCTTTTCCCATTACAACAGGTGATTTGACTTCACTCTCCTCTATGAGCTGTTTCCCAATGTTTGTCTTTTAACAACTGCTGTGATTTGCTGTTATGGTATGACCTGATCTCAAGTCTTACCTTCCCCTGCATTTATTTTCATCCCACTCACTAAGTTTCTCACATCTTCAAAGCACTGGCTCCACCTGCTGGCCTCTGGCACCACCTACTGGTCACTCTTCAGTGATTTCAGCTCTTAGAGGGGATCTCAGCCCTCAGTGATTTCAGCTCCTGACTTCAGAACATCACAGACAGTTCCTCTGATCAAAATAACAAAGGGAGGCTGCACAGGGAGCCCATGCAAGTCTATCTTTTAACAGTGGGGCAGGGGGTGAGACAGTGCCTCAGGCATAGCTCTTTAGCAGAGCTGTGCCATCTCCACCCCCTCCTTTCTTCACAAGGCTGAAACACAGAGTTGCTCACTCCTTCAAGTTCTGTGTTGCTGGTGGTGACTTTTCTACCAAATAAGCTAAACAGAGTTTATACAATCAAAGGATAGCATGTTATGAAAAATACAATATTTCATTTCCCTCCTCAGTTAAAATACAGGTATTGACAGATTTGTGATCAAATCAACCCACACACCATTTACCATCATGCCCTGCACCCAGACAGTGAGACTATGCTAATATCTAATTGTGCTTGTGCAAATACAAAGCCCATGCAGATTAGTTGCCCCCCTTTTCAGCTTTTAAGCATAAGAAGTGCCCAGCCTCTAGACCTGCCTTACATTAGTAAATTCCCCTTCCTTCAGTCACGCCATGTCAGTAGACACAGATGCACCATGTACATACAGCACCTTGTTACTATTTATAAGTTGAGGAAAACCATGTGGTAGAAATGGACATGGAATTGGGTGGGCACATCAGCTAGGCTCAGGACCTGGCCTCATCTGGGAAGCAAAGCAAGATGTGTTCTGGATACTGTCTTGATATTGTCCAGGGGCAGAAATGATACTGTGGTGCACACAGCAAAGTCGCATCCCTGAGACTTCTATCTTGATTTTGCAGTTTGCTGTGTGAGCTGATCTTATCTAATCATTTGTTTAAAAGCCAACCAGTGAGTTAGTGCCTCCATGAGAAGGTGAGGGGCTGGAGTCTGGATCACTTTGGACGCCTTATCAAGTCTGACACAGCCTCATGCATTGCATTGGAATGTAAATCGCATTAATTGAATTCATTTGGGCTGTGCTTTGGGAGCAGACAACTAAAGAGTCAAACTCCAATTTACATACAGATAAGACAGTTGAAAAATGATGCCTTCTCATGAATGAAATGTGTGCAACTGGGCTCGCTTGATATTGGAATTAAAGTGTTAATCACTTTGGCACACAAGCTATAGCGCTGAGTAAATTTGTCTTCAAAGGGCAGTGAAATAGAAATCTATGGTTTTGGACTGCCATACCAACATATAGATGTCTTCATTGGATTATTTTTGCATGCTCAGGAAGCAGGTGCTGGTCTAATTAAAGCCTAATTTGCAATTTGTATCTTATTCCATGTTTTCATGAGTGCTTTGATGGCTGGTAAGGCAGAGACCATCAACAGGTCTTACAGAAAAGCAATGGGAAATTCATCTCATCTTGGGTCTTCCTTGTTAAGAGAAGAACAGCAAGGGAATATGTCAAGAATACATTCTACCTTTCATCCGCATTTACAGAGAAGGCTGCTCCTCTGAGGATGAAGCCCAGTTCCTCAAAAATTTGAGGTCGAAAGTGAGGCTGTCAAACGTTTAAAAAATTCATTGCAATTAATTACAGGATTAAAAAGAAGCTGTGATTAAGAGCACTGTTAAACAATAATAGAATTTAACTATTTTTGGGTAAGCTCTGCATTTTCAAATATACTGATTTCACTTACAATGCAGAATACAAAGTGTACAGGACTCATTTTATATTTTTCATAAGGAAAATATTCACTGTAAAAAGATAAAAGAAATAGTATTTTTCAATTCTCATACAAGTACTTTAGGACAACCTCTTTATTGTCAAAGTACAACTTAAAAATGTTTAATATTTTTTGTTACATAACTGCACTCAAATAAACAACGTAAAACTTTAGACTCTAGAAATCCACTGAGTCCAACTTCCTGTTCAGCCAATCGGTATGATGAGTGAGTTTCTTGATCTTTACAGGAGATAATGCTGTTTGTTTCTTATTTACAATATCACCTGAACATGAGAACGGGTGTTCGCATGGCACAGTCGTAGCTGGCATTGCGAGGTGTGTGTGTGCCAAATATGCTAAACATCCATACACCATTTGATGCTTAAACCACTGTTCCAGACGGCATGATGCTTCTGTGCTGATAACGAGTTCTGCTTGACAACAATCCAGACGGTGCAGACTTATACATGCTTATATTCGTCATCTGAATCATGTTGCCATCAGAAGTTTGATTCTGATTGTTTTGGTGCTTGGGATCTGTAATTATGCATTGGGGTATTGCTCTTTTGTATGCTGCATACTTTGTTCCTCTCAGATCTTGGGAGCGACTTCAGATTGTTAAGCCTTGGATTGAATGCTGTAGCTATCTTTAGAAATATCACATTGGTACCTTCTTCATGGTTTGCAAATCTGCAGTGAAAATGTACTTAAATCAAACAACATCTGCTGGGTCGTCATCTGAGGCAACCATAAAATGAATTATGTGGCAGATTGCGGGTAAAACTGGTGCAGGAGATATACAATTCACCCCCAGGGAGTTCAGTCACTAATGTAATTAACACATTATTTTTTTAATGAGCATCCTCTGAATGGAAGTATGTCCTTTGGAATTGTGGTTGAAGCATGAAGGGGCTATATGAATATTGAATATATCTGGCATATAAATACCTTACAATGCCAGCTACGAAGATGCCATGCAAATTCCTGTTCTTATGTTCAGTTGACATTGTAAATAAGAAGCAGGCAGTGTTATCTCCTGTAAATCTAATGAAACTTGTTTGTCTTAGAGATTGTTGGCTAAACAAGAAGTAGGGCTCAGGGCCAGCACCTCCTTCCCAATCCTCAGTAAGTGCCAGTGGCGCCCTCCACTGAAGAAAATCAACGGCCACCTGAAAATGGGCACCAACCATGGCTAGAGTGTGGGATGAGGTTCCCCAGCATGCTATGGAAAGCAGCTGCCTGGAGCAGCTTTTTCCCAACAATGTGAGGCCCCTAGGCTGCTGTGGACAAAAACCCACCCTGAGTGCCTTTTCCTCAGGTATGATGCCAAAGGGACCCATCCCCAGGCAAGCTGCTCTGTCACTCTGGGGGGCTTCTTTCCACAGTGTGCCTAGGGACCTCCACCCCAGCCACCCCCAAAAGATGCTGCTCTGGCTGCCTTCCTTCAGTGGCATGCCTGGGAAATGCTCCTCCTATGCATGCCACCCAAGGAGCTGCCTGATGCATCTTTTGGTGGCAGAAGTGGCAATTTTGGCAGCACTGTAAAGGGTGCTGTATGCCACTCCAAATGGGCTCGTGTGTCACATGTGCCAAGAGTTGCCTGCCTAACACTTTACATTGTTTTTGAGAGCAGTTAAGTAATAAAAAAAAAAAATTCTCTATTAGTAAGTTGCACTTTCATGGTAAAAAGACTGCTCTATTGTTCCTGAATGAGGTGAATTGAAAAATGCTCTTTTTTATCTTCTTTTACAGTGCAAATATTTGTAACAAAAAAAAAATAGAGAGCACTTTACCCTTTGTATTCTGTTTTGTAATTGAAATCGATGTGTTTGAAAAGATAGCTATTTAATTTGAAATGAGAAAAACATCTCAAATATATATAATAAATTTTAATAGATATTTCATTATTATTTAACAGTGAAATTAAAATGGTGATTAATTGTGATTAATTTTTTTAGCCAGGTTCATTTGTTTTGAGTTAACTGTGATTAATTGACAGCCCTTATTGAAAAGCTTCTAAAGCAAACCAGTGTTAGCTTGGCACCATGACAGATTCATCTTCAGTGTGTGACTGTGGCTTCATTGGAACGGATCTGGCTGTTCTCTTTACTAGATGAGTGCACGCTTAGCGCCAGAAGAGTCAGCTATACTAGCTGAGTGTGATGTTTGAGCCCTGAGCTGCCAGGCTAAACCCATTAGCTTCTGTAGCTTGAACGAAAGGACATACTAGAAAGGCAGATTTTCAGACTGAGTGACTTAGGAATACAAGTTTCAAAGGGGTAGCTGTGGTAGTCTAGGTCAGCAAAACAAACAAGGAGTCCTGACACACTTTTAAAGACTAACAAATTTATTTATTGCATGAGCTTTAGTGGGAGAGAAGTCCACTTTGCCAGATGCTTGGAAGATGGGGGGAACTTATAGAGTGGGAGGAAATAAATGCAGGGAAGTGTAAGTCATGGGATCAGGTTACAATGTAACAGCAAATCAAAACAGTTATTAAGATTAAAATACTAGGAAACAGCATACAGAAGAAGATGAGGTCAAATCATCTGTTATAATAAGAAAAAAATCCAAAGACCTTGTTTTGCTGTGAAACAACACCCTCAAATTTGCATATGAATTCCAATTCTGCAGTTTCTCTTTGAAGCCTTGAGTTGTTCATCTGTCTGAGCACCACAATTAGTAAATCATCAATGAAGTGATCAGGAAGATTTAAGTGCGTATATACTGGTTTTTGAATATTGTGATTTCTGATGTCAGATTTCTGCCCATTTATTCTTTTGTCCTTTTTGTCCAATATATAAGGCAGAATGGCATTTCTAGCACATGATGGCATAAATCACATTGGTGGCTGAGCAGGCGAATGAGCCTTTGCTGGATTAGCTGGTTTGATTAGGTCCTATAATAGTGTCATTTGTGCAGATATGTGGGCTAAGTTGGCAGCATGGTTTGTTGCAGGGATATGTACTTGCTTTAATGGTTCTGTTGTTAGGTCCACAGTTGCTGGTAAGTATCTGTTTAAGGTTGGGAGGCCGTCTGTAAGTGAGGAGAGGGCTGTCTCCCAAGGTTTGAGAGAGTGACGGATCATTTTGTGGAATAGGCTGCAGCAAACCATAGGGCTGTATTGCACAGCCAGTTGGAGGTGGCAGGATCTGGCCCCAACCCTAGCCAGGGCCCTGGGGCTGGGCTGCCAGTTGGCAGGAGCCTGAACCAGGCCTCAGCCAAGGACCTGGGGCCAGATCAGGTGCAGGGGTGGGAACATCACGGCAGGGGGTGGGCTCCAACTCTTTTCTGAGGGCAGCGATGCCCCTGCCTGGAGCTATTTCTGAGAGTGCCACTATCATGATTATCATGAAAGCCATGGCAATGCAAGCTGAAGAAGGTTAATAACCATCTTGAATGCTACTGCTGTAAGTCTAGGGTGTGGGTGAGCATGTGCATGTGTTGGTGTCTTATTTACTTACCTATAAGTTAATAGGCTTTGGGCAAATGATGCAAAGATAAGCACTTGCCATCAAAGCAATCAAAAGAGGTGAGATTGCCATTGGGCTCTGCTGCAGACATTCTGCTGTGTGAGTAACAAAGACAAACCCTTGTACAAATTTTTTAGCTTTGAGGACCTTTGCATGTCCCCTTGGATGTTGGTAGAACAATGCATGAATGTGCCCTAATGCCTCCGAAGTCCTTGGCTTCGAAATTCACTCCCACTTTTATCTAAAACAGCTCAAATCTGATGACCATCAGAGTCTAGTGCAAGACGCATCATCTTTTCCCAGGTGCGTGAAACTGAAGGAGAACTGGAAGGTGGTAGACCATAGGAGAATCATAGACTGAAAGGGTTGGAAGGGACCTCATCTAGACCACTCCCACTACATCATCTCAGCCAGGGTTTGGTCTAACCAGGCCTTAAATTTTTCCAAAGATGGAGATTCAACCACTTCCCTACGCAACCCTTTCCAATGCTTTACCACCATCCTAGTAAGAAAGTTTTTTCTGATGTCTAGCCTCGACCTCCCCAGCTGCAGCTTGAAACATTGCTCCTTGTTCTGTCCTCTATTACTAATGAGAACAGCCTAGATACCTCCTCTTTGGAGCTACCCTTCAAGCAGTTGAAGGTTACTATCAAATCCCCCCTCAGTCTTCTCTTCTGCAGATCAAATAAACCTTGTTCATTCAATCTCTCCCCATAAGTCATGTGCCCCAACCCCTAATCATTTTCATTGCCCTCCACTGAACTCTTTCTAATTTGTCCAAGTCCTTTTTGTAGTGTGGAGCCCAAAACCGGACCCAGTATTCCAGATGCGACCTCACAAGTGCTGAATAGAGGAGAATAATCACATCCCTTGATCTGCTGGCGACACTTCTTCTGATGCAGCTCAATATGCCATTGGCCTTTTTGTCAGCAAGAGCACATTTGTAAGGAGGCAAGATGGCCACCCCCCAGAAGAGGCAAGATGGCTGCCGTGTAGCTGTCCATCAAGCCAGAAGGCAAGGGGCGGGACAGGAAGTATAAAATCCAGGCCAGGGAGCTCAGTCCAGTCCTGACTGCCGAAGAGGAAGGATGGCTTCCTATTGGCTCCTCAGCCAAGGCCCTTTTTCCTGAAGAGAGAACCCAGGCCTACCTGCAGGCCTCTATCCCAATACCAGGATGGCTGGCTTGGGCCTCCCATGGCCAGTGCCCCATGAGAGGAGCCTGCTCCACTTGGGGAGGACAAGCGGTGGGGACAGCCAGAACCCCAGAACCCCCACAGTTTCCCTGAAGGCCCAGACTGTGGGGAACGGGTCCCACCGGCTTCAGGGGAGGACCTGGATGAACTGCCACTTGCTCCACCACAAGCCGACCTCTCTGTGGGACAGGATCTGGAGGAGCTGCCCCTTGCACCAGACCTCATGGAGCTGCCTGAGTTGCCCCCAGAGGAGATAGAGGTCACCTCAGAGCTTTCTGACCTATCACCACTGGACCCAAAGGAGGGCTTCTGCTCCATGCCTCTCAGCGACTACCCAGAGGACGTTGATGAAGGAGCGGAACAGGTACTAATGGGAGAGGGGGAAGGCAGTAGCCCAGGGGAGCTACACCCCACACCAGGTTCACGCGTTGCAGCCAGATCCCCACTGACCCTGTGATCAAGGGCCTGGCCTCTGACAGGGCCCTGGGCTGGGACACAGTGGAGTAGAGTGGGCCTGCATGCCCCTTTTATTCTTCTTTTCCCTTAGACAGCAACACCGTTTGATACCTAGCATTGTTTAACCCTTCTCACCTAAAGACTTATTGATTGTGTGTCCTGATTAAAGGGATCAGGACTATTATTGAACTGCCCAGCTCAGGGCTATAGACTGTGGGTTTACCCCTATGAGGGGCTCAGATGGACTGTTCTTCCTGCTTTCCTTGCTTGGATTTCTGGACAACTTGAGTTGAACTCTCCAACCCACCCACAAGAGGGCACACTCCAGGTGGGTCGAGCAAGGGACTCACAAGCTCATATCCAGCTTCCCATCCACCATAATGACCAGCTCCTTTTCTACAGTGCTGCTACTTAGCCGATAGGTGCCTAGCCTGTAGCAGTACATGGGATTTTTCCATCCTAAGTGCAGGGCTTTTCACTTTTCCTTGTTGAACCAGGATGATAACTTTAGTTTTCCAATTGTTTGGCTTGTGTGATGCTGTTTGGGGCTAGGGCATTTTTTTATGATTATCTTTCACATGGATATTTCATATTTGCCATAATCCATATGTGATGTGCTGTGTTTGGTATCAGTAGAAAGGTTGTAATCTGCTAGGAATGACTATATGGTTTATAGGTAGGTGTTATATCTGTATTAGAAGTTAGGAATATATTTGTTCTATTTGTGTTCCAAGTTATTGGATGTTAAGGCAATCCAAGGCTGGGTGTCTGTAAAACCATTGTCCTCTTAATGTCCCATTAAGGAAGCTCCCAGCTACAGTGGCACTAGGAAGAGACTTGTTTGAGTCACCCAGACTGACCATGTGACTCAACTCCATTTTGATTTGGCAAGGACTCAGTGTGGGGAAGCTGGATGTGACAAAAGGCAGTGGCTCCATCACCATTTTGTCTTCAGTCTTTAGTCTGCAACCAACAGCCTCCTCTGGAGCCATTCTTCTGGAATTGAACAAAGGACAGAGACCGACGTTCCCTCTAATCTGATGATGCAGCTGAGCAAATTATGGATGCAGCTGAGCAAGTTCCCCGTGTGTTCCCTGACTCCCACTGGGCCCCTTTCCTGCTGCCTGCCAGCTCCCTTAGTGCATCTATAACTTGCTCAGCTGCGTCATCAGCTTAGAGGGAAGACGAGTGACTTGCTCATGGATTTTCCGTACCCTGAAATGTTTAAATCATGATTAGAAGACTTTGATAACAGATTCATAAGGTACAAGACTATTACAGGAGTGGATGGTAAGGTCGTTTGGCCTGCATTGTGCAGTGGTCAGATTAAAAGATCATCTTGATCCTTTCTGACTGATAACTTTGTGAGTCTATGAAATCATCTGTTTCATAGAGGTCAAGTGCCAAAATAGAGGCTGCTCCTAGTCTCACAGACTTTAAGGTGAGAAGGGACCATTATGATCATTTAGTCCAACCTCTAGCACAACACGAGCCACAGAATCTGACACGTATGTTGGAGAAATATTGGAAAGCTAAGGGAGAGGACATTCTAATTACATTTTTCTGCTGTAGTCACCCCAACCCCCTCCCTAATGCTCCTTGTAGCACTGCTGGACCCTGCGGTCCCCCGAGCCCTTCCCTAACTCCCCTGCCACTGACTTCCCCTGCTGCCCTGGGCCAATCGCCTCTCTCACACCCTTTCCCTGATGGCTTGCCTATCCCTGACTCCACCAACCACCTTTCCGGAGCTGCTCAGACACCAGCCAAAGCACCTTGTGAGGCCAATCTTGCTCTCCCCTGGCGGGACTTGAGAGCCACGCTGCAGCCGGGCTCAGCTTAGCTCCCCCATTGGCCTGGCCAGCACTGCCTCGCCACCACTGCTTGCTGGCTCCTGCTGGGCTGAGTTCATTAGCTGCACCCCAGAGCAGAGCAGCCACAGCAAAGGCTGAGTATTCTCAGAGCAGGCTCAGGGCAAGGAGATTAAAAAACTCCCAGGCCCAGCCTGCAGCACTTCCCTGCTGGCTAGAAGGCTGTGTCTTGTGGCTGGGTAGGAGCCGCGACTGCCAGCCTTGTGTGGCTGGCAGCGTTCATGTGTGGGGGAGCAATGGGGGCTATGCCTTACAGTGAACAGTGACTGGGACCCACCCAGGTGCTGGGTGTATACCAGAGGAACTGGACTAACCTGCAAACTAAAGATTCTTCAGCGATTTGCTTTCTATGGACTCTGAATCATTTGTATGTATTTGATTCACTTTGACCCTTTAATATCTCTCATTTTGTTTCTTTTCTTTTTATATTAATCCTTTAGTTGTAGTTACTAAGGGATTGGCTGGCAGCATGGTATTTTGGGTAAGATCCAAGCCTACATTGTTCTGGGTGATGTGGCTGGCCCTTTGGGGTCAGGAGAACATATTTCTTTAATAGACCCAGTGGCTAGGTGGGAATCAGAGTAGCTGATGTGTAATAAAGGGGGCCATTTCTATTGCGTTAGCTTGGCATGATCAGTGTGGGAATCAGAAGTATGTTTTGTTACTGACGAGGAGATTGGTTTAAGTACTACCCATCAGTGGTTTGGGGATTTGGCCCTTGGTTTTGCAGCTTGCCCTGATTTTAGTGCATTCAGAAGGTTATCCCAGGAGGCCTTGGCCACAGCTTGCTGACTACTAGGGTTATGTGAGAAGATGTAGCTGCTGCTTGATTAAATCAGAGCCTCGGAGCTTAAGGATGGACACACTTTTTATCTACAGAGTGTTACTGAATTTATTACTCTGACTCAAGGCTGTTTATATAGGGTCTGACTTTCCAAAGAGCTCAGATCCTATATAAGATGAGGCTTTTGAAAGGGATTTAGGAGAATCAGGTGCCCAAGTTCCACTGAAATTCAGAAGAATGTGGACACTTAATTCCCTCAGATTCTCCTTGGAATCCTAGCCTCTGGTACTGAAGCTAGGGGCCAAGTTCAGATGAGCTCAGCACACAGCATGAAGAATCGAGTCAGCAGTGTCACTGTGGGAGCTGCTGAGCTCTAAACCCATCTGGAAATCTGGTGTCTGTGGTGCGGGCAGAGCATTAGAAAACATGGCCCCTTATGTGCTGGTGCTGATCCTGTCTCTGCTGTGCTCTAGCTCAGTAACATTCCTACAATGGGCTCTGCCTATGTCTGTGTACTGCAGTGCTCCTAGGAGTCCTAATCAGGGAGCAGGACTCAATTGCTTTAGATGCTGTACAAACAAAAGATGATGATCCTTGCCCCAGACAGCTTATAATCTAACTATAAGACAATAGAGACCAGACAGGTGCAGGTTATGTCTACACTACAAGCTAGTGGTGTGATTCTCTTCCTGGGCATACATCCTCCCAGTAGCAATGGTAGGCAGCAATATGGTGGTGGTCATGCCAGTGAGTCATTGTAGGTTGGCATGAAGAGAAGCACACCAGTGGCTTGTCTAGTACCAAGTCTGGATAGTCTGGGGAGCACCTGGCACAGTGCAACCTCTTATTTTATTCAAGCCAGCAAAGAACGCACAGGGGAAATACTATTAAGTACCAAAATAGTGTGCCAACGGTAGGGCTGTCTCCAATCAGACTCTGTGATGCTATAGCAGGTCTTCTCCCTAGCAAACTTGCAGGCCAGATCTTCTCTGGGGTAAGCCAGCATAGCTCCACTTGCACTGATTTATATTAGCTAAGACACAAGCCATTCAGACTTAGCTGTCCCCAGTGTTAACTCCCTGGCTGCATCTGGCAAAGTGATATAATCCACTGTGGAATTCTCCTGCTTTTATAATAAAATGCTCCAGCTTAATGGAGTCTTTGCTACATGCACGCAGTGTAATTTCAAGTGCACCATGCACACAACTGAAATTGCTATTGAACAGCTTAAATCCTCCAGACTGAATCTTTATTCTCTCCCCCCACAAGAAAGATAAGTTCTCTACCAGCAAAAAAAGACAAACTCCAACTGTGATTAACATCAGCTAATCTCCTTCCTGAGGGAGTTCAGTCCCTCTGGGTGGGCCTTGCAACTGCAAATGTCCTAGGCGTGTGATTATCTGCTGATAAGCACATTCCCTCTCATTATTGCCTTATAGATTAATTAAACCAGACATTGAAATGTCTGGCTCCTGACAGGCTGTGCAGTTAAGATGTGGCAACACCTTACTGACAGTGAGCTGAATTCTCCTCTCATTGCATCCCATGTAGCCCTGTTAAAATTAATAAGGTGTGTCTCCAGCCTTGTCCACATTAGACAGTTAAACTGTTGGTAATGGAACAGGTGGGATAGTGTCCTGGCCTATAAACACTAGCAGGGTCAGGCATTCATACTAATCATTCTGGTTTGACATTGGGTTCCTTGCAGCAACTCAGCCTAACAAGGGAAGCTCACTGACTTCACCCATGAAAGCTCATGCGATAAATAATTTGTTAGTCTTTAAAAAGTGCCATAGGACTCCTTGCTTGTTTTGCTGAACTCGACTAACATGGCTACCCCTTTGGAACCTCTGAAATGATTTCATACACATCTACATTCTGTGTCTTAAATGCTCTAAGCAAATAGTTAAAGACTCAGAAAGGACTGCATAGTCCTATATATCTCTCTATAAGTGTCCACGTGTTAGCTGATGTAGGCTGGCGCAACTCTACTGATGTCAGTGCAACTATGCTGACTTACACCAAGTGAGGATCTGTTTTGGCATGAATAGAGGCACACGTTACAAACAACATGAAACAACCAGAAGCCAGCATGAAAATCGTAAGTAAATAACAAATATACATGCAAATATACAAAGGAGTTTAAATATCTGGCTAAAGGGTCTGTTGATCAAACAGAAATGGAATGTCCAAGAAGAAGTAGGGGGGAAAAAACAAACACCTAAGACTTTATTTCACCAAACAGGAAGAGAATATCCTGCATCTGTGTCCATTCATTTTTGTCTCTGAATGGAAAATAGTCCACTCCAGGTCTTTCTAGCCTCCTTGGAAGTTGGGTCATGACAGAAAAAAACAGAACTTTTTGTTCTCTTCCTTTGTCGTTCCATCAGTCAAAAAGTTTAAACAATTTAAATAGGCATTGACAAGACACTCCTAGTCAAAGATTCAGTTTGTGTGAAAGAACCAGCAATAGAGGAGGGCTGAGGAAAATAAGAATGGGACACACATAGTAGGTGGAGCCATCTTCGACTAACGCTGACAGCTGAAGATGACGGAAGGTAACATTGTTGCAAAGTGCCGAAAGTATCTTAAGCGTTTGATTCCAATGGGAGTTAGGTAAGCATCTGAATACCTCATGAGGATCTGAGCTCTGAGTCTCGTTTAAAATCTTGGAACTTAGGGCTACATTTTCAAAGCCATTTAAGTGCCTAAAATGTAGATAGGAATCTAGTAGAATTTCCAAAATTGCCTAAATAGATTAGTTCCAAAGGGGAAGCCGTGTTAGTCTAGTTCAGCAAAACAAACAAGGAGATACTTAAAGCCTAACAAATTTATTTATTGCATGAGCTTTCATGGGAGAAAATCTAACTAACCATCTACCTACCATTAAATTAACCAGGTGTTGAAATACCTCAGGGGAGCTAGATCTAGGATCCTAAATCACATTGGTGTGTTTGATCTACTGCTTGAATTGTTCAGCATTACAATCTGCACATTGGGAAAAGTATTGCAAAAATGCAAGAGAAAGTGAAATGCCAGGCCAGGTTACCATTGCTCTAAGCCAGGCATGGCCAAACTGTGGTTGGGAGCCACATGTGGGTCTTCAACAAAAAACTGTGGCTCCCGGAAGAATGTCAGCAGATCAGTTTTGGAAAGCAGCCCCAGCCTGGGGTTCAGGAGGGGGTTGGGGACAGTGGGGAAAAGCACGGCACGGTTGGGGATGGCGGGGAGAAGTGCGGCATGGTCAGGATTTTAAAAAACGCACCATGAGCCTGCAGCCTTCTACATCGAGCAGCAGCTATGTTTTTACTGTATAGGCCTAGTTTTTATGGTAACCTTAAGTAATTATTAGACTCTGACATTAGTAGGGTCAATATTTGTCCTCTTTTTATGATAAAATTAAAGTGTGCAATGAATTTTAAACTTAGTAATTTTGGAGTAGGTAAAAGTATATGGCTATATGCCTCAGTGCAGCTCTCAAATGTTTAATAATCAACTTGTGTGACTCTTGAGTTCCATAAGTTTGGCCACCGCTGCTAAGCCATGGGTCCTTGACCACATGACAAGGATTACCGATACTCGAAGAAAGCCAGGTCCATAAGGCAAACCCTTGCATCCATCAGAAGTGCCACTGGCCTTAGTTCCAGTTTCAGGAGTGGGGCAGTAACTGCATATTGAAGGGTCAAAGAAAATGTTGGTGAAGCATGGGGGTGGAGCTCTGTAGTTGTGGCCCTCAAAGCCCTTTAGTGGCAGTTGGGCAAGGGCTCAATGTTCTCTAACTCCTAACAGGCCTGACAACCACTGAAGCTAACATACTGGTGTCATATTATTTATCTAGGAAGAGTGCAGAGTGAATTATCAAATAAAAGTTGGTGACACATTGGTCATGAATATTTTTGAGTGATGCATGTTCGGAGGGGGCATCCAGCGTTATGTATCTGTGTGGAAACAAGCTCCGAAAATACATTATGAGGGCAGAGTTGATTAATTTTGTCATGAACAAAGAAGTGTTGATATGTCTGCCTGCCTAGATCTCAGATGTAAATTCAGCAGGGAAAGCCAAATACAATGGGAAGATACATTTGCACCTGAGGTAAATGCCAGTTTTCAGAAGGATGCTGGAGAAAGCATGGCATAAGCACTCTTGAAGACACACCTCAGTATGAACCCAAGGGGTCAACCTGCCTCTTCAGACAAAGACAATGAACTTTGGGGAATATAAGGAGAAGCAAAAGCCATGGTGTAGCGAGGATGTCTGGTGGACACCAGCACCCAGGCACGAAGCCCACATTTGTGCCCCCCTGAACATCCCACACCTTGCAGTCCCCACCCCTGGCCTGGTTCCCCCTACAGTCCAGAGCCTGGGGGCTTGACCCCCAACTGCCCCACATCACTACACCAACTGCAAAAAGGGCAACTTGTGATCCCTCCTGGGACAAAAGGGCTAGTACTAAGTGTATCTCTAAGTAGATTCCCTGCCGATGGGGTGGATGACACCGAAGGGATGTTTTGGGTAAGAAATTTACCTTAGTAAAGGATGGTAGTTCGCCAAACTGCAGAACACTTAGAAGTGGGACATACTTTTATCTGTAACCATTTGTCTCCATTGTTCTTGCCTGATATCCCAAAAACCTCAGTGCTTGGTTAATGAACCTTAAATATATCTCTTTGCTCAGTTCAGTGTGATTTCCTGCTTAAATGTAGCAAGTTGCTGTTTGAGAACGGATGTGGTCATTTCTGTGAGCATTCAGTGATCAAGCTTGATGTTCAAGGGAGATGCTGCTGGACAGTTCAGGGATTGAAGGGCACCAACCTGCCAGGCAAAGTTAGGGCTGGCAGAGTCCTAAGAAATCTGGGGGCTGGTTAGCAATATGGAGTGCCAGAACGCTGTCATTCAGGCAGGCACCAGTCAGTCACGTTCATACAGAGATACAAAGGTAACAGGGTAACTTAGCATTCAGGACACCCCAAGAAAGCATCACTGCAGTGCTGTCAGGTATGCAGTCTCTGCAATGAGTCATCACCTATTACCCAGGCTAACTTGAGAAGTACCAAGCTGACAATGGCTTTATCTGTGATCTTCCAGAAAGCCAGGCTATGAGTGCAATTTTAAAATACACATTCTGCAAAACCCCCATGAAGCTTGAGATTTTAAAGAGCAATGACTTCCCCAAACTGTCTGGAATGGAATATGTTCTGTCCCGTTTCTTACATGCTGGGCATCTATGTCTAGAATATATGAGGGACTCATGACGTCAGTTTCCAATTAGATCAAAATCATAATCCTCAAATGTACTTGCCAAGTCTGTTTTCCTCACTTTTGTTTCAAAAGCTTGGGCAGACAATAGCTGTATCTATGAAGAAAACAGTGTTTAACCTATCTAATCAAAGGCTTGGGATGAAAACACCTTGAAGAGCCATGCTGGGAAAGGAAGAGATTTTGAGGAGATTTACTCTTTGTTGCTGTGCGACTTTATGCAGAATGCAATTTGCAAGTACATAAAAGACTGAATGTGAGGCCCTCTGGGTCCAAACTTCCTCTATGTACATGTGGGCTTATTTGTTGAGACTGCTTGTGTATCTCTATTTAGCAGATGCCTCTTTGCTGACAATGAAGATCCCCACAAAGGACTCGGTCTGGATATGCAACAAAAGTAATGCTGTCACTTGAGAACAAATATTTGCAAAGTATAACACCAATGGAGCTGGAGTGCTACGCGAGGCATGCCATGAATAATGGCCTCTATGATGCTCGGTGCTAACGTCAAGTGTCAATGGCATGCTTTTCTCTGAAGAGAGGGTGTTTGTGTGTGTGAATGTGGGCACGCACCCAGTTTACACCACCCAGCTAAAATATAGATGTAATTTTCACAGAAATGCTGAGCTACAGCCATAAAGGACAGCATCTCATTTCCATCTGCAAAGCCATTAGGGGGATAGATCATTGACTGCTGTAAGCTGTCACTGCTCCCTTGACTTCAATGGGCATATGGCAATTTATACCAGCTGATGATCTGCCCCTTAGGGTACGTCTACACTGGAGCCTTAGGTTGACTTAAGGAAGGTTAAGTTGACCTACAGACCCCTGAGGCAAAACTGCACTTTTATTAAGTTCGCTTAATAACCCCACCTCTTAAGGTCAGCTTAACACTCAAAGTGACCTTATTAAGTCAACCTCATTGCACTAGAGAAGTGCCTTCTGGGACAACTACCTACAATGCACCACTCCTCCGTCAACCTAGCACCTGCCAGTATGGACGTAGGCAGTTGACAAGTTTTCGGTGTGGACTCTCTAAGTTAACTTAACAGAGCCTCCAGTATAGACATAGCCATAGAGTGTAACATCACTGGGGGGGCACAGGAGGTGTGTTAAAATAGCAGACAGTGGGCCAGACATCTCTGATGAAACACCATTGGCTTTGGTGGAGTTGCATGAGGGATGAATATGGCCCTACATTTGCAGAGTGCTGGCTACAGGTTTTTTTTAACTGTAGCTTTGATGCTTTTTGCCATAGTCAGTAGAGGATCATTTCTGGTGTCTTCTGCCTTTGATAGTTTTTTACCAATATGCATTGTCCTGGGCTTGAAGGGTTTACCTCCAGAGTTTAGGTCAGGTGTGGGAAAACTTTTTGGCTTGAGGGGCACATCGGGGTCTAGGAGGGCCAGAGAGGGGTAGGGCCAGGTGGGGAAGCAGCTATTGGGCTCTGGCCAGGCCCAGCTGAAGGACCGAATGAATGGCTTCTGCAGGGCTACATAATTTTCCCACCTCTGGTTTAAATGCTCCTCTTCAATCACCAGGCTCATTCAGCCCTTCACTTTACTGACAGGACACCAGCCATAGCTATGAGATGGTAATAACTTTGGTTTAGAAGACCAATCTTTTTAAAAAGTACATTACAACTTTTCCAAGCACTGAATCCCTTCAGGTTGCTGCTGAATGGGTGAATTCAGCACATAAATCTTTGCTTATCTCATTACTGACCTAAACTTTTCAGTTCACCTCTCTGGTGCTGGAACAAGTGCAACAGGGAGTGAGCATGAAATGTATGGCATCACAGATGTCATGGACCTTGAGGTATATAGTGTCAACTGGGAGGGAAGGAGTACTAGTTTGGTTGCAGCAATTATGTGATTTCTAGCATGAGTCCTGTGAGAGAGAGAGTTTTTTTTCAGTTAACATTGCAGCTCCTGGATTCATTCATGTACACACAAGTATCACTTAAAAAGCAAAGCAAAAAAATGTCTGCAGTTTCTCTGCAGAGCCCTTTCTGGCTGAAGGATCTTTCTTTGAGTGGGGTCCCCAGAAGCAGGGAGCAGGGAGGAAAGCATTGCTGGGGCCTCTGCCTCTAGGGGGCACTTCCATGGAGGATGGGTGGGGTAGTACCTACAGAAGGGTGGGGGAGTCCTGGTAGAGATCTCCTCTTCCGGCTGTCTCTCTCGCTGGATGCTCCATGTTGTATGGTCCTCTTACTCCACTAAAATCCAATTCAACTCCATTAAAATTAACAAGAGCTTTTTCGTTAAACTCCCATTAACTTCAAGTGAAGCTGGATCAGGTCTTTCATCATGACTGTTAGAAGTTAGTCATTGAAGGTCAGCAACAGAGACAAAGGGCTGGTCTACACAACAGAGTTTTGATGCCAAAACAGCAGCAGTGTGCTCGCTTCAATGACCCCCTTCTATTCCCCGGTGCTCAGACAAGGATGGATTACCATACAGGTCTATGCAGGCCACCCAGGTAGTGGGCGGCGGGGCAAGCGGGGCTTTGCTCCAGGCGCGCTGGAGCAGTTTCATTGAACTGCTCCATTAAAGGGCGCGTTCCCCGCCGATCGATCCAAGCACCAGCTATTGTAAGAGGTGCGTTCCCACTGGCATGCGCTCCAGGCACTTGATTCCTTAGTTATGGCTTGGGGAGCAGGCTAGCGTTGACTGACACGCTGTTTTGCTTCTGGCAGGGCCCTGACATGCTGTTTTGCTTCTGGCATGGCCCTGGAGGGCTGCAATGCTGTGTGCCAGTTGGCCCTGCCTCTCTCCCTGGGGGCAGACTGGCTGAAGTGGGGGTTCGGTGTCCCTGAAGGGGGGCCACAAGTGGGGATCTGGGGCCAACACTGGGGCCCTGAATCCCCTTAATCTACCCTTGTGGACTGAACTGCCATGCTTTGGCAACAAGTAAAACCACCCTGATTGGAGGCACAGAGCTGTCTGTGGCAAAGTTAGAATAACAAAGCATCAGTGCAGATGCTGTGCGCCCCACTGGGCTCCAAGAGTTATCCCACACTGCCCCTCCAACCGCTCTGCTCACTGCTTTGAGCTCTGCTGTGTTGCTCTGCACTCCAGCTGCACAGCTGTGCATCCTGCCCCTTCAAAGCCTCAGGAAATTTTGAAACTGCTCAGTGTGGAGAGCTCACACAGCTACTGCCCAGCTGAGCATGCTGGCTCCCGGCAGCAAACAGGCTCTTGCCTGCACTACAGGGAGGCAGTGGCTCATTCTCCTGGGTCTGTCGGAGAGCTCAGAGGGAATCAGTCCTGCTCTCTTACAGCAGGCATGCAACATGGACTGCTGCTGCCAGCTGAAGGGTTGAGTATCCTAATGTGCTGTGCAGAGTCAGCCAGGCAGGGACTGATGTCAGGGTGTCCTCCTACCTTGCCATGGTACACGTCTCTGCTGAGCGGTGGTGTGGGGACACATGGACACCATCTGTCTCTGCACCCACTTAGTGCGTGGACCATCTCATTGTCCAAAACACACTCTCCCTGTCCCACATCCCCTTTTCCCTCATTCATAGGCATCTCTGCTGCTGGCCTCACAGGGCTTGTGCCCGGCATCACCCTACCTGGCCCTGCCCCAGATCCAGCTCTGGCCACTGGCCAGCAGAGGCAGGAGCTGGAGCTGGGCAGAGGCCACCTGCCGCTTGCTGGCAGTGGCTGGAGCCCGATCGGGCTCCATGGCAGGTTAAGGGCAGGACCCAAGGTCAGACTCTGACCTCTTTTTGGGGGGCAGCAATGCCCCTGCCCCCACTCACACGTCTGTGGGTTTTGTGTGTGCGTGCACGCATTCAACAATGGCAGTTTGGCTGATGGGACAGTTCAGCAGCAGCTGTCAATTGAGTGTTGATTGGGGTGCCCATGGAATAATGGGACTCAGAAACCATCATCATGAGATGCTGTGCCTGCCCCACGAGGCACTGCAAAACCTTTCCAAAGCTCCCTATCTGCAGTTTCCCAGTGGGATAGCTGGCCCCATGCACTGCTGCTTGTGTCAATGCACGCGCTGGTCGTGTGAACGCACTCCATTGAAACCAGGAGAACCGTGAGGACATGCAGCAGCAGTTTAATTACAGTGTTGGCTGTAGGCCAGTATAACTTGTGTTGACAAAATTCTGCAATGCAGACAAACCTAAAGAAATTGGGAAGTGGCAAGGCACACAAGGTCTTGGATCAAGATTAGACTGGAATGTCATAAGGAACAAAAGTCTGGTACAGTGGAAGATTTCAGACTCAGATGTTTCAGAGAGAAGATATACCATAAGATGGTGCCTGCTGATAAAGAAGGAAAGAGACAGAGTGATATGATCAAGGCAGGATAAGCACAGACTAATGAGCCCAAAGAGACAAATGAGTTCGGCTCCGATTTTGCACCATGGCAGAAATGAGAAGGTGGTGGGAGAGCACATCTGTTGATGGCAACAGTTTGTTGTCCCTCAACAGTCATAAATAAAATCGCCAGTAGAGAAAAACTTCAGAGTCTGGAAGCCTGGCTTCCAGAGTTTCTTTACACTTATCACAGATTTCATGGTAATTGCAGTAATCAACAATAATACATAGCACTTTTCACCCAGAGAGAACAAAGCATGTTTACTAAGGTGGGTAAATAACATTGCCTCAGATTTTAGAAGGAAGAGCCACAGGGCTAACGTGCCTCAGAGGGGGACCTAAGAGCTGGACCCCAACAAATAACACATATAGCTTGGCAAAATTCGATTTTTATTTTTTATAATTTTGACATAACATCAATGCTTATTTTTAAACATTTTTTTCCAATTTTTTTTTTATCAACTTAGTGTCACAGCTGTGTCAGACAGAGGGCTTCAAGCACTTTCAATCAATATTTATCTATTTAAAGATTGCATTGCAGGAAATTATGAGGGAGACCAGGCAATGGGGGATCAGCCAATAAACATTTAATGACAGGAGAGTTGGCATTCAGAAAGATCAAGCCTTATCGCCATTAAAAGACAAACTGTCTGCATCATGTTAAAATATCCAAATTAAAAACTCCTTAAATCAAACTCTGTTCTCAAGCAGCATGCTTCTTCCTTTGACCATCTGTAAATTTTGAGTCGTGTTGATGGAGCTATTTTTTCGGGGTGTGTGGCGAAATCGACATTTACGGATAAAAATCAAATTCTTCCAACCTTAACTATCTATCAAGGACCTAATAATTTCACCAATGGTTAGGTGGGCAAAATGAATTTGTTGTTCTGTAACCAACTAGTTGCTATTGTACAGTGTCTATATTTAAGGCTGGATTAGGGTCCAGGAGGGACCTGGGGCTGCTCTCCCTGCTGGGGTATGGGGTCAAGGGCTCCAGGGTGCTGGTGGACACTGTGGAAGGGGTTGGGGTCATGGTCATGGGCCATGTTGTTGAGGGACTGGGGGGGTTGCAAGAGGGGCCACAGACCAGCGTGGCTACAATGGCTGCAGGCCATGCTGCTGGGGTGGGTGCAGGTTGGGGTTGCAGGGGAGGGCTGCAGCAGGCTGGGACAAGTTGGTGCTGCTCCTGGAGGCTGTGAACGGGGAGGGATGGACCAGAGGCCAGATGGTTGTGTTCCACCCCCTGGCTAGCTGGTGAGCTGGACAGGCAAGCTGAAAGCAAATGACAGCTGCTGCCACTTGATTTTTGGGGAGCTGCGGGGGCCCCCTTTAGGCCTAGGTCAAGGGCTTCACCCCTAAAGCCCCCTGCTTTAATCTGGCTCTGTCTATATTATCTCATGTTCCAAAGGGGTAGCCGTGTTAGTCTAGTTCAGCCAAACAAACAAGGAGTCTGGTGGCACTTGTAAAGACTAAATAAATAAATTTGTTAGTTTCTAAACGTGCCACCAGACTCCTTGTTTATGTTACCTCAATCCTTGACTGAAGCTTTTTCTCGAGTAATGGAATTGATTTAGAAATGGGTGGAAGTAGGAGAGGTTTTGTACAGAGAGGTCAGGACTCTGTGAAAGCCAAACCAGGGAGGTTTGGCTCTGGAGTGTAGTTTACCTTGCAATGGGCATGCATGGCAAACTTTGGAGCTGAAGCTTTCCCTGAAGTATAGGGACACTTGCAGCTGTGATGTGGGCCTATTTTTGATTTTATCTGAACCACCAAGTTCCGGGTAAACAGCTCTGATTGTGGCCCTTCTCCAGTTTGCATGGATTTTGTGTTTCTTGTCCATACTTGGGCACAATCCAGTGAAAGAGTACTGTTGACTTCACTGAGTGTTGAACAGTTCCACTGAAGTATAATCGTCTGGGGAAAAAATATCCTGGACCTGATTCCCCCTTCAAAATCAAAACATCAAAAAACAAGTCAATCTGGAGAGTCGCTGATTTAAAACCAACACACGTGAGATCAAAATTTTAGTCATAACTTTCTATAGGGTCGTGACTTGGAAGATAACAAAAAGATAGTGTAACCTTTGGGTGGGCTCGAATTCATTCAGTTGCCCCTCTCCAGTGCCTAATAGAGAGAAACTCCTGGAGAAAGCAGCTGGAGACCCAGGATCCAGTCTGTAAAGGACTCATAGCAAAGATTGCTCAGAGTTACCATCCCACATTAAAATACTACTTAGAATAAATATAACGATGAACTTTGTTAGCTATTAACTTAACAAATCTTATCCTAAGAAAACAAAAATGAATTTAAACAGAACAGTAAGATATCCAAGAGTCCCAAAGTTTATATGGAGACACCCAATCTTGTTTGCAGTCTTTGTTCAAGTCCTTGAGTTGCAAGAAACAGCCAATCCTCTTCTTTGTTTGCAGGAAGCTTAAATAGGAATCCATGCAGACTTTTCTTTCTCTTCTGGAGCCAGCACCATGCAGTCAGTTTACTGGTTAACTAGCCCTCAGTCTCATATGCATGTGCACAAACTCTTCTGCAGACGCCACCATAGAAGGAAGAAAACATCTTGCTGTTCACTCCCGGCTCAGTGTCTTTCATGAACACTGAGCCCACGGGCTCTTCTCATTGCAGCTCCTGCCTGCTGCTGTCTCTGCTGCTCTCAGGCATCCCACCTCTACACCAGGAAACCCCATGGAGCATGCATAAAATGCTACCACTCCCTATTTCCAGACATTTCCAGTTCCTGGGCAGCTAATTTGCCCAGCACCAGTAACCCACCCTGAATAAGTCTCAGAGAGAGAGCTTGTTTTAGGCATATGGGTTACAATAGCAAATCCAGTGTTCTCTGTGGAGAATGAGAGACTTTAATAGCCATTTTCAGTAGGCGCCAATCATAGAATCATAGGGTTGGAAGGGACCTCATGAGGTCATCGAGTCCAACCCCCTGCTAAAAGCAGGACCATTCTCAATAAATCATCCTAGCCAGGGTTTTGTCTAACCAGGCCTTAAATGTTTTCAAAGATGGAGATTCCATCACCTCCTTAGGTAACCCAGTCCGATGCTTCACTACCCTCCTAGTGAGAAAGTTTTTCCTAATATCCAACCTAGACCACCCTAGCTGTGGCTTGAAACATTGCTCCCTGTTCTGTCCTCTGTTACTACTGAGAACAGCCTAGTTTCTTCTTCTTTGGAGCACCCCTTCAAGCAGTTGAAGGTTGCTATCAAATCCCCCCTCAGTCTTCTCTTCTGCAGACTAAATAAGCCTAGTTCTTTCAGTGCCTCTTAATAAGTCATGTGCCCCAACCCCTAATCATTTTCATTGCCCTCTGCTGGACTTTTCCTACTTTGTCAACATCCCTTCTATAGTGTAGAGCCCAAAACTGGACACAGTATTCCAGATGTGGTGTCATCAGTGCCGAATAGAGGGGACTAATCACATCTCTGGATCTGCTGGCAACACTCCTACTGATGCAGCCCAATATGCCATTGGCCTTTTTGGCAACAAGATCACACTGTTGACTCATATCCAGCTTCCCGTCCATCATAACCCCCAGGTCCTTTTCTACAGTGCTGCTACTTAGCCTATTGGTCCCCAGCCTACAGAAGTACATGGGATTTTTTTCATCCTAAGTGGAGGACTTTGCACTTGTCCTTGTTGAACCTTATGAGATTTCATTTGGCCCAATGCTCCAATTTCTCTAGGTCTCCCTGAATCCTATCCCTGCCTTCCAGTGTGTTTACCATTCTCCCCAGCTTGGTGTCATCTGCAAAGTTACTGAGTCTGCAATCTATCCCTTCATCCAAATCAGTAATGAAGATGTTGAACAGAACCAGCCCCAGGACTGACCCGTGGGGCACTCCATGCAGTTGGACTGACCTTAGGTACCTTTTAAAACACACAGTCACCATCTTAGTATCTTATTTAATACTGAGAAGTGAAATTCCTTCCTTCAGATTCATGAGGAGTGCTTAAACTGAAGAACTAATTGACTCCAGTAAAAGACACTTTATGGCACATTTTTGCTTCTATAAAACTGGTCTTAAAATTATGAGACGAATGAAAGGCTATGACCTAAACTATAAAATGTACTTATTAAAGTTGTATAATGAATCATCGAAGGACATTCTTTCCTTTGACAACTGCACAGTGAGAGACTGACATAAATTGGGGGTGGGACAGATTCATGGCAGTGCTCTCTCATTAGGGGGCTAGGAATTGATACAATTCAAATTGCGCTCAGACCTCTGCTGTGGAATTTCTTTTTTATTAATCTAACTTGTCAGACTCCACTTGGCAAGAAGAGAAGCTGGCCTCTGTGGTCCTGACCATTGGTGGGTGACTTGTGTATCCATCTATCTTTAGTGTCTCTGACTCTATTACTATAGCGTCTGGTGGCTCACCCATTAAGCCAATTTTACAGATGGGGAACTGAAGTGCAGAGGCCCGGTTCCTGAAAGATATTTAACTTCCATTGAAATAATCAGAAGGAGCCAAAATATCTTAGAGATGCTGGCTAGCAAGACTAGGTAACTCACTCAAGCACACACATGAAATCCATGTGAGAGCAGGGATGGGACTCTCTATATTTGAGGACAGCAGGAAAGGAGCTATTATCTGGGTCATTTAAATCCTTCTTAGCAGGTGATGATTGCTGCTGGCTGGAAAATGGGAGCTTCTTTTTTGGCAACAAAAAAATTCCTGTCTCAGTTCTTTGAAAAAAATCTCAGATTTGGAATTTTTTCTCCTGGCTCTAGAGATTGATTCTTCAGTAAATTGTCACATTTTGAGCTGAGGATGTGCGAATGACTTTCACTGACAAAATATAATTAGGAGAGCAGGAAAAATCCCCCTAAGCTATTTTAGAGTCCTTTCTGATGGTCAGAAGAGGTCCCTCTGGAACTGATTGAGAAGGGATATTTCGGTAAAATAAGGAAGGAGGCCTGTGGCACTTAAAGACTACCACATTTATTTATTGCATGAACTTTTGTGGGAGAAAAATCCCACTTTGTCAGATGCTTTGCAGATGGGGAACTTACAGAATGGGAGGAGTTCTCCATCTTCAAAGGATTGGATGAAATGGAATTTTCTCCCACAAAAGCTCAAGTGATAAATAACTTTGTTAGGCTTTAAAAGTGTCACAGGACTCGTTTGTTTTACTGAACTGGACGAACACAGCTACCCCTTTGGAACTGGATATTTTGGTGAAGCTGTTGGAAATGGGCAGCCCCTGAGGGTCTCTGTAACAGACTAGCTGGCTAGTTCCCAGACGAAGTGGGATTTTCTCCCATGAAAGCTCATGCGAAAAATAAATCTGTTAGTCTTAAAGTGCCACACGACTCCTGGTTTTTTTTAGCTAAACACAGCTTGTACTGCCTAATGTCACATCACAGGGTGGGCCAGGGCTGTAACTAGGGTGGGGTGACTGGAGCATTGCCCCAGGCGCTGTGTTTTAGAGGGCAATTTCAGTCAAGCGGCTCTGTTTTACTGCTTGATTTGAGGGCCCATTTCATGCTGCTTGCTCCGGGTCCACCCCATGCGTTGTGTTTTAGAGGGCAATTTCAGTTGAGTGGCTCCATTTCACCACTCGATTTGAGGCACATTTCATGCTGCTTGCTCCGCTTGCACCCCAGGGGCCAAAAGACCCTAGTTCTGGCACTGGGGTAGGCTAAGCACAGCCAAATATGTTTCTATCTGTTACCGTGCAGGTGCTGCGTCTTCTCTGCTTAATTCTACTGCTGGTCAAGATGTCTCACATCTTATCTCCAGGTAATTGTCTTAGTATAGTGCATGCTGGATGGGACACACGCAGAAAGGCTGATGGGCAAAGCAGAAGGGCTGCTTTCCCTCTTGGCTGATGGCAGGAGGCTCCAAGCACACCAGTTATGCAAACTGGAATCTCCAGGGATTTATAAACAAAGCAGAAGAAAGTATAACCATGGAGAATGGAAGGTTGGTGATTCTCATCTAGCAACTGGCAAACTACTGCGCTGAGCCCCATTAAACAGGTGCCTCCGAATGCTTCTTTTGCCCTAGGAAATGAGAATAGAGAAGTGTTTACTGAACCGGTCACCACTCTGCAGGAAGGCTTGGGGTGTCTTCTGTATCTGGCAGTTTTTCCTCTGCCAGGCTAATACTAAATTGGCCCCTGCTGAAGGCTATACCCTGGGGCTCAGAAAAATGTGGCGGAGGAGGTGATCTTTTTGGGGGAAAAAAATCTTTGAAATGCACCATAATATAGCAAGGGCCAGGTGTTGGAAAATATTTTATGACTGGGGGATGCCTCTGGATTGCGTAGAAGATTCTCATCTTCCTAGCCCCATGCCCCTCAGGTTACACAGTGGGAAGACTGTGCTACTCTCTGCTGTCTGGATATATTTACACATACAGACACCAGCACGATTCGCATGCTCTGTTTGTTTGCCAAGAGGTGTTCCTTCTCTTTTGCTAAGATTCCCTGTTTAAAAAGAGGAATGTGCATAGATGAGGAGGATGTCCTCAGGGTTAGGAACTGGAAGAACTAGGTTCTTTTCTTGGATCTGTGCAAATCACTTAATCTCTCTGAGCCTACTTTCTCCATTTGTAAAAAATGTTTGTTTAATTTGTAAACCCTTCAGGGCAGGAACGGGATAATACTATGCATTTGCATGATACATAGTGCAATGGGACCCTGATTTCACTTGTGTTTCTAGGTGCTACTGCAATACAAATAGAGGATAAGAATAGTCAAGTCACCCCTCCTTTCTGTAAGTGTGTATCTTGCTACTTATTGGGGGTTTATCCTAGGCTATGAGGGATATTTTTAGGCCAACACCTAGTAAAAGTGACAGTTATATGTCACTTTTCTGTCTAAAGCTGGAAAACCTTGGAGAAGGTTTATATGCCTGTTTCTCTTCTGCTTTCGCTTTACATAGCTGTGCCTCATCTCTAGAAAAGAGCAAGTGCCTGGGAAACAAAGCATTCTGCACAACTTTGTGGGAAAAATCTTGGTTTTCTCCTCACTCCCTGTTTTGTTCTGTGTTCGTACAACACCTAACACAATGGAGCCCTGGTATTTTTTTTCAAGGAAATATGCTACTCTACACCAGGTTGCAAAAGGTTTCTTGGAATCTCTTGACAATTGTCTGTCTCATTCCTGTCACATCAGCTCCTCTGACTTCTTACAAGGACAGTGAGGGGGTTTGCCAGCATGCAGCTCGACCTTTGAATGCAGAGGACCGGTCTCCACTTGTGGGAGATTCCTATGGCATGTAGAAATCACTACATGCTATTCACTGATGAATGGGGTAGATGATCAGTTTGCAGGATCCCAGCATGAGTGCTAAAGAGAGATGGAGCAGAACACTCATCATCTAAATATAATTACAGCAGGCTGTGCTGAAAGAAGTAGCCAGTGCTGGTATGCAAGATAGCTGTGCTCTGCGTGGGACCAGTGGAGTGACTCTTAATCTCTAGTGAGGCTGATGGCTACATCTTTCACACTGTTTTAGTTCCTGCCATGGACACACATGGGGAGGCAAAGACATGGGGGAGAGTGAAAGGATGGCTACAAGCAGGGAAATGAAAGTCGTGTTGCTTAGTCTAGAGGTTTTCAAACACAGGATCAGGGGCCAGTGCTGGGTTGCAGACCCTCAGGTACTGGATTGTGGCAATCCCCTGCTGCTGCCATCAAAAGACTGGATGGAATGCCTTGCTCAAAGATGTAATTGTTGGGTCATGGGCAGAAATGAATTTTTTCAACTGGGTCCCAAGGAAACAAGTTTGAAAACGACTGGCTTAAGCTGACATGATGCCATTCACCTGACAACACCTCACAGCTGGGGCAGGGAAGGGAGTAGAAAGAACAGGATTTCCCAGGGGCAGAGTCGGCACCAGTTGGTCGATGTTTACGACTCTGATCCAGATAGAGTACCACATCTCGTTCATTGTTGTCACCTGTGCTAGGTTAGGACACTCGCTGAGGCCTTGGGAGACCGGGGTTTGATGCTTTACTCTGCAACAGATCTCTGAAGTGACCCTGGCCAAGTTATCTAATTTCTTTGTGCTTCAGTTCCCTACCTATACATAGGACTAGCACTTCCCCTCATCACAGGAGTGTCATCTGGATAAATCGATTATCGAGTGTGAGGCATCCAAGTATTTTGGTGGTGGGGTCTATTGCACTGTGACTGGCTCTACTAAGTTAAATGAGGCAAGCCCTGTTGTGCTGTAATTAACTCCACCCTAGCTGGAGAGGGTGGAAGTAATGGCATCAAGTGTTGGCAACAGGAACCACAGGGAGCAGGCTAGGCTGCTTGGAGCAGCTCTGAGGTAAGGAGTCCCTGGGAAGGGAAGCAGCACTGGGAGAGCCTCAGGAACTGATACTCTAGGGAAAGCAGTTGGAGAACTGGTGCTTATATCAGCCCCAGGAAAAGACTTTAAGAGAACCTGAAGGTGCTGAGACCTGGACCCAGAAGTCAGGCTGAATAGCCACACAAGAGGGTCAGAAGAACCGTTTGTCTGGGTATTTATTTAGATGTTTAGGTGGATGTTAGTTACCCTGGTAAGGGACTGAACTTTCAGCATGACCTGTCCAGCCAGCTGAGCCACCCAGAAGAAAACTGCTGAAGAAGCAACATGACTGACAAAGGGGACACTAGGATGGAAGAATCCTGCAATAGTGCATCCTGCCTTGAGGTGGGGCTTGGGTGTGAGTCCGCCCCTCCATGGGAGGGCTGGACCAATGCTTAAGATAAAGAAAGATATTAAAATAGTTGATAACTACGTCCAGCCAAAAATTTTAGTGAGTTGCAGGGCTCCCCCGGCATCAGGGAAAAGATGTTACACATCATCCTCTGCCATCATCAGAACAACACAGCTCAGCTCTCCTGTGACTACTTTTGGTGTGGCATGCAGTGGGAATGTCCACTGCTGCCTGACAGTGAAGAGAGATAACAGAGCAGCACAGATCCATATCTTAAGGGCCCCCCGTCTTACCTTGTCTGAAGGACCCTGCCCCCACACTCTCCACTGGCCCTGCAGCTCAGTCACCAGCCTGAGTGGTAAGGACTCTGTGAGCATCTCAATGTGCGTGTGGTGAGTGTCAGACCAGCATCCTCCTGATTCCTCCAACTCTTCCCACCCACCCAGAGTCCCATAGAGCTGCCTCCTCCTCCCAACTGCCACAGACTCTCAGTGTGCCCTCTCTAGGGACCAGTCTCCCCTTTGGCAAGGCCAAGTTCAGGTTGATTCCAGTCAGATGTTTAAATCTCCTGGGGGCTGCCTCTTTAGGCTTCCTGATGAAGGGAGCAAGGCTGAAAAGCTGCCTCTAGATCTGAAAGAGTTGGGGAAAGCAAGGCTGGGGGGCTGTGAACCATGCCTCCTCCCCCAGGCTCTATAATGCACATAGGGGGCTTCTCCCCAGCTTCGGCTGTGCCCGGACTTCTGAGTTCCCTGACCTACCCGATTGGGATAGTCAGTTCTCTCAGCATTTGCAATATGGTAAGTTAGGGAGACTGGGAGCCAGGGGAACTCCTGGACTAGGGGAGGGAAGGCCTAAGGGCTGGATGGAACCTGCTTAGGTGGGGTTCCCCCAAATCTCCTGCTATGGGGCTGAAGCTGCTTGTGGGGCTGAAGCTGCTTCCAGCCCTGAAGAAGCTGGAGAGGAGGGGCAAAGCTGGGGACTGAGACCACCCTGCCTCCCTCAATCCCTGACAAGGCTGTAACTAGGGCAGGGAGACCAGGGCTTTGCCCCGGGTGCCCCAGAGTGGCTCCAATTCGTTGCTCAATCAAAGAGCA
Organism: Podocnemis expansa; assembly: GCA_007922195.1. Lineage (NCBI taxonomy): Eukaryota > Metazoa > Chordata > Testudines > Podocnemididae > Podocnemis > Podocnemis expansa. Next base: position 4,445,276 of record ML681997.1, read on the forward strand.
TGTTCTGTACTGCTTGCTCCAGATGCCAAAATACCTAGTTCCAGTGCTGATTCTCCAGGAGCACTGCTGGCCTGGGAAAAGACCCGTGGCTTGGCACACTGGGACTCAGGGGTCATGCGCTGCTACTGCAGCTGCTGCCGTGGGCGGCCCAGAGGCGGACCTGAGGCTCAGGCGCTGGGACTCGGGGCTCGAGTCCCATAAGCCTGGTGCCAGTGACACCCCTGCTGATCCCTGAAATGGCCACTGCTGCCCAGCAGGGAAGAGAAGGGAAAAGCATTTCCTGAATCCTCAAATGTGACTTCGCATCTTAACAAGAAGAATTGAAGGCATGGCGAGCACTTCTTTATCAGTAGGAACCATGTATATTAACACTGCTTCCCCTGCAAAAATGCCAAACAAAACTGGTCCTGGAAAGCTCACCTGCCTGAGCAGTGAGTACCATAAACTTGGTAAGAGTTGGGTGGAATCAGAGCAAAGCCTAGATTTGCACCCATTCTCCCCGCCTCCCCATCCTGCAGATACAGATCCCCTCCTTGGAAGCCAGCTCAGGGGTGGTACCAGGACACCTTCTGCTCTGTGCACAGGGGGTGGGGAGATGTAGGGTTGGCCACAACCGTTATGCTCTGTTTCAACACTCCTTGCAATTAGTGGTGCTTGGGGCCAGTGGTGCAAAAACACGCCCTTTAATGGAGCGTCTCAATGGAGCTGCTCCAGCGCACCCGGAGCAAAGCCCCGTTTGCTCCTCCGTAGTTACAGCCCTGGGGTTGGCTCTCTTGTGCCAGAGACTCTTGATACACCACTAGCCACTAGGCTTTGAGCCACACATAAAAGGACTGATAATTATATGACACCAGCTGGCAGAACTTCTTGGTTAGGAAGGTGTGTGCAAATGTGCCCGCTTTTTTGATATTTTTACATCTACAATAAAGTGATGATAAAATGTGCTGAATCCAGGGACTGGTCTTTCTGCAGACAGGCCTTGTGCTTAAAGTGAAAACCTAAACATGATGCCTAGTATTGTATAATACATAAAAATCTCCCAGAGAGGTAGCTGTGTTAGTCTATTGCAGTAAAACAAACAAGGAGTCCTGTCACACTTTTGAAAACTAACAAATTTATGTGTGTCACATGTGTCTGACAAAGTGGGATTTTACCCATGAAAGCCCATGCAATAAATTTGGTCAAGTCTATAAAAATGCTACAGGACTCTTTGTTTGTTTTATATTAAAAACAAGCTATAGCATTTCTGATAGGAACAGTGGTGCCGTTTACTGCATGGATTATAAACAGAGCTTCTGCTTTTCAGTTTTAACTGATAAAAGCCAATGAAATCCCAGGAAACAAAAATAGGATTGGTGTCTAACCAATAATCACCAGCAATGTTTACATATATCTAAGGGCTGTGGTTTACAGAGCAGAAATGAGGACTATGGGGCTGTGATTTCTAAAGTGCACTAATTGGTCATGCAGACCCTGCTGGTTTGCACTAAACATTCTCCCATGTGCTTTAAGGTAGTGCTGTTGGAAACAGTGCTGTGAAAACACATTAAAGAACACTATAGAGAGATTACTCATTACAGTATACACAAAAGGAATGGCCTGAATCCCCCCCATCCATTTTTGGATAGCTACAGAAAAATTAAAAAATTAATAAATCCTGGAATACAGAAGCTCTGTTATAGCAGTGACTTTTTCTGTAGTGTGTTAGCACTTAATACTGGGAGTCAATTGGTAAGCAACCTTCCATGTTGACAAGCTCCATGTTAGTCTAGTTCAGCAAAACAAAAGAGGAGTCTTGTGGCACTTTGCAGGCTGAAAGCTACTAGGGTATATTAAATTGGATAGGGAGTTGATTTTCTAAGCACAAATGGTTAAGCTAGAAAACACTAAGAGTGCTAATTTTGGACTAACTTGGTCCAATTCTTTGTCAGCTCACATATCCCTGTTAACGTTTATTATTTTATTAACTGCAAATGCTGTCATCTGGATTTCAACAAATACCCCAAGGTCAACTGTCCATTTCATTGGCTTGCAGAAGCAGATATATGGCACACATTTTAATGATGAGGGTAATTAACCACAGGTGAAAGCTCACCAGGGAACGTGGCAGATTCTCCATTGCTGAAGTCTTTAAGTCATAACTGGCTTAAAAAAGTGCTCTGTGCAATCACCAGTTACTGTTTTCAGTGCAGAGATTGCTTGGTGAGTTTCCAAGGCCTGAGCTAGCAAGATGACCATGAAGAAACTCCATATAGTTAGCCCCAAGAGTTCAGTTTTAAAGCATAAAAAGAAAGTGAGACCAAAGACAGTGCATCAGATGATGTTTCATTTTCATACTGGCTAGTTGCCATCATTCCCTCATGAAACTCCTTAAAGATTCAATTGTGTGCATGCAGGATTAAATTGTGACTATGGCGTCTTTTCCCATTACAACAGGTGATTTGACTTCACCTTCCTCTATGTGCTGTTTCCCAGCATTTGAATCTTAACAACTGCTTTGATTTGCTGTTACTGTATGACCTGATTGCATGACTTACACTCCCCTGCATTTAGTTTCCTCCCATTCTGTGAGGTTATGTCTGCAGCAGGAAGCTTAGTTTGGACTTCCTTAGTCTGAACTTGTAAATTCACGCATCTTTGAAGCATCTGACGAAGTGGGATTTTTCTCCCATGAAAGCTCATGTGAAAAATAAATCTGTTAGTCTTAAAGTGCCACAGGACGCCTTGTGGGATTTTTTTTTTTTGCCAAACTAAGCAGTTTCTGGTTAGTTCGAACGAACCATGGGTTCGTTCAAACTAACTGTGGCTTTTTAGTTTGAACTAAAAAAACACAGCTAGTTCGAACTGAAAAAATGTGGCTAGTTGAACTAACTGCTCAGTTCAAACTTATTTAGTTTGAACTAGCATGGCTACATTGCGCTAGTTCGAACTAGTTTGAACTAAGCGCTTAGTTCAAATTTACTGTTTGAACTAACTAGTTCAAACTAAAAAATATTTTAGTTTGAATTAGGCAAAGCCTAGTGTAGACAGGGACCAAATTAGTCAGATTAAGCCTCCTTAATCTGGACTAATTTGCTAGTGTAGACATAGCCTAAATTCCCCCCTCTTCAAAGTGTCTGATGAAGTGGGATTTTTTGCCCATGAAAGCTCATGTGATAAATAAATTTGTTAGTCTTTAAGTGCCACTGGACTCCTTGCTTGTTTTGCTTAAACAGGGAGAGTACTTTTTATGGGCTGCCAACTTTCAACAGGATTTTGTATACCATTCCTGCTAATCATGTCAACAGCCTTTTGTAGGTCAGTGAATGCTAGATGGCAAGGTGCCTGTTGTTCATGGCTTTTTTTTTCTTACAGAAAGCGCAATGTGAAGGATATGTCAGTAATGGAGGAAACAGCTCTGAACCCAGACTGGTTCTTAGTTTGAAGTATCTCAACAAGGACTTGGAGTCATTTCAGCAAGACCTTTGTAAACACTTTGCTGACTGTGCTGAGGAGAGATCTCCCTTGGTAGTTGTTGCAGTCTGCTCTGTCCCCTTTATTTTTGTATTAATTAATTGCTTGCAGCTTTCAGATCCTGAGCTATGTGGGTTTTTTTCCAGCAGGTGAAGAAAAGTGCATGGATGTTTCTTGCAAGATTTCTTCCTCCTGCTTTTAGGAGCTCTAGAAGTACCTGATCCTTGCCTTCTTCTTTCCCAAGTGCAGTGCCTTTGAAAGCTTTCTCTACATCTTTGAGTGTTGGTATGTGGACCATTTACTGCATCGCTGGAAGCAGGGGAATGGCAGCCAAGACAGCATCACAGATAACGGTGTGCTTTGAGTAGCATTCTTGGTAATGCTCAGTCCATTGGTCATGATATTTTTGCCTGTCAGTAAGGAGGGTCCCATCTTTTGCTTTCAGGTTTGCAGGTTTTTTACAAATTGGTCTGAGTGTCTCTTTGATTCCATCACCAATACCATGGAGGTCTCTTCTTTCTAACAGGTCTTAATCTTCTTGAACAGGTCTTGACAGTGCATCTGGGCACATTTTCTAGCAGTTTTCTGGACCGCAGCCTTAGCCTCCTTGAACTTAAGACATCTGGACTTGGTTGCTGAAGTAAAATTAGACACACTTGCCCTTTCTTTCCTATGAGTGGGAGCAGCAGATGTTCAGACACAGTGAATCAGTCAGGTTTTGTTTTTTTGCTTTGTTGTTGCAAAGACATCTTTGGCAGCAGCCGGTGTCTTATTCTTAAAACTGTTCCACGTGTTGTCAGAATCAGGGGAATCAAGCTGCTCATTTTCAGAAATGTGTTAAAGCAAATGCTGAAACTTTCCGTAGGTGTTGAAATCCTTCGTGTCAGTGATGTTGAGGTGAAGTTTGCTGTTTGGCCTCTCATGATGGATCTTTTTAAGGTGTAATTGGAGCTTGGGCCTGACAAAGGCATGGTCAGGGCCACAAGCAGTGCTACATACTGATCAAACATGCAGCACGTTGCAAATGTTTCTGCAACAGATTTGGATGAGATCAAGCTGATGCTCATAAGAGGGTTCCTCCATGTTACCTTGCTGCCAGCGCTGTCAGCAAAATCGGTTTTCTAGACTACCTGTTCACAATAGGCATAACACTTAAGGAGATTTTGGCCATTTTCATTAAGGTTACCTGTACTGTGTTGGCCAATGATGTGTCTCCACTGCTACCAGGCCTTACCATGCAGGCATTAAAATCAATGTTAACAGTGTTTCTGTTCCTTATGGGGACATGCATGATATTTATTCCAGCTGAAAACAGACCTCCTCTTTTTGCTGTTTCAAGTAGTCAAGTGTTGGTTGGTAGATGGGCAGAAAAGTCAGGATTTCCATGTTCATATTCACATACGGTAGCAAGATCCTTTCATTGATAAATACTGGAGGGTACAAGCACTTAGGAAAGACTTCTTGATAGCAAATCTGACACTGTGCATCCTTCGTTCATTTTCAGATTTCCCAGACCAGCAGAAGTGGTCGTTTATTTCACCTAGGACTCCAATTTCTGAAAATCTTGTCGTACTAAGGATGGAGATGTCAATGCCCGGTTGATGTCATTCTCTGTCAATTATGGCTGTTTTCCAGAGTTCATGAAGTAATGCTGTTGGGATTTAAGGGGTCATTTATGATTTATTTCATATCAAGATTTCAGAACTGCAATAATCCATATGAGATATGCCATGTTGGGTACCAACAGAAAGGTTATAATTTGCTAAGAATGATTATATTGTTTCCATGTAGGTGTCATATCTGTATTAGGAGTTATGGATATGTTTGTTAGATCTGTGCTTCAATTTGAGATTCTGGGAAACACCCCAGAGATCATGTCTGCAGCAATTGTTTCCTTAATGGTTCATTAAGGGAATCCTCTACAATGGGCCTAGGGAAAAATCTGCTCAATGAGTCACTTGGACTGGCCATGTGACTCTGATCTCCATTTTAACAAGTTCCGTAGAGGTGGCCGTGTTAGTCTAGTTCAGCAAAACAAAGAAGGAGTCCTGTGGCACTTAGACTAACGTATTTCCCTTTTGTTTCAGAAAAAATGCCACACAGCTTGGGGAAGGCCCGTAGTGGTAAAAGGGACAGCAGCATCCAGTCTATTTTGTCTTCAGTAGTCTTCGGTCTGAGCTTTCAGCCAAGACTTACCTCTGGATCTATTCATCTGCAAGTGAAGCTCTAAAACAATGGATTGAAAGGTACCAAGGTACTGGGTGCACACCAGAGGATTTATGCGGGCCTGCATAGTCCAAATTCTTCCAAGGACTTGCTTTAATGCACTTTAATCATTGTATATGTGTGATTCACTTTGATCCTTTAACATTTCTCATAGTTTTCTTTTCTTTTTATAATAACTCTTAAGTTTTAGTTACTAAAGGATTGTCTGGCAGCATGGTATTTGGGTAAAATTCAAACCTATATTGTTCTATGTAATGTGACTGGCCCTTTGGGGTCAGGAGAACCTTTTCTGGGTAAAGATCTTGGAATTTTAAGTAACTTATCTCTACTAAACTCACAGGCTTTTTGGGAACCAGTGGCTGAAATGCAGTAAAGGACACTGAGTTTATTTTGTTGTACTTCTTCGTAACCAGTGTGGGGAATCAGAAGCGTTGTTTGGAACTGGTTAGGGCAAGTTTATCTTCAGGTAACCCACCAGTGCTGGGAGAATTTTCTCTCCTTTTTGCAGTCTGTCCTGATATTTGCATTTTCACGTAGTTATCCCAGGAGGCCTGGTCTCACATGGTCTTCCAGTTTGAGTCCAATTAACATATTACGGATATTGCAACAAGCAATGACTAAGTTGGGGCCATGAAGGAAAAAGTTGGAAGGGAACTTTTTTATTCCACTTTTTCTGGGGCCTTTCCTGAACTGGGGCAAGCAGGCCACCCCTAAATAGGCCTGCTTGAACATTTGCGCCACTGCTACCACCTGGGTCATTCTTCACCAGGACAAGAGACCATTGATCACAGATCTTTAACATGTAGGCTTAGGCCAAAGAAGGAAGCAAATGGTTGCCATTGGCCCTTTACCTTCTCTCTTGGCAGGGACTATAGAACTCTAATGGCAAGACAAAGGTCAAGACGATTGGTATTGATCTGCTGCAGCTTCTGTCCAGAACACCAGTTCAAGGTGAAGGAATCACCCTCCTTATCACATTAGCAAATGAGTCTTTTCTAAATGGGTGTGGTCCCGATAGTGTGGGTATTGTTGGCCAACAAGATTCTGGTTCATCTGCTTTTCTGGGGTTGTGAAATCTCCATCACTGGAAGTTTTTAAGAGCAAGTTAGACAAGCGCCTGTCAGGGATGGTTTACAAGGGTACATGGTCCTGTCATGGGTACGGGGGACTGGATTCAAAGACCTCTTATAGTTCCTTCTGGTTTCTACGATTCTATGATTTCTTCACTGAGGGAGTTCCGCTATCTCACTCTTGGGCACTTTCCAACAGCAGACAGATTTACTGACAGGCTCCTGTTACTCACTGTTGCGTCATGGGCTGTACTATTTACACATCTGGTGGGTGAATCCTGGAGACAGTTTTTGCTGTTACGAAAATCAGAAAAAAATCAAGAGAACTGGCAATACTCTTTGCACAAGATGTTTTTTATCTAGAGTTAAGCAATTGCTGCCTAAGTTGAGGTACCTAACTCCTTGGTAAAAACTACTGTTAATACTCTCCAAATTTTTGTTTTAGGCAGTCTAGTGTACTGCAAACTGCACATAACATGTATGGAAAAGGGAATATCCCCTCTTTTATACACTACATGCTTCAAAACTAACTTAAGGTTAAAAAAGGAAAAAAGAAAAAAACATCTAGTGAAGATAAATCCACTGTGTTCCTTTTGACTTTAAAATCTGGCTTTAAAGTGTAGCTTAGCATGATTTTCGCACTACTGAGAAAAATTCTGTGTAACATAAACCAGGGCATTAAAGGTGGCAAAACAAAGTGAAAGACAGTCTCACATCCATCTGTATCTCTCTGCAAACCTCTGTGTAGTTAAAAGGTCTTATTAAATGTATCACTGAACACCGGCTTATCGTGCTCAACAAAGATTTGCTCCATGGAAGTTTTGTGCAGATGGAACAACGAAGGCCCATTGTAGCAAACAAGGAATTAAAACGTAGATGCACAAGATGAGGGCTTCATGTCCAATCAGGCTTCCCAAGGCTAATCGTATCAGAACTGCTCTCTGGTGTCTAGAAGGAAAAGGCAGAGATGTCTTTAATGTGTGTGTGTGGGGGGTGTCAAAGCACTGACTTGAACCAAGAACCTGGGAGGCTTTTGAGCTCTCTGGTGAGCAGAGGTACTTAATTCTGAACTTAGGGGGAAGAAATGTCACAGAGTGCAGTGGTTTTTGCTATGATTGAAAAATATACCACAGTCCATGGCCCTTAAAGATGCCTGTGATCACATTCTCAGTATTCACACAGGCCATATTAATGTGTCACCTTCTACTCAGAACTTGCCCACTTACTTGACATTGAGACTCATTCATTCCATATGAGTCATGTGCCGCCATACAATTATAACATCAGTGTCTGAAACAACTCAGCCATGAAAACAGGTCGTAATTTACTACGGGCACTGCAGACAGTTTAGGTCCTGACCAAGCAATGACTGCCAAAGCCTAAGTTATTGCCCTTTCCCTTTCCTTCTGTGATGATTATGCTAGTAGTGGTAATTTTAGCACTCTTTAACGGCAACACACAGCACTCTTGGAGCCTGAGGAGGTTAGCAAACAAGAATGAACTACGTGCTGTTTTTCCAGACAGGCTATCACTGCCTAGAAGATAGCCAGCAGCCCTTTGCTGTCCCAGAGCTGATTTGCATACGGAATATATTGTATCGGTCTCACCATGCAGCGGTGGCGGAAGACATCACAGGTCTAAAAATTCTTATTAAAGATAATGTTTAAAAACGTGGTCAGGCACAGAGTTTGAACAAAAGGCTATGTCTACACTTAGATGGTTAAATTAGTTTAACTTAAATCGATCTAATTGAATCAAAATAAAAATCATTAAATTGATTTAAGTTAAATTGGTTTAACATGTGCCCCCTAGAAACCCAAATCAAACTAGCATGTCCATGGACAGGACGCGCTGGTTTGATTTAGGAGAGAGGCACCCTGGGAGGTGTGGCAAGATGGCCCCCAAGAAGGTCCATTCCTCCACCCAATATATAGAAAGAGGAAGGCACCTTGGGAGGGAGAAGGGCAAAAAATGTAAAATTGAAATAATAGTTAAATCAAAATAACGCGACCAGACTGTGTTATTTTGAAATAATAGTTTTGATTTAACCATCATTTCAATATAAAGTGAGGTGTTGTTATATTGAAAAGACCATTCCTTATTTTGAAATGAGGGAGCTCCTCATTTTGATATATGGAAAGCTAGTGTAGACATGCACTACTTTAAATTAAGCTAATTATCATTATTTTGATTTAAAGTGTAAGTGTAGATATACCCAAAGAGTTTCTCGATATCCAGGGATAATGTACTGATTATCAGTAAGTACAGAGTTTGGCTGAAAGTCAGAGAAAAGCAAATAATCTGCTGAATCCCAGATGGAGGGTATTAGGTTGGGTAAGATGATATGTTGTTTGTTCAAAAGTTACGGTTAAGTATGGTTTGTAGGACGGAGATACAGTAATGAAAGCGGGTTGACCCTCATTGAGTGAAAATGATGGTCTATAGAGATCAATGGTTTTCAAACTTTTTTCCTTAGGACCCAGTTGAAAAACATTGTTTATGCCTGCGACCCAACAATTACATCTTTGAGCAATGAATTTCAGTTTTTCAGTTGTGGTGGCAGGGGATGCCGCAACCCATTCCTTGGGAGTCTGCAACCCAGTTCTGGGTCCTGACCCATAGTTTTGAAAACCAGTGTATAGATAAACCTTTAGTACCTACAATCTGTTAGAGAAATGCTTGATTCCCATCTCTTCATTGATTCACAACAGTGCTCCCATTCAGGGCCAGTTGGCCCATAAAGGCGACCTAGGCAGTAGCCTAGGGCACCAGGCAATAGGGGGCGCACTTGGGGGGATGAGAGGGGCAATTGCCCCTGGCCGTCCACAGTCTTGCTGTCTCCTGCCCCCTCCCCGCTGCACCCAAGGCAGCAGGGAAGTCGGGGGCGGGGAGACACCTGGGAGCGCAAAAACGGCTGCTCCGCAGGGGAACAGCTGGCCCAGGGGTGGAGTGGGCCAGCCCAGAGACTGGGCTCCACTCTCCTGCCCCACCCCTGGGCTGACTGTTCCTCCCTGGGGCAGGAAGGGCTGGCCCATAGGTGGGGCAGGAGAGTAGAGCCCAGCCCCTAGACCGGTGTCTTGAGATGTGCTCCGTGTATATATCTCTTGATCGCTTGATGGCAAGCTACAAACCATCCTTGAGACTGGGACCTCTTGCGAGAATGTAGCCAACTGAGCGTAGCCAACAGTTTATTAGCCAATGAACTGATGCTGGGGGGTGAGGGGATCTGAATATTCATCTTTTGCTGCACTGAAACCCTGGGTCATATCCTCAGGAGTGTGATTAATGACTCTTGATTTTCAAGTGCATGTACAGTGCAGCAAGGTTCACAAACCTCGTTGTCTTGGCCTGCAGGATGCCTTACCATAGAGGAAGCCCCGAGCTTCTCTTTTCAGAGGAACTAATTTCACTTTTCTATTCTGGGCTTCTGTGAAATAGGAGAAAAAAATGGACTAGGGCCGTGTCTACACGGCACAATTAGGTTGACCAAGTTATGCATTTGTTTACACTTGAATTGGCCTCCCATCAACATGAGCACCCTGTTTTGCTGATTTAGTAACACCACTTCCCCAAGTGGTGTAGCGCCACTGCTGATGCACTTAAGTTGACACAGTGCAAAGATAGACCTGGGTTATTTGTGTCAGCCTTCACTGTTCACGAGCCGTTGTCCCAAAATGTCTCTCACTGACTAGTCAGGTTACCATGATGAACTCCATTGCCCAGGGTTTATGCAGGCTGGAAGCCCTCCCTCCTCTTTAAAGCCATGTGAATTTTTGACATGCCTTTCCCTGATTGCCTGGCTTGGTGAGCGCTGACCATGCTGCCAATGTATTCCTGGAGTAGAAAGGAGCGACCAAATCTCCTAGGTTTGTTGGCAGAGGAGGCCATGTAGGCATGGGGGCCACCTGCAGGGGCTGGATTTGGGCTGGGGCCACCTGCCACTCGCTAGCAGCAGCAGGGGTCAGATTGGGCCCAGGCCACCATCAAGAAAAGCCCAATCTAGTCAGATTTGGGGGAGAGGGCTGGATCAGGGCCAGGGGTGGACTGTGCAAAAGGGGGCTCTTTTTTCAGGTCAGCAAAGTTCCTGCTGTGAACCAGCCTGAGAAATGTCACCATCTACCAACAGATTGTTTAGGGGCTGCAGGAGAAAGGGTGCAACAGAGACCCACAGTGGTGAAAGCCAACGAGCTGCAGCAAGCATAGCAGAGAGTCAGGAAGACCAATGATTGCTCCAGTGCTGGGCCGTAGACTTTTACAGAGTTGCCATGCTCTTTACAGCTCTCCCTCCCACCCCACTCGATAGCACTGCAGATAACTCCGAGGTGCCCAAGTCACAGGTCTCTGCCATGAACAGCAAAGAGGAAGAGTTGGTGGATAAGGAAGAGAAGAGTATGGACAGTAGGTGACTGAAGTGATCCAGCTGCATAGTGAACCGGGACCTGTTATTGTCTTCAGTCCAGCTAGTTTCACCAGTGGAATATAGCAGAGCCCAGTGCAGGGGAAGGTGCCTCAGGTAAAAGTGTCAATAAATGTCAGCTACAGGGTTGACCCCAAGACAGTTGAGTAACCCAGGCCTGCTTGGTGTGGCACTCTATCCCCTTTAGCGGCAGATAGCTCAGCTACAGAGAGCTGAGTCTGCTGCACCTTTTACTAAGGAACTTATGGCTTTTAACTCAGGCAGCAGCAGCAACTCGCCCACTAAGTTTCAGTCATCCCAGGTTCAGTCTCCTCTGCTGATGAGCTGGGTCTATTGGTGTTACATCAGCAGGAGCAGTCTTCTGGCTTTTCATTAACTTACTCATACTAGAGTAGGTAGGGGTACAAACAAGGGCTACATCCCTGCTACCTGCTTTTTGTTCCCAGAATTATTTTATGTATTTGCATTTAAAATTGCTGGGGGTTCTTCCTTTCTTGCTTTCTTTCTCACTGATGTTACAAAATAAGCTTCTTTTATTTAGAACATGATGAGTGTGTGTGTTGGGGGGGCAGGGGTGAGCAGAGCAGTTTGTTCATGCACGCAGGGATGTCCCGGGAATCCTTCTGAGAGATTGCAATGGCTATGCCTACACTTAAGAATGCTAGTTTGAACTAAGTTAGTTCACATTAATTAATTAGAACTAATTGTGATTAATTCGAACTAACTTAGTTCGACTTAGCATGTCCACACTAGAAACCTGAATTGAACTAGCATGTCCATGCACAGGACTTGCTAGTTCAGTTTAGGAGGGGGGCATCGTGGGAAGTGCAGCAACACAGCACCCAAGAAAGGCCATGCCCCCACCCAATCCATAAAAGAGGAAGGCACCCTGGGAGGAAGAAGGTCAAACTGCCTTTAGTTTGAACTAACGGTTAGTTCGAACTAACACGGCTCCATTGGGTTAGTTTGAGCTAAAGGCAGGTTTTTATGAGTTCGAACTAAGCTTTCTTTAGTTCAGCCTAAGGATATCCTTAGTTCAAACTAAGGAAAGCAAGTGTGGCCATGGACTAATTTAGTTTGAATTAAGCCTCCTTAATTCAAACTAAGTTCCCATTCTAGACATAGCCAAAGAAACTTTCCTGGAGACACTTTGCAGTCCTCTCCCAATGGGCTGGTAGACTTATTTCTTCCTCCACTATAGGACACTTCCCCTCGCCACTCAGCAATTACTTAGCAGGGACCATTGCACTACACAAACCAGCCCCATATGGGCCCAGGTAGTTTCGGGAGGCCAGAAGCTGTGCTGTCTGTGCCTCGGATCATGTCCTGGAGTGAGATCAGCTAAAACCGCCTGTGGAAAACGGTGCCAGTTTTCAGTGCCATGGCCCTATACTACTAGAGTCATGCAACTAAGCAACTCTTTTCTCATCCCCCCCACTCATCTCCACCCACCACCTCACCAGAGGCCATGACTGGGGCTGTGACTGGTGCTGTGCTGTATCCATCCCAAATAGAAGTGAGACTGCAGTGTTTAAAGCCTTAAAAGAGCAAGGGGACTGAATTCAGCTACTAAAGCTTCACTTTGTGCAGTGACTACACAGACAATGGTACCTCTGGATGTTGTTATCTACAGCTACTTCCACTATGGCCTTCAGCATCTCCCCTCCTACCCCTGCAGAATGCTCGAAGGAGTGAAACCAGCAGACACGGGATGATGTGTTCAATGAGGTCCTGCAAACCAGTGCTGCATCAGACTGTGAGCACAGTGCCTAGGGTGGGAACACTGCAGACATACTGGAGAAGGAAAGAGTGGAGAAGAACCAGGTCCAGAAGTCCCAGCAGGAAATGTACAGTGAAAGGTACAAGAACAAAATGGGGATTCTCTGGCAGCAAATACTCTGGGGCTATGTCTATACTTCAAATCTTAGTTTGAAGTTAGTTTGAACTAAGCGCAGTTTTTTTAGTTCAAACTGACTTTTAGTTTGAACTAGCCATACTTTTTTTAGTTTGAACTAACTTTTTAGTTCAAACTAAAAAAGCACCGTTAGTTGGAACTAAAAGTTAGTTTGAACTAAAAAGCTGCGCTTAGTTCGAACTAATCTCTAGTTCAAACTTATTTAGTTTCAAACTAGCATGACTACATCATGCTAGTTTGAACTACATTTCAGCATAATTTTGAGCTAAGCACTTAGTTTGGACTAACCAGACGAATTAACTAGTTTGAACTAAAGCTTTGCTTAGTTCCAACTAAACATTTTTTTAGTTTGAACTAGGCAAAGCCTAGTGTAGACAGGGTTCAAATAAAGGCTCCTTAGTTTGAAAGAATTTGCCTAGTGTAGATGTAGCCTGGGGGACCTGCAGGTTCAATGGTCCTGGGCTTGCCTGCTTCTGCAGCCTGCAAAGGAGTCAATATCTGGGCCTTTCTATACTCCCACTCTATACTACCCCCATCATTCCACTGTGGAGATGTTATGACTATCTCATTCTCATATGCTGACCTGCAAAAACCTGAGTTGGGGTATGTGTAGCTGAAATGGATATGCCAGCTCTTTCCTCTTCACCAGTTCAGTTCTCTTCATTTACTGTGGTTTTATGTTTTTTATGTATTAGTTTTAAAATTGTTGGGGGTTCTTTCTTTCTTTCCCACTGATGTTGTTACAGAACAAACTTCTATTGTTTAGAACATAATTCAATTTTATTAGTTCACAACACAGACTGCTGAGTGCTCAGTTCTGAAAGCAACCAGTTACCCATCACTGCACAACGTCATCCAACTCATGGGATCAGTCACAAACAAAATTAATAGGTGCACAGACTGTGTTATATTCCTACATGTACATCAATCATCATGTGATTCCTGCCAGGCCGCAGAAGAGCAGGGCCAGATAGAGCACACAACAACAATACACACTGCTCTGACTCCCTGTTAAAATGGTTTTTCAAAGGCTTCCTGAGCTGCATAGGTTTGCATCAAACTCTTCTAATAGTCCCTGTATCTGGCTGTTCAAACTCAGTGGAGAGTCACTCCACCTCTACCCTGTCAAAAATTCCCCCACTGCCTTTTACTGCACAGATGTTATGCAGGACACAGCAGGCAGCTATAACCCTTGGGATATTTTTTGCACTGAAGTCCAGTCTTGTGAATAGACAACAGCACTGTCCCTTCAGTCTTCTAAAGTTTGTTATCTTGACATCCGTCATCTTTACTGTGCCGTTTTCCCTCCTCTTCCTTATAATAATGAACTCTGCTATTTCCTGATCACTTTCACTTTCAGCCTTGAACTGGTTCTCACTATATCTCACAGCCAGCTGTCCTCCAAGAAATTGTTATTTTCCCCATTGATTCATTTCTTCTTGTAGCTCTGCAAATACACCAGGATCGTATGCCCTGTGCTTGCAGCTCTCATGGCAGTTGTGCAGGGCTCTGCAGGTTCCAGGTTTCTGTCTGCGACAGCAAGCAGCCTGGAGGAATGCACAGGATTTTGGGATTTTGAAAAAGAGGCATGAAAATTACAGGCTACAGATAACATTCAGGGATTGATACAGTTGCAAACCAGAATAGATGCTCTCTCTCATCTCTGCATGACTTCTTTTGGCCCCACCATGAATGCTGAAACTTTCTAAAAGACAGAGCACTGGATGATGTGATGCCTACCCATGGTGCACTGGTGGCGCACACATGCACCACTGACACAAGAAGCCACGGATGCGCACACACAAGCAAATTACTAGTTGTGTTGGCTGTATGTTGATGTAACCTGAGTTGACACACATCGGTAGTACAGCCATAGCCTACTATGTTATAAGCCAGCCTGTGGGTACGCAGACCTCCTGTTTTCCTGAAAGCTGGGAAACTCCACTTTGGATAAGATTTTTTGGATTTCGTGTTCCAACTGCCAGAGGCTGAGCAAGACTGCCAAGAGGGAAGGTCCCTTGACCATCACTGGACTGACCCTTAATGACATTCCATGCCGTAAAGCACGTCTCTCTGAGATCCTGCCTCCAAGCATGTGGGAGGGGAGTGTGTGTGTGACAGATCTGCCATGACTGAGCCCCACGCTTGCCATTGGATCTGTCTGGGCAAATCTTCATGCCAGTGACCCAACTGTAGGATTGGTGCCCCAGGAACACAAATGCCAAAGGGACAGACTTGAAAGGAAAAGTTTGGGGAAATCCACCTGCAAAGTTTATTACACAGACTTAGAATGCTTGCAGCTCACTTCCTTTTTACATCACATATCATGGAAGATTTTGTAATGAAAGAGACATAACCTGTGGCAAACTGAATTGCTGGCTAAAACTTTATTTCTTATTTGAAAAACAAACAAATGTGTTTGTGTTTTTCTATTGCCCATCATTCCCCTGACTGATTTCTTCACGTGCTCTGCTTTCAGTGGTACCTATAGGTATCCTGCCCCCTCCTCTCTATTCCTATTTATGAAGAGAACATCCCAAATGGCTAACATGAGACTGCTCCTCAAAGGACTGTTGCAGATTTTTCCCTTGGGTTGGTTGTTGTACCCAGCTCTGGATGGAGCCATGGGGAAACCCACCAGTGCTGACACAGTCCTTTGTCCCAAGCCTTAGCACAGGAGACAGGCCCACAGGGTTGAGCGTGAGTGGGCTGAACACTCAGGGGGCAGGCTGCCGTAAGTTAATGCAGCAACTTGGGCTGGGAGAGCAAACCCCGGGCAGTGCAAGAATACACAGGTACAAAGGTGGCATGAAGCCAGGAGATGCAGTGGGTTGATTCTCATTTCCCCCAGTACACAGCTGTGTAAGTTACTCCCACGGTACAAAAGCCAGGCGCACCATTGGGAATTAGTTCTCCAGTCCTCCACATGTGAGGGTGCTGAAAAACCAATTTCCTTTCAGCAAAGGCTGGGGAGTCACAATAGCAGGAAATAGCCTATGGTGAAGAAAAGCAAGAGTAGAGGAAGCAGCACCAGTATTTGTCCCATTCTGCAATGGTGCAGGTAATGTAGTACCCAGCCCACTGGTTTGGCCTGGCACATTGTGCCCTTTGATCCCTAATATACCAGAAAAAAAAAAGCTGGCTGAAGAAAGATTTGCAAAAAAATGTGACCCTGGTCTCCAATGTGCTTGAGTTGACAAAATGGACCTGGGATCTGAATTCTCTCTGCTTTACAAAACCAGTTTGACCAGTTTCTTCTCTGGCGAAACTATGCCAGTTTCTCTATTACAGCAAAGGGACAAAACCAGCTTTTTAGCCAAACCCCCTCTTTCCCACATGTTAGTGATCTATTTAAAACGGAACTGCTTCCTTGTCTCAACCACAGTTGGCTGGGCGAAACCAAAAACCTGACTGATTTGGCTCTGCAAAACCAAAATGATCATCTTGCCTCCAGGGCTCACCTTTAACTATAAACAGAGCTGGGTGTAACCAGTGCAGATTAAATACCGTGGTGCACATTTTCTATAAACTGTTATGGAATTCAGCCAGAGGAGAAATGCTGGTTGTATCAAAGTCAGTGTTAGTTTTGCCATTGACTTCAGTGAGACCAGAATTTCATTCTTTGGTTCTATATCGTTTTAAATAAAGGACTGTTTTGACTGATCTCTGCCCTAAACTTTATCCAAACAAATACGCTCCATTGATATCTCCCAGAGAGGCACATTAGCAACTGGAAGAATCCTCACATGCGTATTTCTAATCTTTCTTGACCTAACCCACTTGCCGTTGTTTTCCATTTTATCTGAGGCACTTCAGATATTGAATCCTCTCTCTGGGTCTACCGAAGACTATTTGTTTGAACTGTTCCATGCTTTCCTGGTATTTTTTTTTTTTTGTCTGAACTTCTGATGTCATGATCAAATTTATTTTTTGTTGTTTTACTTATGCAAAGAACAAGGAAATATTGCTTTAATTGACTGATTCCTGCTGGGACTTGACAAAACAGTTCAGAAGCGTCTGTCTAATTAAAACACTGACAAGTGGAATTTCTGGGAAAACATCAAAGGTTCTCACAAATAAATTACCCCAATTCTCTGAGTTTCATGCTCCCAAACGTCTTTAGCCCATATTATTTTGGGGCTTCTTTCAAGGGAATACTTATGGGAGAAATATGTTCCAAGCACTGGTGGGAATACTTACAAATTACCATTTAATCAACAGATTTAACATTAATTAATAATTCATAAACTGCTCTTAGGATAAAATTGCATAATTATGTCTGTGATGCAGCCCAATATGTCCATTGTAGATGGCATAAAATGTTAATTAGCAGTAAAATGCAGCTAGGAGAAAACTCTTTTAATTATGTAATGGGCCTCATTACAATGGGTAATCAACAATGCTTCCAAATTACTCCACTGACAGCATTTATCTATATATAGCAAATAAACTGTTGTTTGCGGAAAATGTGTTTGAATAGACAGCTTTTTAATTGCTTTCAGGATGCTCAGCAGTTGCAGTCCCTAGGAATATTTTGAAATGACCGTGCTTTTCATTTCAGGTGGACAGTATGTACATCTGAAAATAACAGGAAAAAATGGACCACAAATATTTGTTCAAATGGGAAACTGAATTTCAATTTGACCCTATTCTTGGTCTTCTGCTGTGACAGCACTGGCAGAAAATTAATTTTAAGCTTAGAAGTGTTAATATTTGCCTGAATTTCCCATTTGACTGTAAAAATCACAGTTTGTGCTGTGATTAGTTACACAAGCCATCCCATCAGGGAACAGAAGAAATGCCACATGGGTCATGTAATGATCCCCCCAAAATTTGCAGATTGAGCATTCACGATGAACTGATGGGAGTGATTCACAGAATTGGTTTTTCGTGGAAGAAATCTGGAAGTAATTGCAGCTGGACCTCATGAGGTTTACCTTACTTGACTTCCTATTACCATAATATCTGAGCACCTCCGATTAGACCTGGCTGGAAATTCACCACCAAAGCATTTTTTTAAGCAGAGAATGCCAATTTCCAACATTTTGCAGAACTGCTTTGATTTTGGCAAGCTTGTGATGAAGAGGAAGGGCTGCAATGGAAGCACCCGGTATGCCAGGCAGATTTCCTAAGTTCCAGCTTGCATGCCCAGCCCCTCCACGGCCCACCATGAGGGGTCACTGGGATTGAAGTGTTGGGGATCCCTAGCACTGGCGCTCACAGATGCCTGGATCTCCCGCAGCATCCCTGGCAGGATTCTGAAGTTTCTAGGTGGGACATTCCAGGTCTTAAAACTTGGCCAGGGACTTTCCAGACAGCTGTTGCATTCTGGCTTCTATCCAACAGCTTCACAGACTTGGTGAGCCGAGAAGCTAGTAAGGCTACACTCTTAGTCAAGGCATCGCCCAAAGATGGCCTGACTGGAGCATTGCTTTGCTCCACCGATTGGTCCAGCTGCACTATTTAAGCCAGAATGAGGCACGGGAAATTGTCTGCGATGGTGGAGGTTTCCTGCTGTAGCTGTGCTGGATGCTGCTTGTGTTTGCCCCCGGCACACAGCCTTGTTCCTGATTCCTGCTCCTCTCCTGCTTCCCCACTGCCTTCACTCTTGTTCCCACCATGCTCCTGCTTAGTGCCTGATCCTTGCCTCTCCTGTGGTTCCTACCCTGAGGCCTCCTTCCAGCCATCAGTTATCAGTCCTGACTTTGACTCTGACTTTGGCTTGACTCCTGGCTCTGGCATTTGGTGTTTGATCATGGCTCTGACCCTCAGGTTTGACTCCTGATACTGGCTTTACCCATGGCTCTTGTAAGGGGCAGTGGATTCTGGTGCTGACCTTCTTTGTTCCCCAGCCTGAAACCTCCTTTTCCCACTACACCTGACTCCTGCTCCAACCACTAGGCCACCAGACTGCTAACCTCCTGGTCCATAACATCAGGTTCCCAGCTGCTCACTGTTGCAGGACCGAAGGATGAAAGCTGGAAAAGGGTGAAGTGGTAAGAAGTGATTTATTCGGACATAGCATCTAGACCTCTTGATCCTCTTTGCCTCATGACCAACAAAGTGAGCCCTGAGTATTACATGCTTACAACATATATATACACTTTGGCTTTCAGAAACCCAAGTCTGCTATTCCTTTTTTGGTTAAGCCTCATTTTCTTTTCCTGAAACTTTGCCTAGCTCCTTGTGTCCCTGTCAGATTGGGTGAATGCCTTCCTGGCTGTCATGACTGAGCCCCCAACCCATACCCTATTCCCCAAACAAAGCCATAAACTCTTAGGGCAGTGGTTTTTCTCTGCCGTGGCACACCTTGCTACCTTTAATTAATTTGAGGCACACCACCATATGGTTTTCAAATGAACTCATGATATTCATGAGCCAATGAGCCAATCCAGAGCTCTTTGAGTAGTTTTTCAAAAAATTTTGTGGCACACTGCTCAGACCTGACGGCATACCTGTGTGCCATAGCACACTGGTTGGGAAACACTGTCTTAGGGTGTACAGCTCCTTGTATACCTGTATTGGCCTTGTCAAGGAGAATCTTTGAAACCTGTTGTAGTAACCCTTGGGGAGGAAGGGGTTAACTATCTGGTCAGTGAGTCCCAGGACAGCCAATAGGAACGAAGCACAGCTTTTTGAATGGTAACAGCAGCCTGGCCTGGGGCTGTTTGGATGCAGCAGAGCTCCTGGAAGGATCAGGAGGAGGCCAGAGGGGCCTGAGGAAGAATCCAGCAACATCCTTACCAGAGATAAGCTAAGTTTGGTACTGACCAGGCATGGGTAGAACAGGGAATGTTTACTTAGACGCGGTCAGGGTATTTTCTTTGTTTTTGGCTTGTTTTTTGGATTTCTCTGTGCTAAGCACATGTAACCCAACCCCCATCCCACTACCCTGTAACTACCTAAGTTAATTCCCAGAGAAGCAACTCTCTGTGTTTATCATCTGTTCTTTTTGATTAAAGAGTTTACCTTTTAACTAAGTTCTGGTTCTGTGTCCTGAGAGGCAAGAGGTTTGTGTGCCCGTGCCTTAGACTGCACAGGCAGCTACTAGAGGGAACCCTGTTCCAGTTCCAGCTCATATTGCAGCTGGAGTTCAGTCA